>CM061750.1:72880343-73374149 GCA_030979885.1 Lolium multiflorum | reverse complement strand
CGATCATGCCCGTCTACTCCAACTAGCTTCCTCGAGTAATTTGTCACCTTACATTCTTAAAATGAACCAAAATTTGGCACAGGGGTGCATCATCACATGGAAAATGATGTTACCATTCTGTCTTCCCATTTTTTTTTTGAATTTTTCAAAATTGTCATGCCCTAACGGAAAAAATGTACTCCTTCTAAGAAGCATGTATCAGAATGGCATTACCAAAACCTAGGGGTGGGGTGGGGGGAGGGGGCACATGGTGGTGTGATGATACATCACATTTGGACCACACAACACCATTTGGACCAACCAAAAAAAAACACCCTACACAAACCCTGGTCAAAACTAGTTTGACCAATATTACAAAATTTGTACGGAGTACATAATTCAGAAACCGTCAGAAATATACGAAGCATTCACGAGTCCCCAAAGTCAGTGACTTTGAGTCACTTACAACTGTGGTCCACATATCAGTCACCCAAAGTCATGGCAAAGTCAGCTTGGCAAAGTCACCGACAGACAAAGCAAGCAGTGAACAGACAACTCCGTAGCACTGAAAAGACATCTCACAGAAAAGGCTAGTACTACCTTTTCTTCCCGGATAAGCAAAAATAGCTGATCGGTACTGACGAAATGCACCAGGTCCGCAATGTACTCCAGCTATAAGTGAAGCATGCCTACCACTGAAGAGGAAATTCAAGATTCCACCAGATCCCCATATCACTCTTTTGCATAAAACACGGACATATCTTTTGCACAATTCACCACTTGTTGGTCTAATCTATCGCAGCTTCCATCAGTTGGTCATCCAATTAACGATTTAACGGATTAGAAAAATAAGCGGTGGAATTAGAAGTACTAGTAGCGAAATGTGCAAAATATACCGCCCTTCCCGAGGGGGTTTGTCCAGAAGAGGGCCGGATGACAATGTCCCGGGTGCATCCAGAAACGAGAGGGGTAGTTTCTAATACATGTAAGAAATTATTTTACAAAAAGGTAGATATTAAGTAGTACAACTATTAGTACAGTACTACTATTTCGAGGGAAAATGCCATGTCGTGCGACCTCTAATCAATGAGTAGAAGTTGTAGGTGCGCCTAACATGCATTGCTGAAAGCTGGTTCCGCTAGAATTTGAGCTCAGCCGGGGCGGATTCTGCGAAGTACGCCCGACGTCACTCATGTATCCCACCAAACTGCTCACTTCTTTCAATGTCTCTTCTCTTTCACTGCAGCTCTCCAACATCAGGTGCATCAACTTATCTTGTGCCTTCTGCCTCTCGAGAAGGGCAAGGATGGCGATGTCAGCATATTCAAGGTTCAACTTTTGGAGCTGTACTTTATCCTGAAGAAGGATTTTGTACTCTATATCAGACTTGTCTCTGTCGAGGCACACAGTCTTGAGTATGCTGCTGGCTTTCTCCGCTGATGCTTTCTGCTTAATCAGCTCGTTCTTCAACATATCGCGCTCATTTCGAAGGCTGCAAATGAGCTCCACAAGAGTTTTCGAATTCTTCTTCTTGGCAGCCAAATCGTCTCGGAGGCGATCACACTCTAAGCTGAGCTCCTCGTTTTTTTCCATCAAGATGGCGACAGTGGTGTCGATAGTCGGCGCCGCTTCCTTCAGGGCGAAATCATCGGTAGCAAGTAAGCGCAAAGGAAGAAGAAGAAGAAGAAGAAGAAGAAGAAGAAGAAGAAGAAGAAGAAGTTGGTGCTACCTCATTTCGCCGGGGTAGGGCCGGGTTGAAATCATCGGACGACGATGATTCCTTGGTCGTGGAAGTTGGTGCAGTAGGGGCGTCGTTGGAACTTCCAACCCTTTAAGATGTATAACCATAGAGACTCTTAAAGAGCTTGAGCCCGGGCAAGAAGAAACGAAAGTACATGGCGAAGGAAACTAACCCGGTGAGCACAGCACGGACGCGTTTCGGCGGCGGCGGCGGCGACGGCGAGCCCACTTGGTTTCTGGAAGCGTCTCTCGAAATTTCGAGCCGGCGTTTTTTCTCCGCGTACTTGACCGCCGACGACCTGAATTTTGAAGACATTGCTGGAGGAGAGAGCGACGAACAAATGTTTGTTAGGTGGAGAGAGGAAGAAAGTGAATGGAACGAGAGAGTTTAGCGTTTTGCCCTTATAGTCATAGTCGCTAACCGTGACGCGGGAAGGTTGGTCGTCGGCGTTTAATGGTCTCCCGCGTGGAAACCGAGGCGGCCACGAGGCAGCGGCTGGCCACGCGGCGTCCAGTCGCCTACGCCGCCGTAAATAAGGGTAGTTGCCTACCACCACCAGGTGACATGCACCTTTTCCATGTCACCGTGTGACATGCGGCCTAAATTCAAATTTAAAACATTGCGAAAAAAATCATGCATCCGGTGACATGCCCATGGCATGCCACCGATGAAGAGTTCCGTGCCATGCACTCTGGCACTCTGCGCCGTCTTGGATCAGAAAATGAGCGAAGAACGAGGACGAGGCACTAGTTCAAATTTAGGATGAAGTTTAAGTTTTATTTTGGTTTAAATTAGATTAGAGGGAGTAGTACTCTTACTTTATTACTCGTACTTGTGTTAATGTAGTAGTATTATTATGGTGGTGTACTTGCGTCCGTGTACTGCTTGTTTCAGCTGTTTTGGTGAAGGAGACATGCATCACCCTTTTTGGTGATATATCTAGTCGTCATGTAGCCCTCTACCATGTACTATTTTTGCTATGAATATATGTGGTATTGATTGTCAAAAAAAAAACCCCAAGATCCTGAAAAACTGTTGGTCTATCCCGAGAAACGAGGAGGTTTAAGGAAACGAGGAGTCCAGCGCGTGCGGAAGGAGCTTTAATCGTGCGAGCATGCAGGGGCAAAATGAGGAAACTAGCGATTACTTTCTCTCCTGCCAGTCTTATACCTTAATAAATGGGCAAACTGAGCACGTTGTAGCTAATCCTTTTATTAATTAAACAGCTATATTAGTCAATAAGATTGCCTTATGTTTTTCCTCAGTTTTCGCCAAGCCCTTATTTGTTACCCGCAGAAGGAGCTCAGACGGGAGGATTCCAGTTTAGTTGACCGTTCCGTGCTGACGTGTGGGGCTAGTAGAAAGGGACCGCGTGGGACAGGACGAGACCGCGTTTGGTTGTACGTGAGCAGGAGCTGGGTTCTGTCTCTCTCGGCGCGAATTGGCATTTTTAAGAGCACCTTTTCCCCCTCTGTCTCTTTGTCTTTATTAACCAAAAGTATCAAATCTAGAGAAGCTTGCATTTCTGTCTTTCTTCAATTATTTGTGCCTTTTGGCCCTCGTTGTTTGCCCAATATGGCAGCAAATCTAGTACTCCCTCTGGTCCATATGTATGTAGTTAAATCTAGAAGCAAATCTCCAGGGTAATGTACTCCGTACGACAAATTCGCAGTAATAGTAAATCGAGAAAACAAAGTAGGGCCAACAAAATATACTCCAGTAGAATAGGGATAGATAATAGGGATCCCTCCCTAGATAATAAGCTGCATACACAGCAGCCAACAGGTTCGAGGTTCTTCACAACACCATCATACTAACAACATAACAACAAGGGATCCCTAGCTAACAACAAAATAGAAGCTGCTTTGCAGCAGCAGCAGCACACGTCCGGGACTCCGCCTACCCCATCTGCCTCCACTTGTTGCTCCCCTTGGGAGCCTTGGGCTTGAGCGGAGGCATGCGCCCGGCGGAGATCTCCACCCGCTGGATGCTGCGGAGGTGCATGCCGAGCGCCATGTGCTTGGCGCGGAAGGAGTGGGGGTTCACCGACGCGCCGACCTTGGGGTTGGTGTTGCCGATGTTCTCGGCATGCGTGAGGAGGCAGTTGAAGTCAGTGCGGCCGAGCCTCCTAGTGCAGAAGGGGCACCTGTAGACACCCTTGGCGAAGTAGGAGACGTACTGGCCGACCTGCAGCCTCCGCAGCACCTGGCGAGTCTTGACGTCATGGTGCTCGTCGTCGCTGCCGACGTCGCTGCCAGACAGCTGATCCATATCAAACGGGAACTATTAGTGAATGAGATGCAACGATGACTAACGTGCATGATAACAAAGTAAGGAAAAACAGAGCCAGCCTCAGTTAGAGTGGACACGATTATATGTCTACAGGGATGGTGTTAGCGAACCATAGCTCATGCACAACAGATTTGTACACAGCAATGGTTCGCTGAACCCACTCTGTAAAAATTTGTGCCCAACGATTCATCATAGGCAAAGAAACAGATTCCAGATCTGATTTTGAACAGATTCCAGAATATTTGCAAAATTAAACGGTTGATATCTTTTGATTCCTGCATAAAATAACTGACTGAGATCCCATAAATTAACTGATTGAGATCCCATTATTACTTGCATAAATTAACCGAACGGCCGAACTCCAAATCTTAAACGAAATCAAGAAGGGATCAAAGCAAAATGGAATAAAATCGGCGCAAATATTAACCCAATACTCAACCATCTACAGATCGGCACTAATAGTTACTAGGGAACCAGCAAAAATAGGGTTAAAAAAGGAATGGGCGAAGAAAAAAGGGAGCAAACCATAGTTACCTCGTTCCATGGGTCGTCCATGAAGGTGTCGTAGGGGTTCGGAGGCGAGATGTACGGCACCGGCTCATAGGGGTCCCATCCCGGCGGGATACGACCGCCACCGGCGGCGGCGACGGCCTTTGAGGGGACGACGTCGAAGAGGGAGGCGTCGCGCTTGGAGCCGACGGCGTCATGGACGATGGGATTCGCATTCTCCATGTCCATCTCGCCTGCAGAGAGGGAGAGGGTTTTTTGCTTTGGAGAAGATGATGGGACGTGAGAGGCGGCGTTGCATGAGCGAGTGAGAGTGACAGAGATAGTGCGAGGAGGCGTCTATAAAGGCGAGGGGTGGTTAATGCGACCCGCGTCCTACGCGTCCACCATTTAACGTCTGCACGTCTTGGGCTTCTGCAACGCGACACGCGTCCACAATTGCACGTCTTCGACTTCTGCACCGCGACTCGCGTCAGTACCCGTCAACAATTGCACGTCTTCCACTTCTGCACCGCAACACGCGTACTCGAGTCTAACCCTGGAAATTTAGATATACTCTCGAGTCTTATACTGTAGCATTTTTTGTGTGCTCGGTTTTCCCCTTGAGTACTAATACTGGCTAGTGCAATATACTCAGTTTTACCTCAAGTGCCTGGTCAACAGAGAGTCAACAAATGGGATTAACTAGTTAAATGAGTCAACAAATGGGATTATCAAGCACGTGTTAAACTTGTCTAAATATTGGTCAAACCAAGGATTTGACCAAGATTCAAATGGGCAGAAAATAAAAAAAATCAGAAAAATGAAAAACCAAAGCACATAGTCTTCTTATGTCATATAGTAAGCATTAAAGTTGATAAACAAGGTCTAGACATATTCAAACAAGAAAAATCATGTGTCTACCCCCTAACCCTAAACTCTGTCTTATGTAGTCAAGCATGAAGAGAAGTACTTTTGGGTTTCAAACATGGAAATTTCAAAAACCACCCAAAAGCTTCATTTTAGTGTGACTAAGAAGGATCAAGGCTTACCTTTTCATTTCCATGTTTTAAACTTGTTTAAATCCTGGTCAAATATAGGTTTGACCAAGATTCAAATGGGCATAAAATAAAAATATAGAAAAATGAAAAAACAAAGCACATAGTCTTCTTATGTCATATAGTAAGCATTAAAGTTGATAAACAAGGTCTAGAAACTTGTCTAAATATTGGTCAAACCAAGGATTTGACCAAGATTCAAATGGGCAGAAAATTAAAAAAATCAGAAAAATGAAAAACCAAAGCACATAGTCTTCTTATGTCATATAGTAAGCATTAAAGGTGATAAACAAGGTCTACACATATTCAAACCATACAAATCATGTATCTACATACTCCCTAACCCCTAAACTCTGTCTTATGAAGTCAAGCATGAAGAGAAGTGGTTTTGGGGTTTCAAACATGGAAATTTCAAAAACTCCCAAAAACTTCATTTTAGAGTGACTAAGAAGGATACATGCTTCCCTTTTCATTTTCATGTTTTAAACTTGTTTAAATCTTGGTCAAACCTAGGATTTGACCAAGATTCAAATGGGCATTAAAATTTAAAAATCAGAAAAATGAAAAACCAAAGCACATAGTGTTCTTATGTCATATAGTAAGCATTAAAGTTGATAAACAAGGTCAGACATATTCAAACCATACAAATTATGTATCTACCCCCTAACCCTAAACTCGCCTTATGAAGTCAAGCATGAAGAGAACTGCTTTGGGTTTCAAACATGGAAATTTCAAAACCTCCCAAAAATTCATTTCCCTCAGACCATACATGCTTCCCTGGTCATTTTCATGTTTTAAACTTGTTTAAATCTTGGTCAAACCTAGGATTTGACCAAGATTCAAATGGGCATCAAAATTTAAAAAAATCAGAAAAATGAAAAACCAAAGCACATAGTTTTCTTATGCCATATAGTAAGCATTCAAGTTGATAAACAAGGTCTATACATATTTAAACCATACAAATCATGTATCTATAACCCTAAACCTTAAACTCTGTCTTATGAAGTCTAGCATGAAGAGAAGTCGTTTTGGGTTTCAAACATGGAAATTTCAAGAACATCCCAAAAGCTTCATTTTAGTGTGACTAAGAAGGATCAAGGTCATTTTCATGTTTTAAACTTGTTTAAATCCTGGTCAAATATAGGTTTGACCAAGATTCAAATGGGCATAAAATAAAAATATAGAAAATGAAAAACCAAAGCACATAGTCTTCTTATGTCATATAGTAAGCATTAAAGTTGATAAACAAGGTCTAGTCTTATTCAAACTAGACAAGTCATGTATCTACCCGCTAACCCCTAAACTCTGTCTTATGAAGTCTAGCATGAAGAGAAGTCGTTTTGGTTCAAACATGGAAATTTCAAGAACATCCCAAAAGCTTCATTTTAGTGTGACTAAGAAGGATCAAGGCTTACCTTTTCATTTTCATGTTTTAAACTTGTTTAAATCCTGGTTAAATCTAGGATTTGACCAAGATTCAAATGGGCATAAAATAAAAAAAAATAGAAAAATGAAAAACGAAAGCACATAGTCTTCTTATGTCATATAGTAAGCATTAAAGTTGATAAACAAGGTCTAGACTTATTCAAACTAGACAAATCATGTATCTATCCGCAAACCCCTAAACTCTATCTTATGAAGTCAAGCATGAAGAGAAGTGCATGGTTTTGGGTTTCAAACATGGAAATTTCAAAAAACTCCCAAAAAATTCATTTTAGACTGACTAAGAAGGATACATGCTTCCCTTTTCATTTTCATGTTATATACTTGTTCAAATCTTGGTCAAACCTAGGATTTTACCAAGATTCAAATGTGCATCAAAATTCCAAAAAAATAAAAAAATGAAAAAACAAAGCACATAGTTTTCTTATGTCATATAGTAGCATTAAAGTTGATAAACAAGGTCTAGACATATTCAAACAAGAAAAATCATGTGTCTACCCCTAACCCTAAACTCTGTCTTATGTAGTCAAGCATGAAGAGAAGTGCTTTTGGGTTTCAAACATGGAAATTTCAAAAACCACCCAAAAGCTTTATTTTAGAGTGACTAAGAAGGATCCATGCTTATCTTTTCATTTTCATATTTTAAACTTGTTTAAATCATTGTCAAACCTAGTATTTGACCAAGATTCAAATGGGCATAAAATTAAAAAATCAGAAAATTGAAAAACTAAAGCACATAGTCTTCTTATGTCATATATATAGTAAGCATTTAAAAGATGATAAATAAGGTCAAGACAATTCAAATAATACAAATCATGTATCTACCCCTAACCCTAAACTCTATCTTATGAAGTCAAGCATGAAGAGAAGTGGTTTTTGGTTTCAAACACAAAAATTTCAAAAACCTCCCAAAAGCTTCATTTTAAATAGACTAACTTATTAATTATGAAGGATCCAGGATTGATTACCTTTTCATTGTCATGTTTTAAACTTGTTTAAATCTTGGTCAAACCTAGGATTTGACCAAGATTCGAATGGGCATAAAAATTAAAAAAAAATCGTAAGAATGAAAAACCAAAGCACATAGCCTTCTTATGTCATATAGTAAGCATTCAAATTGATAATCAAGGTCTAGACATGTTCAAACCAGAAAAATCATGTATCTACCCCTAACCCTAAACTATGTCTTATGAAGTCAAGCATGCATGAAGAGAAGTGGTTTTGGGTTTCAAACATGAAAATTTCAAAAACCTCCCAAAACTTCATTTTAGAGCGACTAATAAGGATCGATGCTTACCTTTTCATTTTCATGTTTTTACTTATTTGAATCTTGGTCAAATCCTAGGTTTGACCAAGATTTAAACAAGTTTAAACATGAAAATGAAATGGGAATTGTGTATCCTTCTTAGTCACTAAAATGAAGCTTTTGGGATGTTCTTGAAATTTCCATGTTTGAAACCCAAAACCACTTAAGACAGAGTTTTTGGTTAGGCGTAGATACATGATTTTTCTTGTTTGAATATGTCTAGACCTTGTTTATCAACTTGAATGTTTATGACATAAGAAGGCTATATATGTGCTTTGGTTTTCCATTTTTTTTCATTTTTTCGAAGTTTTTATGCCCATTTAAATATTGGTCAAATCCTAGGTTTGACCAAGGTTTAATCAAGTTTAAAACATGACAATGAAAAGGTAAGCATGAATCCTTTCTCAGTCACTCTAAAATGAAGGTACTTGAAATTTTTATGTTTGAAACACAAAACCCCAGTTCTCTTCATATGTTTGACTTCATAAGACAAAGTTTAGGGTTAGGGGTAGATATGATACATGATATTTCTGGTTTGAATATGTCTAGACCTTGTTTATCAACTTGAATGCTTACTATATGACATAAGAAGGCTATATATGTGCTTTGGTTTTTATTTTTTTTATTTTTTTTGAATTTTACGCCCGTTTGAATCTTGGTCAAATCCTAGGTTTGACCAAGGTTAAAACAAGTTTAAAAAATGGCAATGAAAAGGTAAGCATGGATCCTTCTTAGTCACTCTAAAATGAAGCTTTTGGGAGGTTTGTGAAATTTCCATGTTTGAAACCCAAAATCACTTCTCCTCATACTTAACTTCATAAGACAGAGTTTAGGGTTAGGGGGTAGATACATGTTTTGTGTGTTTTGAATATGTCTAGACCTTGTTTATCAACTTGAATGCTTACTATATGACATAAGAATACTATGTGCTTTGGTTTTTCATTTTTCTGATTTTTTTAATTGTTAAACCCATTTGAATCTTGGTCAAATCCTAGGTTTGAGCAAGATTTAAACAAGTTTAAAACATGAAAATGGAAAGATAAGCATGAATCATTCTTAGTCACTCTAAAAATCTTTCGGTCTGCAGAAGAGTCGAATCTGCAATCAGTAGTTACAAAAGCGACCCACCTTAGGGATGGATAATAAGACTTGGGCAATATAAACGTTGATACTACTTACTTTGTGATACTAAAATATATGTATCTAGACATATTTCAGTTGTAGATACATCCATTTTAACATCAAGTAATATGGATCGGAGGACTAGCTAAAGAACAATGAGAGGCAGTGTTTCTCTCCCCCAGCCTACTTGGCGGAGTGGCCCTCCATCAGGACAGGTGGTGATTCCGCTTCTCTCGTTGGAATTCCTTATCCCCCAGCCTACTCGGCGACGTGCGCTCCTCAGTGACCTGCGCGAGGGCGCCTCGGCGACCTACGCAAAGGTGGCTGGACTCGGAGCGCATCGACTTCCTTCTGCGGTGCCTGGATTGGATCGACCATCCCGCGCGTGTCCTCCACCATATTGTTTTTCTTCAAGATGCTGTTATCCATCATCTTCTTCACCGCATCATGTTGGGTGTTGAGGCTCCCGTTGAGAGCTTGAACGCACCTGTTTGATAGCTCGACGTTTTCTTCGCGAAGAAAGCCGCACTCGATCTTAAGCATCAAATTCTCGCCCTTGAGCTTCTTGATGACAGAGTTCGTTTCCTCACTTGATGGAACCCTCACATCATGCAGCTTGCCCCGGCCGGTGACCTCGTCCTTCAAAGTATCGACATCATCGCGAAAGTTGGAGGCGAGTTCCACGAGAGTTTTAAGCTCATCTCTGAAACACGCCGATGCTTCCTGCATGGCAATATCATCAGTACCGAAACAAAGTGACGAGAGGAAGACGAAAATGTCCAATCAGTGGTAACCTCTAAGCGCAGGAGACAGGGGTTGAAGTCGTCATGAGAAGATGTCAGGGTGCGTCGTGGGGCACTGAGATATGTATAAAAAGGATTAATACGGAATAAAGAGTTGGGACCTCCGGGCCAGGAAGAATCAAGAAACATGGCGATGGAAACCAACCAGGAATCTTCGACCGCACGACTGACGCCGTTCCGAGACGAGCGCGAAGCAGGGCCTTCGTTTTCTGGCGGGCCCTTTCTCGCGGCCAGCATCTGGATAGACCGCCGGCGGGAACTCTCCGCGTCCTTGGTCAACACTAGATGGTGCTTCTTCAAGCGAGATGGTGGCCTTGACTTCGGAGGCATCGCTGGAAGTGGAAGGAGACTGGAAGTGAAGCAAGAAGGGGATGGAAGAAGTACTCCCCCTATTAAAACCAGACAACCGTCTCCTGCCCTCGCTTCGAGCAACCTGGTCCGCCCATCCTAAATCAACGGCCGAGAGGGGGCTCAAGGGTCAGGACGCGGGAGCAGAAGCAAATGAATCGAGAGCGGTCCGGAGTATCCTGTCCGTCCACCGTAAATCAACGGGACAGAGCGGCTACCTTCTCTTCGAAGGCTCTGGCGCGCAACCCGAGGAATGGACATCTGTCGGCTAGTATAGAATTTTATAGCACGCCATTAATCGAGCTAGCAGTACTGTACTACTGACTACAACTCTGATGGACGTCCAAAGCTCTGAATAGTCAGGGGAAACAATGAATGCGAGCCAGGGTAGTACTACTGTAGTAGTGAAGCAATGGGGATTATCTGGAGCAAGTACGGAGTACCGAGTACAGTACTACAAAAGTGTTGTTCGTTGTTTTCGCAGTTCATTTTAGCGTAACGTCCAGGTTGTTGTCGAACCAGCTGTTAGATTTTGGGTAATTATTGTTAAGTTGCTGCTTCTTAATTAAAATTTATCAAAGTCATGTAGACTAGATCGATTTGTGAGAACATCCCAAAAGCTTCATTCATTTTAGAATGACTAAGAAGGATCCATTCTTACCTTTTCTTTTCATGTTTTAAACTTGTTTAAACCTTGGTCAAACCTAGGATTTGACCAAGATTTAAATGGGCATAAAAATTCGGAAAAAAATCAACAAATGAAAAACCAAAGCACATATATAGCCTTCTTATGTCATATAGTAAGCACTCGAGTTGATAAAAACTCTGTCTTATGAAGTCAAACATATGAAGAGAACTGGTTTTGGGTTTCAAACATGGAAATTTCACAAACCTCCCAAAAGCTTCATTCTACAGTGACTAAGAAGGATCCAGGATTACCTTTTTCATTTTCAATTTCTTAACTTGTTTAAATCTTGGTCAAACCTAGGATTTGACCAAGATTCAAATGGGTATAACAATTCAAAAAAAACGGAAAAAAACCAAAGAACATAGTCTTCTGATGTCATATAGTAAGCATTCAAGTTGATAAACAAGGTCTAGACATATTCAAACCAAACAAATCATGTATCTACCCCTAACCCTAAACTCTGTGAAGTCAAGCATGAAGAGAAGTGATTTTTGGGTTTCAAACATGGAAATTTCAAAAACCTCCCAAAAGCTTCATTTTAGAGTGACTAAGAAGGATCCATGCTTACCTTTTCATTGCCATGTTTTAAACTTGTTTTAACCTTGGTCAAACCTAGGAATTGACCAAGATTCAAATGGGAGTAAAAATTCAGAAAAATTCAAAAAAAATGGAAAACCAAAACACATATATAGCCTTCTTATGTCATATAGTAGCCAAGTGATAAACAAGGTCTAGACATATTCAAAGCAGAAATATCATGTATCATATCTACCCCTAACCCTAAACTCTGTCTTATGAAGTCAAACATATGAAGAGAACTGGGGTTTTGGGTTTCAAATATAAAATTTTCAAGTACCTTCATTTTAGAGTGAGTAAGGAAGGATTCATGCTTACCGTTTCATTTTCATGTATTAAACTTGTTTAAACCTAGGATTTGACCAAGATTTAAATAGGCATAAAAAATTCGAAAGAAATCAAAAAATGAAAAACCAAAGCACATATATAGCCTTCTTATATCATATAGTAAAAAATTCAAGTTGATAAACAAGGTCTAGACATATTCAAACAAGAAAAATCATGTATCTACACCTAACCATAAACTCTGTCTTAAGTGGTTTTGAGTTTCAAACATGGAAATTTCACAAACCTCCCAAAAGCTTCATTTTACAGTGACTGAGGAGGATCCATGCTTACCTTTTGGCTTAAACGTTTGAAACCAAAAACCACTTCTCTTCATGCATGCTTGACTTCATAACACAGAGTTTAGCTAGGGTTAGGGGGTAGATACATGATTTTCCTGGTTTGAATATGTATAGACCTTGTTTATCAACTTAATTGATTGCTTACTATATGACATAAGAAGACTACGTGCCTTGGTTTTCATTTTTTGTTTTTTTTGAATTTTATGCTCATATATTTGAATCTTGGTCAAATCTTAGGTTTGACTAAGATTGAAACAAGTTTAAAACATGAAAATGAAAAGTGAAGCATGTATCCTTCTTAGTCACTCTAAAATGAAGCTTTTGGGATGTTCTTGAAATTTCCATGTTTGAAACCCAAAACTTCTCTTCATATGCTAGACTTCATAAGATCAACAGGGGGTAGATACATGATTTTTCTGGTTTGGATATACCTAGACCTTGTTTAACTTGAATGCATACGATATGACATAAGAAGACTACGTGCTTTTGTTTTTCATTATTCTGTTATTTTTTTGAATTTTGTGCCCACCCATTTGTATCTTGGTCAAATCCTAGGTCTGATAATGATTTAAACAAGATTAAAATATGAAAAT
This sequence comes from Lolium multiflorum, assembly GCA_030979885.1. Lineage (NCBI taxonomy): Eukaryota > Viridiplantae > Streptophyta > Magnoliopsida > Poales > Poaceae > Lolium > Lolium multiflorum. Next base: position 73,361,088 of record CM061750.1, on the reverse strand, counting down.
GCAAAGGTAAGCATGGATCCTTCTTAGTCACTCTAAAATGAAGCTTTTGGGAGCAAAACCACTTCTCTTCATATGCTTGACTTCATAAGACAGAGTTTAGGGGTTAGGGGTATAGATACATGATTTGTCTAGTTTGAATATGTCTAGACCTTGTTTATCAACTTAATTGGCTTACTATATGACATAAGAAAACTATTTGCTTTGGTTTTTCTTTTTTCTGACTTTTTTTCAATTTTGATGCCCATTTGAATCTTGTCAAATCCTAGGTTTGACCAAGATAATTTAAACAAGCTTAAAACATGAATATGAAAAGAGGAGCATGTATCCTTCTTAGTCACTCTAAAATGTAGTTTTTGGGAGTTTTTTGAAATTTCCATGTTTGAAACCCAAAACCACTTCTCTTCACATGCTTGACTTCATAAGACAGAGTTAATTAATTTAGGGGTTAATTAGGGGGTATAGATACATGATTTGTGTGGTTTGAATATGTATGGACCTTATTTATCAACAACTTTAATGCTTACTATATGACATAAGAAAACTATTTGCTTGGTTTTTCTTTTTTCAATTTTTTTTTCAATTTTGATGCCCATTTGAATCTTGTCAAATCCTAGGTTTGACCAAGATAATTTAAACAAGTTTAAAACATGAATATGAAAAGGGAAGCATGGATCCTTCTTAGTCACTCTAAAATGAAGCTTTTGGGAGGTTTTTGAAATTTCCATGTTTGAAATCCAAAACCACTTCTCTTCACATGCTTGACTTCATAAGACAGAGTTTAGGGGTTAGGGGTATAGATACATGATTTGTCTGGTTTAATATGTCTAGACCTTGTTTATCAACTTTAATGCTTACTATATGACATAAGAAGACTATGTGATTTGGTTTTTCATTTTTCTGTTTTTATTTTTCTGCCCATTTGAATCTTGGTCAAATCCTAGGTTTGACCAAGATATAGACAAGTTTAACACGTAAATGAGTTAACTTGGATTTCCTACCCTTGAATCCATAGGAAACTTTGTTCTAATGCACTATAATAATCAACCGAGTTTTTACACCAACAGGTCTGTCACTTACGTGTGGTGCCCATGCGTGAGGTCCCACACTTCAGTGAGCACAAGTCACGTGCAATAGGTACGCAAACTCCCAGCCATTTTCTTTGTCAAGAGAAGACGCATCAGGATGCGTATTGGAAGTCTGTCCTTCTGGATCCTTCGGTCGTCCCCTTCACAAAAAACAAATCTCTCTCATTCTCGGCCTCGCTCGACTCGCTCGCTCGCTCGCTCGCTCGCACCTCCTGCTCACCGACAAACCCGCACAAAAGTCAACATCATCACCCGAAAAAGGGGAGACACCATAATTCTCTCCCTTCTTCTCTCCTTCCGAGTGATCCCTCTTCCTCCGAGTTTCACTCGACGGGCAAACACACATGTGCTGCATAGTAATAATAAAAAGGTAGAAAAATCGACCTACGAATATATAATTAAATAGGTTAAACTAGGGTTTTACCCAGTACTACAGATCAAGGTTCAAAAAATCCAACTACGGGGTTCGAACAACACGATTCTAATCCAAGAATTTTTTCGACCTAGGTCACCCAAATGGCCTCAAACTATAGGGTTAGCATCTAGTGCAGTATGTGTGAAAATGTATGCACTATGTGTGCTATAACTTGTATGTCTTTCATATTTGAACCAAATTTGAATAAGTTTGAAATATTTGAAAAGGGGCTTTTGGCTTAAACGTTTGAAACCAAAAACCACTTCTCTTCATGCATGCTTGACTTCATAAGACAGAGTTTAGCTAGGGTTAGGGGATAGATGCATGATTTTCCTGGTTTGAATATGTCTAGACCTACTTTATCAACTTAATTGAATGCTTACTATATGACATAATAATACTATGTGCATTGTTTTTTATTTTTTTGATTTTTTTAAAATTGTATGTCCATTTGAATCTTGGTCAAATCCTAGGTTTGAACATGGTTTAAACAAGTTTAAATCATGAATATGAAAAATTAAGCATCTATATATCCTTCTTAGTCACTCCAAAATGTAGCTCTTGGGAGGTTTTTTCGAAATTTCCATGTTTGAAACCAAAACCACTTCTCTTCATGCATGCTTGACTTCATAAGACAGAGTTTAGCTAGGGCGTTAGGGGGTAGATACATGATTTTCCTGGTTTGAATATGTCTAGACCTGGTTTATCAACTTAATTAATTGATTGTTTACTATATGACATAAGAAGACTATGTGCCTTGGTTTTAAATTTTTCTGTTTTTTTTGAATTTTACGCCCATATATTTGAATCTTGGACAAATCCTAGGTTTGACCAAGATTTAAACAAGTTTAAACATAAAAATAAAAAGGGAAGCATGTATCCTTCTTAGTCACTCTAAAATGAAGCTTTTTGGATGTTCTTGAAATTTCCATTTTTGAAACCAAAAACGACTTCTCTCTTCATGCTAGACTTCATAAGATCGACAGGGGGCAGATACATGATTTGTCTGGTTTGGATATGTCCAAACCTTGCTTGTTTATCAACTTGAATGCTTACTATATGACATAAGAATGCTTACCATATGTTTGAATTTTAAAAGCATATAGTCTTCTTATGTCATATAGTAAGCATTCAAAAGTTTTTCTTTGAGAGAGTAGCATGCATTCAAAAGTTGATAAATAAGATTTGTACATATTCAAACCAGACAAATCATGTATCTACCCATATGCATATATATATAACCCTATACTTTTGTCTTATGAAGACGTCAAGGATGAAGAGAAGTGGATTTGGGTTTCAAACATGGAAATTTCAAAAACCTCCCAAAACATGTATATATCTACCCCTAAACCCTAATCTTTGTCTTATGAAGCCAAGCATATGAAGAGAAGTGATTTTGGGTTTCAAACATGGAAACTTCAAAAACCTCCCAAAAGCTTCATTTTAGAGAGACTAAGAATGATCCATATGCTTACCTTTTCATTGCCATGTTTTAAACTTGTTTTAACCTTGGTCAAACCTAGGATTTGACCAAGATTCAAATGGGAGTAAAAATTCAGAAAAATTCAAAAAAAATGAAAAACCAAAGCACATATATATATAGCCTTGATCTTATGTCATATAGTAAGCATTCAAGTTGATAAACAAGGTCGATCTCTAGACATATTCAAAGCAGAAATATCATGTATATATCATATATATCTACCCCTAACCCTAGCTAAACTCTGTCTTATGAAGTCAAACATATGAAGAGAACTGGGGTTTTGGGTTTCAAACATAAAATTTTCAAGTACCTTCATTTTAGAGTGAGTAAGGAAGGATTCATGCTTACCGTTTCATTTTCATGTTTTAAACTTGTTTAAACCTAGGATTTGACCAAGATTTAAATAGGCATAAAAAAATCGAAAGAAATCAAAAATTGAAAAACCAAAGCACATATATATAGCCTTCTTATATCATATAGTAAAAAATTCAAGTTGATAAACAAGGTCTAGACATATTCAAACAAGAAAAATCATGTATCTACACACCTAACCATAAACTCTGTCTTAAGTGGTTTTGAGTTTCAAACATGGAAATTTCACAAACCTCCCAAAAGCTTCATTACAGTGACTGAGGAGGATCCATGCTTACCTTTTGGCTTAAACGTTTGAAACCAAAAACCACTTCTCTTCATGCATGCTTGACTTCATAAGACAGAGTTTAGGGTTAGGGGGTAGATACATGATTTTCCTGGTTTGAATATGTATAGACCTTGTTTATCAACTTAATTGATTGCTTACTATATGACATAAGAAGACTACGTGCCTTGGTTTTCATTTTTTGTTTTTTTTGAATTTTATGCTCATATATTTGAATCTTGGTCAAATCTTAGGTTTGACTAAGATTGAAACAAGTTTAAAACATGAAAATGAAAAGTGAAGCATGTATCCTTCTTAGTCACTCTAAAATGAAGCTTTTGGGATGTTCTTGAAATTTCCATGTTTGAAACCCAAAACGACTTCTCTTCATATGCTAGACTTCATAAGATCAACAGGGGGTAGATACATGATTTTTCTGGTTTGGATATACCTAGACCTTGTTTAACTTGAATGCATACGATATGACATAAGAAGACTACGTGCTTTTGTTTTTCATTATTCTGTTTTTTTTGAATTTTGTGCCCACCCATTTGTATCTTGGTCAAATCCTAGGTCTGATAATGATTTAAACAAGATTAAAATATGAAAATGCAAAGGTAAGCATGGATCCTTCTTAGTCACTCTAAAATGAAGCTTTTGGGAGCAAAACCACTTCTCTTCATATGCTTGACTTCATAAGACGGAGTTTAGGGGTTAGGGGGTATAGATACATGATTTGTCTAGTTTGAATATGTCTAGACCTTGTTTATCAACTTAATTGGCTTACTATATGACATAAGAAAACTATTTGCTTTGGTTTTTCTTTTTTCTGACTTTTTTTCAATTTTGATGCCCATTTGAATCTTGTCAAATCCTAGGTTTGACCAAGATAATTTAAACAAGCTTAAAACATGAATATGAAAAGAGGAGCATGTATCCTTCTTAGTCACTCTAAAATGTAGTTTTTGGGAGTTTTTTGAAATTTCCATGTTTAAAACCCAAAACCACTTCTCTTCACATGCTTGACTTCATAAGACAGAGTTAATTAATTTAGGGGTTAATTAGGGGGTATAGATACATGATTTGTGTGGTTTGAATATGTATGGACCTTATTTATCAACAACTTTAATGCTTACTATATGACATAAGAAAACTATTTGCTTGGTTTTTCTTTTTTCAATTTTTTTTTTCAATTTTGATGCCCATTTGAATCTTGTCAAATCCTAGGTTTGACCAAGATAATTTAAACAAGTTTAAAACATGAATATGAAAAGGGAAGCATGGATCCTTCTTAGTCACTCTAAAATGAAGCTTTTGGGAGGTTTTTGAAATTTCCATGTTTGAAACCCAAAACCACTTCTCTTCACATGCTTGACTTCATAAGACAGTTTAGGGGTTAGGGGTATAGATACATGATTTGTCTGGTTTAATATGTCTAGACCTTGTTTATCAACTTTAATGCTTACTATATGACATAAGAAGACTATGTGATTTGGTTTTTCATTTTTCTGTTTTTATTTTTCTGCCCATTTGAATCTTGGTCAAATCCTAGGTTTGACCAAGATATAGACAAGTTTAACACGTAAATGAGTTAACTTGGATTTCCTACCCTTGAATCCATAGGAAACTTTGTTCTAATGCACTATAATAATCAACCGAGTTTTTACACCGGTCTGTCACTTACGTGTGGTGCCCATGCGTGAGGTCCCACACTTCAGTGAGCACAAGTCACGTGCAATAGGTACGCAAACTCCCAGCCATTTTCTTTGTCAAGAGAAGACGCATCAGATGCGTATTGGAAGTCTGTGGGTCCTTCTGGATCCTTCGGTCGTCCCTCTCACAAAAAAAAACAAATCTCTCATTCTCGGCCTCGCTCGACTCGCTCGCTCGCTCGTCGCTCGCACCTCCTGCTCACTGACAAACCCTGCACAAAAGTCAACATCATCACCCACCATAATTCTCTCCCTTCTTCTCTCCTTCCGAGTGATCCCTCTTCCTCCGAGTTTCACTCGACGGGCAAACACACATGTGCTGCCTAGTAATAATAAAAAGGTAGAAAAATCGACCTACGAATATATAATTAAATAGGTTAAACTAGGGTTTTACCCAGTACTACAGATCAAGGTTCAAAAAATCCAACTACGGGGTTCGAACAACACGATTCTAATCCAAGAATTTTTTCGACCTAGGTCACCCAAATGGCCTCAAACTATAGGGTTAGCATCTAGTGCAGTATGTGTGAAAATGTATGCACTATGTGTGCTATAACTTGTATGTCTTTCATATTTGAACCAAATTTGAATAAGTTTGAAATATTTGAAAAGGGGCTTTTGGCTTAAACGTTTGAAACCAAAAACCACTTCTCTTCATGCATGCTTGACTTCATAAGACAGAGTTTAGCTAGGGTTAGGGGATAGATGCATGATTTTCCTGGTTTGAATATGTCTAGACCTACTTTATCAACTTAATTGAATGCTTACTATATGACATAATAATACTATGTGCATTGTTTTTTATTTTTTTGATTTTTTTAAAATTGTATGCCCATTTGAATCTTGGTCAAATCCTAGGTTTGAACATGGTTTAAACAAGTTTAAATCATGAATATGAAAAATTAAGCATCTATATATCCTTCTTAGTCACTCCAAAATGTAGCTCTTGGGAGGTTTTTTCGAAATTTCCATGTTTGAAACCAAAACCACTTCTCTTCATGCATGCTTGACTTCATAAGACAGAGTTTAGCTAGGGCGTTAGGGGGTAGATACATGATTTTCCTGGTTTGAATATGTCTAGACCTGGTTTATCAACTTAATTAATTGATTGTTTACTATATGACATAAGAAGACTATGTGCCTTGGTTTTAAATTTTTCTGTTTTTTTTGAATTTTACGCCCATATATTTGAATCTTGGACAAATCCTAGGTTTGACCAAGATTTAAACAAGTTTAAACATAAAAATAAAAAGGGAAGCATGTATCCTTCTTAGTCACTCTAAAATGAAGCTTTTTGGATGTTCTTGAAATTTCCATTTTTGAAACCAAAAACGACTTCTCTCTTCATGCTAGACTTCATAAGATCGACAGGGGGCAGATACATGATTTGTCTGGTTTGGATATGTCCAAACCTTGCTTGTTTATCAACTTGAATGCTTACTATATGACATAAGAATGCTTACCATATGTTTGAATTTTAAAAGCATATAGTCTTCTTATGTCATATAGTAAGCATTCAAAAGTTTTTCTTTGAGAGAGTAGCATGCATTCAAAAGTTGATAAATAAGATTTGTACATATTCAAACCAGACAAATCATGTATCTACCCATATGCATATATATATAACCCTATACTTTTGTCTTATGAAGACGTCAAGGATGAAGAGAAGTGGATTTGGGTTTCAAACATGGAAATTTCAAAAACCTCCCAAAACATGTATATATATCTACCCCTAAACCCTAATCTTTGTCTTATGAAGCCAAGCATATGAAGAGAAGTGATTTTGGGTTTCAAACATGGAAACTTCAAAAACCTCCCAAAAGCTTCATTTTAGAGAGACTAAGAATGATCCATATGCTTACCTTTTCATTGCCATGTTTTAAACTTGTTTTAACCTTGGTCAAACCTAGGATTTGACCAAGATTCAAATGGGAGTAAAAATTCAGAAAAATTCAAAAAAAATGAAAAACCAAAGCACATATATATATAGCCTTGATCTTATGTCATATAGTAAGCATTCAAGTTGATAAACAAGGTCGATCTCTAGACATATTCAAAGCAGAAATATCATGTATATATCATATATATCTACCCCTAACCCTAGCTAAACTCTGTCTTATGAAGTCAAACATATGAAGAGAACTGGGGTTTTGGGTTTCAAACATAAAATTTTCAAGTACCTTCATTTTAGAGTGAGTAAGGAAGGATTCATGCTTACCGTTTCATTTTCATGTTTTAAACTTGTTTAAACCTAGGATTTGACCAAGATTTAAATAGGCATAAAAAATCGAAAGAAATCAAAAATTGAAAAACCAAAGCACATATATAGCCTTCTTATATCATATAGTAAAAAATTCAAGTTGATAAACAAGGTCTAGACATATTCAAACAAGAAAAATCATGTATCTACACACCTAACCATAAACTCTGTCTTAAGTGGTTTTGAGTTTCAAACATGGAAATTTCACAAACCTCCCAAAAGCTTCATTTTACAGTGACTGAGGAGGATCCATGCTTACCTTTTGGCTTAAACGTTTGAAACCAAAAACCACTTCTCTTCATGCATGCTTGACTTCATAACACAGAGTTTAGCTAGGGTTAGGGGGTAGATACATGATTTTCCTGGTTTGAATATGTATAGACCTTGTTTATCAACTTAATTGATTGCTTACTATATGACATAAGAAGACTACGTGCCTTGGTTTTCATTTTTTGTTTTTTTTGAATTTTATGCTCATATATTTGAATCTTGGTCAAATCTTAGGTTTGACTAAGATTGAAACAAGTTTAAAACATGAAAATGAAAAGTGAAGCATGTATCCTTCTTAGTCACTCTAAAATGAAGCTTTTGGGAGGTTTTTGAAATTTCCATGTTTGAAACCCAAAACCACTTCTCTTCACATGCTTGACTTCATAAGACAGAGTTTAGGGGTTAGGGGTATAGATACATGATTTGTCTGGTTTAATATGTCTAGACCTTGTTTATCAACTTTAATGCTTACTATATGACATAAGAAGACTATGTGATTTGGTTTTTCATTTTTCTGTTTTTATTTTTCTGCCCATTTGAATCTTGGTCAAATCCTAGGTTTGACCAAGATATAGACAAGTTTAACACGTAAATGAGTTAACTTGGATTTCCTACCCTTGAATCCATAGGAAACTTTGTTCTAATGCACTATAATAATCAACCGAGTTTTTACACCAACAGGTCTGTCACTTACGTGTGGTGCCCATGCGTGAGGTCCCACACTTCAGTGAGCACAAGTCACGTGCAATAGGTACGCAAACTCCCAGCCAAGAGAAGACGCATCAGATGCGTATTGGAAGTCTGGGTCCTTCTGGATCCTTCGGTCGTCCCTCTCACAAAAAACAAATCTCTCTCATTCTCGGCCTCGCTCGACTCGCTCGCTCGCTCGCACCTCCTGCTCACTGACAAACCCTGCACAAAAGTCAACATCATCACCCGAAAAAGGGGAGACACCATAATTCTCTCCCTTCTTCTCTCCTTCCGAGTGATCCCTCTTCCTCCGAGTTTCACTCGACGGGCAAACACACATGTGCATAGTAATAATAAAAAGGTAGAAAAATCGACCTACGAATATATAATTAAATAGGTTAAACTAGGGTTTTACCCAGTACTACAGATCAAGGTTCAAAAAATCCAACTACGGGGTTCGAACAACACGATTCTAATCCAAGAATTTTTTCGACCTAGGTCACCCAAATGGCCTCAAACTATAGGGTTAGCATCTAGTGCAGTATGTGTGAAAATGTATGCACTATGTGTGCTATAACTTGTATGTCTTTCATATTTGAACCAAATTTGAATAAGTTTGAAATATTTGAAAAGGGGCTTTTGGCTTAAACGTTTGAAACCAAAAACCACTTCTCTTCATGCATGCTTGACTTCATAAGACAGAGTTTAGCTAGGGTTAGGGGATAGATGCATGATTTTCCTGGTTTGAATATGTCTAGACCTACTTTATCAACTTAATTGAATGCTTACTATATGACATAATAATACTATGTGCATTGTTTTTTATTTTTTTGATTTTTTTAAAATTGTATGCCCATTTGAATCTTGGTCAAATCCTAGGTTTGAACATGGTTTAAACAAGTTTAAATCATGAATATGAAAAATTAAGCATCTATATATCCTTCTTAGTCACTCCAAAATGTAGCTCTTGGGAGGTTTTTTCGAAATTTCCATGTTTGAAACCAAAACCACTTCTCTTCATGCATGCTTGACTTCATAAGACAGAGTTTAGCTAGGGCGTTAGGGGGTAGATACATGATTTTCCTGGTTTGAATATGTCTAGACCTGGTTTATCAACTTAATTAATTGATTGTTTACTATATGACATAAGAAGACTATGTGCCTTGGTTTTAAATTTTTCTGTTTTTTTTGAATTTTACGCCCATATATTTGAATCTTGGACAAATCCTAGGTTTGACCAAGATTTAAACAAGTTTAAACATAAAAATAAAAAGGGAAGCATGTATCCTTCTTAGTCACTCTAAAATGAAGCTTTTTGGATGTTCTTGAAATTTCCATTTTTGAAACCAAAAACGACTTCTCTCTTCATGCTAGACTTCATAAGATCGACAGGGGGCAGATACATGATTTGTCTGGTTTGGATATGTCCAAACCTTGCTTGTTTATCAACTTGAATGCTTACTATATGACATAAGAATGCTTACCATATGTTTGAATTTTAAAAGCATATAGTCTTCTTATGTCATATAGTAAGCATTCAAAAGTTTTTCTTTGAGAGAGTAGCATGCATTCAAAAGTTGATAAATAAGATTTGTACATATTCAAACCAGACAAATCATGTATCTACCCATATGCATATATATATAACCCTATACTTTTGTCTTATGAAGACGTCAAGGATGAAGAGAAGTGGATTTGGGTTTCAAACATGGAAATTTCAAAAACCTCCCAAAACATGTATATATCTACCCCTAAACCCTAATCTTTGTCTTATGAAGCCAAGCATATGAAGAGAAGTGATTTTGGGTTTCAAACATGGAAACTTCAAAAACCTCCCAAAAGCTTCATTTTAGAGAGACTAAGAATGATCCATATGCTTACCTTTTCATTGCCATGTTTTAAACTTGTTTTAACCTTGGTCAAACCTAGGATTTGACCAAGATTCAAATGGGAGTAAAAATTCAGAAAAATTCAAAAAAAATGAAAAACCAAAGCACATATATATATAGCCTTGATCTTATGTCATATAGTAAGCATTCAAGTTGATAAACAAGGTCGATCTCTAGACATATTCAAAGCAGAAATATCATGTATATATCATATATATCTACCCCTAACCCTAGCTAAACTCTGTCTTATGAAGTCAAACATATGAAGAGAACTGGGGTTTTGGGTTTCAAACATAAAATTTTCAAGTACCTTCATTTTAGAGTGAGTAAGGAAGGATTCATGCTTACCGTTTCATTTTCATGTTTTAAACTTGTTTAAACCTAGGATTTGACCAAGATTTAAATAGGCATAAAAAATCGAAAGAAATCAAAAATTGAAAAACCAAAGCACATATATATAGCCTTCTTATATCATATAGTAAAAAATTCAAGTTGATAAACAAGGTCTAGACATATTCAAACAAGAAAAATCATGTATCTACACACCTAACCATAAACTCTGTCTTAAGTGGTTTGGGTTTCAAACATGGAAATTTCACAAACCTCCCAAAAGCTTCATTTTACAGTGACTATATAAGGAGGATCCATGCTTACCTTTTGGCTTAAACGTTTGAAACCAAAAACCACTTCTCTTCATGCATGCTTGACTTCATAATATAAGACAGAGTTTAGCTAGGGTACGTTAGGGGGTGTAGATACATGATTTCCTGGTTTGAATATGTCTAGACCTTGTTTATCAACTTAATTGATTGCTTACTATATGACATAAGACGACTACGTGCCTTGGTTTTCATTTTTGGTTTTTTTTTGAATTTTATGCTCATATATTTGAATCTTGGTCAAATCCTAGGTTTGACCAAGATTTAAACAAGTTTAAAACATGAAAATGAAAAGGGAAGCATGTATCCTTCTTAGTCACTCTAAAATGAAGCTTTTGGGATGTTCTTGAAATTTCCATGTTTGAAACCCAAAACGACTTCTCTTCATGCTAGACTTCATAAGATCAACATGGGGTAGATACATGATTTGTCTGGTTTGGATATACCTAGACCTCGTTTAACTTGAATGCATGCATACGATATGACATAAAAAGACTACATGCTTTTGTTTTTCATTATTCTGATTTTTTTGAATTTTGTGCCCACCCATCTGTATCTTGGTCAAATCCTAGGCTTGATAATGATTTAACAAGATTAAAATATGAAAATGCAAAGGTAAGCATGGATCCTTCTTATTAGTCACTCTAAAATGAAGCTTTTGGGAGCAAAACCACTTCTCTTCATATGCTTGACTTCATAAGACGGAGTTTAGGGGTTAGGGGGTATAGATGCATGCATGATTTGTCTAGTTTGAATATGTCTAGACCTTGTTTATCAACTTAATTGGCTTACTATATGACATAAGAAAACTATTTGCTTTGGTTTTTCTTTTTCCTGATTTTTTTCAATTTTGATGCCCATTTGAATCTTGTCAAATCCTAGGTTTGACTGAGATAATTTAAACAAGCTTAAAACCTGAATATGAAAAGGGAAGCATGTATCCTTCTTTGTCACTCTAAAATGAAGTTTTTGGGAGGTTTTTCAAATTTCCATGTTTGAAACGACCCAAAACCACTTCTCTTCATATGCTTGACTTCATAAGACAGAGTTCAGGGGTTAGGGGGTATAGATACATGATTTGTCTAGTTTGAATATGTCTAGACCTTGTTTATCAACTTAATTAATTGGCTTACTATATGACATAAGAAAACTATTTGCTTTGGTTTTTCTTTTTCCTGATTTTTTCGATGCCCATTTGAATCTTTGTCAAATCCTAGGTTTGACTGAGATAATTTAAACAAGCTTAAAACATGAATATGAAAAGGGAAGCATGCATCCTTCTTAGTCACTCTAAAATGTAGTTTTTGGGAGGTTTTTGAAATTTCCATGTTTGAAACCCAAAACCACATCTCTTCATGCTTGACTTAATTTATAAGACATAGTTTAGGGGTTAGGGGTAGATACATGATTTGTATGGTTTGATATTTCTAGTCCTTGTTTATCAACTTTAATGCTTACTATATGACATAAGATGACTATGTGATTTGGTTTTTCATTTTTCTGTTTTTTATTTTATTTTTCTGCCCATTTGAATCTTGGTCAAATCCTAGGTTTGACCAAGATTTAGACAAGTTTAACACGTGAAAACGAATAAGTAAGCCTGGATCCTTCTTAGTCACTCAAAAATGTACCAATCGATAGATGTGTTAACTTTGCTTCATGGAAATAATAATGTCACGTAAATGAGTTAACTTGGATTTCCTACCCTTGAATCCATAGGAAACTTTGTTCTAATGCAGTATAATAATCAATCGAGTATTTACACCAACATGTCTGTCACTTACGTGTGGTGCCCACGCGTGAGGTCCCACACTTCAGTGAGCACAAGTCACGTGCAATAGGTACGCAAACTCCCAGCCATCTTCTTTGTCAAGAGAAGACGCATAAGGATGCGTATTGGAAGTCTGTGGGTCCTTCTGGATCCTTCTTAGTCACTCTAAAATGAAGCTTTTGGGAGGTTCTTGAAATTTCCATGTTTGAAACCCAAAACCACTTCTCTTCATGATTTACTTCATAAAACATAGTTTAATTAGAGTTTTAGGGGTAGATATATACATGATTTTTCTGGTTTGAATATATATGTCTCTAGACCTTTGTTTATCAACTTGAATGCTTAATACACATATGACATAAGAATGCTATGTGCTTTGGTATTTCATTCTTTTGATTTTTTTTCTGAATTTTTAGGGCCATTTGAATCTTGGTCAAATCCTTGGTTTGACCAAGATTTAAACAAGTTTAAAACATAAAAATGAAAAGGGAAGTCTGTATCCTTCTTAGTCACTCTAAAATGAAGCTTTTGGGAGGTTTTTAAAATTTCAATGTTTGAAACCCAAAACCACTTCTCTTCACATGCTTGACTTCATAAGACAGAGTTAATTAATTCAGGGGTTAATTACGGGGTATAGATACATGATTTGTGTGGTTTGAATATGTATGGACCTTATTTATCAACAACTTTAATGCTTACTATATGACATAAGAAAACTATTTGCTTTGGTTTTTCTTTTTTCAATTTTTTTTTCAATTTTGATGCCCATTTGAATCTTGTCAAATCCTAGGTTTGACCAAGATAATTTAAACAAGTTTAAAACATGAAAATGAAAAGGGAAGCATGGATCCTTCTTAGTCACTCTAAAATGAAGCTTTTGGGAGGTTTTTGAAATTTCCATGTTTGAAACCCAAAACCACTTCTCTTCACATGCTTGACTTCATAAGACAGAGTTTAGGGGTTAGGGGTATAGATACATGATTTGTCTGGTTTAATATGTCTAGACCTTGTTTATCAACTTTAATGCTTACTATATGACATAAGAAGACTATGTGATTTGGTTTTTCATTTTTCTGTTTTTATTTTTCTGCCCATTTGAATCTTGGTCAAATCCTAGGTTTGACCAAGATATAGACAAGTTTAACACGTAAATGAGTTAACTTGGATTTCCTACCCTTGAATCCATAGGAAACTTTGTTCTAATGCACTATAATAATCAACCGAGTTTTTACACCAACAGGTCTGTCACTTACGTGTGGTGCCGTGAGGTCCCACACTTCAGTGAGCACAAGTCACGTGCAATAGGTACGCAAACTCCCAGCCATTTTCTTTGTCAAGAGAAGACGCATCAGGATGCGTATTGGAAGTCTGTGGGTCCTTCTGGATCCTTCGGTCGTCCCTCTAAAAAAAAAAAAAATCTCTCATTTCCGCGCGCTGCTCGCTCGCTCGCTCGCACCTCCTGCTCACTGACAAACCCTGCACAAAAGTCAACATCATCACCCGAAAAAGGGGAGACACCATAATTCTCTCCCTTCTTCTCCTTCCGAGTGATCCCTCTTCCTCCGAGTTTCACTCGACGGGCAAACACACATGTGCTGCATAGTAATAATAAAAAGGTAGTACTCGTAGAAAAATCGATATACGAATCTGTAATTAAATAGGTTAAACTAGGGTTTTGCCCAGTTCTACAGATCAAGGGTTAAAAAATATCCAACTACGGGGTTCGAACAACACGATTCTAATCCAAGAATTTTTTCGACCTAGGTCACTCAAATGGCCTCAAACTATAGGGTTAGCATCTAGTGCAGTATGTGTGAAAATGTATGCACTATGTGTGCTATAACTTGTATGTCTTTCATATTTGAACCAAATTTGAATAAGTTTGAAATATTTGAAAAGGGGCTTTTGGCTTAAACGTTTGAAACCAAAAACCACTTCTCTTCATGCATGCTTGACTTCATAAGACAGAGTTTAGCTAGGGTTAGGGGATAGATGCATGATTTTCCTGGTTTGAATATGTCTAGACCTTGTTTATCAACTTAATTGAATGCTTACTATATATATGACATAAGAATACTATGTGCTTGTTTTTTTATTTTTTGATTTTTTTAAAATTTTATGCCCATTTTAATCTTGGTCAAATCCTAGGTTTGAACATGGTTTAAACAAGTTTAAATCATGAATATGAAAAATTAAGCATCTATATATCCTTCTTACTCACTCCAAAATGTAGCTCTTGGGAGGGTTTTTCAAATTTCCATGTTTGAAACCAAAACCACTTCTCTTCCTGCATGCTTGACTTCATAAGATAGAGTTTAGGGTTAGGGGTAGGTATATACATGATTTTCTGGTTTGAATATGTCTAGACCTTGTTTATCAACTTGAATGCTTACTATATATATATGACATAATAATGTTATGTCCTTTGGTTTTTCATTCTTTTGTTTTTTTTATGAATTTCCATGCCCATTTGAATCTTTTGGTCAAATCCTAGAGGTTTGACCAAGATTTAAACAAGTTTAAAACATGAAAATGAAAAGGAAGCTTGTATCCTTCTTAGTCACTCTAAAATGAAGCTTTGGAGGTTTTGAAATTTCCATGTTTGAAACCCAAAACCACTCTCTTCATGCTAGACTTCATAAGACAATTTAATTAGGGGTTAGGGGTAGATACATGATTTGTCTGGTTTGAATATGTCCAAACCTTGCTTGTTTATCAACTTGAATGCTTACTATATGACATAAGAATGCTTACCATATGTTTGAATTTTAAAAGCATATAGTCTTCTTATGTCATATAGTAAGCATTCAAAAGGTTTTCTTTGAGAGAGTAGCATGCATTCAGAAGTTGATAAATAAGATTTGGACATATTCAAACCAGACAAATCATGTATCTACACCCCCTAACCCTAAACTCTGTCTTATGAAGTCAAGCATGAAGAGAAGTGCTTTTGGGTTTCAAACATGGAAATTTCACAAACCTCCCAAAAGCTTCATTTTACAGTGACTAAGAAGGATCCAGGCTTACCTTTTCATTTTCATGTTTTAAACTTGTTTAACTCTTGGTCAAACCTAGGATTTGACCAAGATTTAAATGGGCATAAAAAATCAGAAAAAAACAGAAAAAATGAAAAACCAAATAACATAGCCTTCTTATGTCATATAGTAAGCATTCAAGTTGATAAACAAGGTCTAGACATTTTCAAACCAGAAAAAGCATGTATCTACCCCTAACCCTAAACTCTGTCTTACGAAGTCAAGCATGAAGAGAAGTGGTTTTGGGTTTCAAACATGGAAATTTCAAAAACCTCGCGAAAGCTTCATTTTAGAGTGACTAAGAAGGATCCATGCTTACCTATTCATTTTCATGTTTTGAACTTGTTTAAACCTTGATAAAACCCAGGATTTTACCTATTTAATCATAGATTCATAGGTCGATTTTTTACTTTTTTATTTTTACTATGCAGCACATGTGTGTTTGCCCGTCCAGTGAAACTCGGAGGAAGAGGGATCACACGGAAGGAGAAGAAGGGATAGCAGTCACGGGGCCCCTCTTATTATTTATGGTGTATATCTTTTTTCTGGTGATGTTGACTGTTGTGCAGCGTTTGTCAGTGCGCAGGAGGTGCGAGGCTGCGAGCGAGCGAGTCGAGCGAGGCCGAGAATGAGAGAGATGTTTTTTTCTTTTTCTTTTCCGTGAGAGGGACAACAGAAGGATCCAGAGACGACTTCCACTACGCATCCTGGTGCGCGTCTTCTCTTGACAAAGAAGATGGATGGGAGTTTGCGTACCTACTAATCTACTATAGTACTACTACTACACAAGAACCATATACATGTCAAACTTTTCAATCATGACCCACATGCATTTTATGTATATATTCAGAACTTTTAATGCATGCATGAAAACTCAGCAAAATATGTGCATTTTGGGTTGTCGCACATAAATGTGCTTTTACTTGTCTGCCACCAATCCAATTTTCATGTTAGGGGGAAACACGACACACGATGGACATTTCCAATGTTTCACGAATTAATTATCTCAATTTGCATCCATATATATATGCGCCTGGTTACTGAAAGATCGAACCAAAGGTGAACTTGAAACGTTTTAATTTTCATGTTTTAAACTTGTTTAAATCTTGGTCAACCCTTGGATTTGACCAAGATTCATAAAAAATTCAAAAACATAGTCTTCTTATGTCATACAGTCAACATTCAACTTGATAAAACAAGATCTAAACATATTAAAAGAAGAATCATGTATCTACCCCCTAACCCTAAACTCTGTCTTTTGAAGTCAAACATGAAGATACGTGGTTTTGGGTTTACAAAATGGAAATTTCAAAAACCTCCGAAAAGCTTAATTTTGGAGTGACTAAGAAGGATACATGCTTACTTTTTCATTTTCATGTTTTAAACTTGTTTAAAGCTTGGTCAAACCTAGCTAGCTTGGATTTGACCAAGACTCAAGTGCGCATAAAAAATTCGAAAAAACCCCCAAAAATGAAAAACCATAACACATAGTCTTCTTGCGTCACATATATTGTAAGCATTCAAGTGTTGATAAACAATATCTAGACATATCAAACAAGAAAAATCATGTATCTATACCCCTAACCCTAAATTTGTCTTATGAAGTCAAGCATGAAGAGAAGTGGTTTGGGTTTTCAAACATGGAAATTTCGAAAACCGCCCAAAAGCTTCATTTCGGACTGACTAAGAAGGATCCATGCTTACCTTTTCATTTTCATGTTTTAAACTTGTTTAAATTCTTGTTCAAACCTAGGATTTGGCCAAGATTCAAATGGGCATAAAAACAATCGAAAAAATCAAAAATGAAAAACCAAAGCACATAGTCTTCTTATGTCACATAGTAAGCCATTCAACTTGATAACAAGGTCTAGACCTATTCAAACCAGAAAAATCATGTATCTACCCCTAACCCTAAACTCATTTGTCTGATGAAGTCAAGCATGAAGAGAAGTGGTTTTGGGTTTCAAACATAGACATTTCAAAAGCCTCCCAAAAGCTTCATTTTGGAGTGATTGAGAAGGATCCATGCTTAATTTTTCATTTTAATGTTTTAAACTTGTTTAAATCTTGGTTAAACCTATGATTTGACCAAAATTTGATTTGGCATGAAAATTCAAAACAAATCAAATAAATAAAAAACCAATGCACATAGTACATCTTCTTATGTCATATACTAAGCATTCAAGTTGATAAGCCAGGTCTAGACATATTCAAACTAGAAAAATCATGTATCTACCCCTAACCCTAAACTCGATTTGTCTTATGAAGTCAATCATGAAGAGGTGTTTTGGGTTTCAGACATGGAAATTTCAAAAACCTTCCAAAAGCTTCATTTTGAAGTTACTAATTAAGAAGGATCACTACAAGAAAAGTTTGGCAAATTTTCTTGTAGTGGATCCAGGCTTAATTTTTCATCTTCATGTTTTAAATTTTGGTCAAACCTAGGATTTGTCCAAGATACAAATGGGCATAAAAATTCAGGGTAGCATCATACCCCCCTCCTTCCCGCGTAGAAAAAGTGTTAGGCGAGTAGTAGAATGGCATGACCAACAAGTTTCAAGTAAAATTTTGAATATGACCAAAATATACCAATTGATAGATGTGTGTGACCCAAGATTGAGCCATGGTACATTTTGCCAACAAAGTAGCAATTGAGTTGGCTTTCTACCTTAGTAGGCGTGCATTGGAAGGATGCATTATGCCGGCAAAGTTTTCAAACGTTCAAACTTTTCCGGTTTCTCATACAGTATTTGGCTCCTTGAGAAGCATTGATGTGATCATATAAGGTTATCCAAAACTTCGCCTTTCCCGTATTTGCCCGAGCACTCGACACCCCTCGTCCCATGGCGACTCCTCCAGCCATAGCCCCGTGCACCCAGGCTCCACGACTCAGCCTCGGAGGGGTGTGCGCTAAAAGCTCGCAAATGTCTGTGTGCCATTGGTGTGCGATGAAGCAGGCGGCTCTGTGTCTTGCTGTGGCTAGACTCCTGGCGCCCTTTGATCTAGGAGAGGGAGAGGAGGGAGGGGGTCCCATGAAGCGGCGGTGGCCCAGGTATCGGCGGCAGCCCAGGCAGCAGCGGCAAAGTGGGCTGGTCGGAGCATAGGCATGCGCCGGGGGCGAACCTCGCCGGGTGAGGATGCTTCCATTGTGAAGAAGCACTTGCCATCCAGGGCTTCGGGTTCGCCAACAAACTCAGCGCCTCGGTCCATGGCGTTGCCGTCGTGGGGACGTCGGGGGCGGCGGCGACGTGCTGCAGCCCCAGCCTTTAGTGGGGACCAAAGTGCGACCGACCACATCACGGCGTCGGCAGCATTGGGGATGCCGATGGGCATCCACTGCCACACACAGATTTGGGAGGTTCTGGCCGGGCCGAGTTCCAAACTTCCATCATCGGAGCCGAGGGCTTGGTACTTCAAATTCCGAATCAGGCAATCCTTCGACCCCAATCAGCTTCTGCCTGTGGTCCAAATCCGAGATATCTTGGCGGCAGCTATGCTGGTTAAGCTTAGCCGGACAGCGGCAATCGACGATCTGCAAAACCTAGATGCCTTCCGAGGATTTGCAGCAGCCGTCAATGCACTCGTGGAGGCATCGCATGCTGGTAGCAGCGGCGAATGCGGGTATGTTGTTTTACTCCCTTTGTATGCTTTTGTCATAAAAATCAATTTGCTAATTCTCATTCGATTGAAAATCAGACCCATTCACCATCAACTCTCAAACAGTGGACACTAGTAATATGTAGAACTAGAAATTACACAAGATTTCTGTACTGCTAGTACTATTACTTCGACGCTACATGTTGTTTACACGAGGAAATTGCACAAACTACCGCTTATTGCTGCCTTCTTGCTTAAAACACTTTTTAAAACTGTAATTTTTTTCCGCACAAACCACCAACTATCGTTTTCTGTTGCAGGGAATTTCAAATTTAGGATTGAGCTGTTTAAGAGCAAATCAGATGATCGGGGACCACCAACTACTATAGTTTTAATTGCAAATAGAATAGATTTTGCAAAATTATGAAACGCACATAACGTTTGAATT
The DNA here is from genome assembly GCA_030979885.1 of Lolium multiflorum. Lineage (NCBI taxonomy): Eukaryota > Viridiplantae > Streptophyta > Magnoliopsida > Poales > Poaceae > Lolium > Lolium multiflorum. Next base: position 73,341,137 of record CM061750.1, on the reverse strand, counting down.
ACTACAATTTTTTTGAAGGTTTGATATTTTCATCATTTTTGTGTGAATCTTACACCAAGTAACACAACTTTCAGACGGAATACAAAATATTTTCAAACTTCCTAGATTTGATAGCTCAAATATTTTTAATTACTAGTTTTTCAGTATTTTAAAAAGTCGAAACACTATATTTTGGCTGAATGTTAGAAAATATATTTCATGATTATCCCATATTAGTTAAGAAGTACATAAACTAGTAGTAGTAATAAAGAACAGAGGGAGTTTATGGAGATACATCCATTAAGGGCATGTTAGTGTGTGTTGGTGTATTACTTATGCCTTCTTTGGTTAATACACTTCTCAAGTGATCCCCGCAAACCCTCTATTCTTGCCTAGAATACAAAAACTCCCCATCAAAGTATTAGTGCATTTTTTGGATGAGTATTCGAGAGGATTGGGTGAACACCAAGGATTTGCATAGGGAATTGGTACAATTGAATCCTTGGCTGTTTGATTTGTAGGATTGTTTCCGATAGGAATTTTTCCTAAGGATTTCTTTGCACAGATTCCATAGAAAATTAAACATCTACTCATACCTCTTTTTAAGAATGCTTTACTTTTCCTATGGTGGAATCAAACAAAGTTTGGATTCTATGAATTCCTATAGGATTGGAGTGGACATGACATTGCAATCCTACATTTCCCTATTCCTACATCTTTCGGTAGGCATTTGCCTAGAATAAATAACCATGTGTATTACGGAGTAGCAGTAAAATATAGGTTTATTTCTCTAAAGCATCTTGCACTGTACTAGTACATGGCTTAAGAGACAATATTTTTACCATTTTTTTGCGAGAAGACAATATTATTACCATAGTTACTAAGTACATTTTATTGGATGATGAAGTGATAGCCCTCATCAATGCATTGTGAATTATTAGGGCATGGGTCACACGTGATTTACGAGTACACCGCACGATCGAGAGCCGCCGTCCCTCTTTGCTTTTTACCGATGCGGCGGAGCTCCTCCCCACACCCACGAATAACTGAAAGCCACAACTGCTGGGGAAAAGTCTTGCGCCGAGAAAATCTACAACCGTGGTTGAGTACATGTGTTTCTTAAGATACGAGTGCTCCAATGCATTTTTTCTTTCCTTTTACTAATTTACCTTGAAAATCCCGCACGTCCACTTATTTGTGGACGGAGGGAGTATCACGCCAAGAGGAAGTAGGACAATACTTTTGCCAGCTGTTGGCTCTTCTATTGTTCTTGCTCTAAAGAAACCCCGATTGTGAAAGGCCAAGGCGTACTTCTTTTGGTCACGCAAAATTCAAAATACTGCCATGGACATTGAATTGACATGACAACACATAGCTTGGGATGTCCAAATTTGCACGTTAGACCAGTGACTTGTTCTTCACCTTTTCAGAGGGAACAGTGACTTTTTATTATGGGTCTATACACTTTCCAAGAAACAGGAGGAGATGCTGTAGAGTGTAGAGGAGCGAAGTCAAGCGCCCCGCCCCCACCTGCCCTATTTCTGTTCACCTCCATCGTCTACCTCCGCCCCCGCCCGCACCAATCGACCACCTTCCATAGCACACGCCAGTGCCGCCGCCATGCAGCTTTAGAATCAATTCCACCGCCCAGTTTGAGAGCCTCCGTTCTTCATCTTCCCCGCCACCTGCCGCCATCGAACCCAAATTAAACTCCAATCAGTTGAACCCAAACCTCATAGACCCACCCCCTGCCCTGCGATGGCGGCATCGAACAAGGAAAATGATGACTCTGAACTGTTTCAGAAGGTCTTTTCCGAAGGTCCCCTTGAAGAACTCGTAACAAGATGCGACGTCATCACCGCCGCGAGCCTCGTCGGTTCGTCCAAACTATTTTTCGACTCTGCAAATGATAGTGCAACTCTATCTTTTTCTCTCCCGTTTGGCCTCCCATGTGTTCTTCATTCTCACCCGACGAAGGTAGCACGGGATTGCAAGCTGACGCCGCTGGACAGGTTCTCCTCCGACGCTGTGATGCCAGACGGTACGGGTAAGCAGTGGGTAGGTGCCAATGGAGATTGGGTTGCCATGGTTGACACTGGCTTTCCTGCTTGCAAATGGAAACTTGTCAACGTCTACACTCGCCGTGAAATTCCTCTCCCTGTGCCGTTTGAAACCACCCACATTCCAAATATATACCACCACAACCTTCGTGCTATTATATTTCACAAGATATATATTTGCCAAGTTCCCACAGCTGCTGGGGGGTACAAAAATTTCTCTCTTGTTGCTGTTTTTGACATCAGAGTTGCCCTCCTTTGCGGCGAAGATTCTGGATGGACAGTTCTTACAGAGCCCAAGTCCCACATCTTTTACAATTACAGCGATGCAATTCTCCACAATGGGCTTGTGTTTGCCACAACTCATACTGGCACTGTTCACGCATGGAATCCTCAGCAAGCTGGTAATTTTCCTCCGGACGTAAGTAGTGTATGATGAGCTTCATTATTCATGGCTGTAAAGATAATTTTAATGCACAAACTTATTAATTTTCGAACCTGACTGATCTGACTTGGAGGCTTGGGGCATATTTGCTTCGGATGAAATTTCATTGGTATTTAGACTTTTTATTCGAGATGATTACCATAGAAAAATTTGAGGATTGTATAATTAGGAGTTTTATTCTCAGATTGAATTATGTTGGATTTTGACCTCTACTTGAACTTCTTGAAATGAATCCTTTGGTTTCCCATGTGATGTACTGAAATACACCAATATGCTGTATTATTGAATGGAAATGCCATTATATCATCCCATCTGAATCCTAATGCGTTTTCCCAATTCTTACGTTTTCAGATTTGTGCAAACCAAACATACCCTTCTTAACAGTAATTTCGTTTTCAAGCAGGTCCTCCGCTGATCGTAGAGCCACCGCCCATTGTGTTTGAATGGCGGTGTGCACTTGATGATGCTCTTGGCCATGATCACGAGGTCGATTATGGCATGTGGTGGTTAGCAAGATCTATAGATGGTTCTAGACTTCTTCTGATCCATACACTGGGCATTGCTGATGAAAGGGAATATTCCTGTAAAGTTTGCCATACTGCTTCTGATCGTCGTGTTCATCATGGTCGCACTGTTGGCAACTATGCTTCTGGGTTTGGTTGCCTGGTGTTCACGAAGGACACTAGTAAGTTAAATGAAGGTATTCCATGGGAAAAGATTGATGACCTTGGAGAATATTCTCTTTTCCTTGGAGTGAACTATCCGATTATGCTGCCATTAGGCGGTGCAGATGTTGTCCCAGGATGTCTGACGAGAAGAAATTGTGTGTACACCTTGCCGAATGAAGCATGGCTTCGCAATTCGCAGCTGCCTGAAATATGCCGATTCAGTCTGAATCGTGAAGATTGCGCCGTTGGTTTCCAAACCAACGCCTTGGAGAAAACATGCAAAACAAAAAAAGATAGGTACCTGGTAAAGACACCGCTTTGGTTCATCCCAAACTTCGCCAACGCCCCGGATTGGAACAAGTGTGATGTTTAATTCTGAAACAGGGCCTGCAGCCATTGTAGCTACTGATAGTATGTAATTTCATAGCTAATGAACGAGGCAATTGTGGTCTACTAGTTACAACTGTTTTGTAAAGAGGTGGTCTATAAGTATACCCCTCTCTTCATTGATGCATTTGTGGTCTACTTGATGGTACTCTTAAATATATGGGTGTGGCTCCTCAACACATAATGTGGGAGTATTATTGTGTTAAAGTTGAAGGCTTGATCAACTATAGGTTCACTTCTCTAGTTACATTACTAGGTACTCCGGTTGGCTATGTTGTGATGAAATTGTGTTCTGTTGTTCGGTGAAGACAAAAGTAGAACTATGGTATGCTTATGTTTAAGAGCAAGCGAGGGTTTAGCTTGAGATGTTAAAATTCAGATTTGAACTATTTTTTGATATGGAAATTTGAAATATATATGGTACTGTATATGATTATGTGTAACAACAAGCGACGAAAGGGCTGATGCTCCTATTCCTTGTCGGCGGGAGGACTATGTGTGCGGCGACTTGAGCCAAATTAGAAGGCCATAGCTATGTTGATTGGTCCTTGAAGTTGGAGGGGCTAGGATTTCGGATGAGCGGAGTGGGGGAAGTTGTTGCTCATGGAACATAAGTCCTTAAAATAGTAATGTTAGTATATAGGAGTACAAGGTATATACTTGTACTATTTTAGTACTATAATAAGTATATCGGGTTCATCAAAAAGAATTATCTCGGGTTCACAACCACGTGGGGTCAAGGTGAGGGAAAGTTGGTCAATACCTCTTACCGCTATATCCCCGCCCCAAGTTCTAATGCGCAAGTGCTGTTATTTTTTTAAGGGAAATAGTGGTTCCTCTCTCCCGGAAACATGCCCCGCATCTCCACCTCCTAGTATCGTAGTACTACTACTGCATCTTCTCCAAAAAAAACCCTCTTCTGTCTCTTTCTCCCGTTCACCCCTCTCTCCCTTGCATTGGATTACCGACTCCAATGAAGCAGAAGCGTAAGATTGAGGAGATTCCTGATTGCTACCACCAGTCCATGGGGTGGGGCAACCTCCACTACCCACTGGTGGAGAACATAGCCGAGCGGGCGGATATCCTCAGCACTGGTCGCCTCGCTCGAGGCATGATCGGCATGCGGCATGCCATCCGCGGAGCGCATAAGGTTCCGTTCGGTTTACCGAGCCTGCTCCACTGCGACCCCGAGACATGGCCAGACGACCGCGACAATACTGTAAGAGTATTTATTTATTTACTCATCTCGTTTCAGCTTGTGTTTTTTCAATCAACTTTTCTTATTGCCAAACATCATGCATGAATTTAGACTCAACATAATCACCTGATTTGGGAGTACTGTAAGGTTTGCTGCCTTCACTATGCACATGTACTCTTCGGAATTGCTTTATTTATCCATTATATCTGTGCTTCAGTTCTGCACAATCCGCTCTTCATTCTGTCGAATACCTTGCATGCATAGACAATTTTGAAACAAATCCTATTTGCAGGGCATTCACGCGTTGCTGATGCCATTAGACAAGCCGACAGTTCCAGCATTTATCCATACCAAGGAGGAACTGGATGGACATGGACCCATGCACTGGGTGGGTTGTAACGGCGACTGGGTGGCATTTGTCCAGCAGGACGGGCACTTGACGATCCGCAACATATACATATCAGATACTATTATACCTCTTCCATCTCTGCAAGATGCAGGAATTTCTTTGGGCCCTACTAGTGAATGGTGGCATGGCAGCCCACCATTCCTGTTCAAATACAAAATAGATAAAAGTTTGGAACTGCTCAAAGTACGGATCGTCAAGAGGCCGTACAAAGATGATCTAGCAGGGCCATGGCATTACGAGGTAATCGTTGTATTTGACGAATTGATTGCTATCCTACAAGCGCCCCTAGAAAAGGAGTGGAATATCCTGAGAAACCCTGAATTCTTTGATAGAAACAGCTATGTCGATGCCATGGGCATTCCTGGATATGGTACAAGTTCACACCTACATCGTGTATACGCAGTTACATATCCGTATGGAGATGTTCTGGTTTGGGAACCATATACCTGTGGTGAGTCTTTGTTTTATGTCTTAACTAGTAAATGGCATGCTGCACATGTTGGACCAATTACGATTCGCAATACTGATGTATAAAAGTTGCGTTCTAAATGTTGTTCAAACTTTCAATACAACTAATAATTTGGTTATACCATCAAAATAAGTGTGAGCATACAGTTTATAAATATGAACAAAAATTTGGAACCTTTCTTAATCACTATCAAGTGGGACGTGTGATATCGGTGTGAGACTGCTCTGATTTTTCTTCATAATGGAAACATGACGGTTCTAGAAACACGTGGACACTGGTGTGGTATTTTTTTCACGCGAATACCTCTAATCCCAACCGTTAGATTTTGGACACCAACAGTTGGAATTGCTGCGACATGTCTTGTTAAAAACTGGTGCCTTATAGTAGTAGAAAATAGAAGATAGAAGAGAAGAGATAATTTTCAGTGTAGTTCCTACTTGCTGCATTGTGGTTGATCTTTGTGCATTGCAGGGACACATGCAGCCCCGCGTCTCATTGACGCCCCTGTCATTGAAGATGAAGAAGCAGAAGTGGCTGCAATTTTCGCTCAAATCGAGGGAGATGCTGTCATGGAAGATGATGAAGCAAATGTGGCTCAAGGCGATGGAGGTGCCGATGAAGATAATGATGCTGATGAAGAAGAATTAGAAGAAGAAGAATTAGAAGAAGACGAATTTGATGATGAAGAATTAGATGATGAAGAATTAGATGATGATGGTGATAATCATAATTATGAAGATGAAGATGTATTTCTTGGATTTTCTGACCAGCGCACTTGGTTCCTGGCACCAATGAGAGCAGAGTCCATTACTGGTGAATCTGATCTCGCGTGGATTCAGGTTAAAGGTTATCGGCCCATCCTCGGTCCTCCAATATTACATATGGGTAACAAGCTGAGGTCTTATCCTTTGGTACGGTGCTACGTTTTCTTGAGATCTGCCCATACCTTGGACCCTGTAGAAGAGGCAAGGTGGGAAAGATTGAACAATTTGAAGGGGCGTTCTTTATTTCTTGGACTCAATCACCCAATTTTCATGCTACCCCCGCCAGTCGACGCAGAGGCTGCAGAACCAGATTTCCAATTGTTCAAACCTGACTGTGTCTTTGCTACCCACAATCGCGCCCGTGATACATGGATACGTCCAAGGCCAAATTGGTGCAGAATGCACGTCAATGGAGGTCCTGCCATAGGCTCAAGATTGCAGTACAAAAAAGAGAAGACTGAACATAGAGCCGAAGCACCCATGTGGTTCGTCCCAACACTTCCACCTGTTTTTCCTTGAGAAATAAGAGACAGATGGTGACCTTATTTTATAGAGAAAACATAGTGTTCGTGAACTTAACCTCATGAACATTCGCTGTTCGGTTTTTGCTGAAATCAAAATTTTGCAGAGATGAAGATCTTTGTTTGAATCCCGTGCTGAACATATTTTTCACAAATTAGCTACCCGTATTGTGATGAATACATGCTGGTTTGTTGTTTGGTGCAGTAGCAGACATGAAGATCTTTGTCCTGAATACCACAATGGACATCTTTTTTTTCTTCAAAAATTAGCTAAGCTCACGCTATTAGGCGCAAATGCCTATTAAGAGATTTGGTGCTCTTGGGCACCATTGCTCCTGCTATTTTAGAAAAAAATAAAAAAAAATTTATTTGTTCAAAAAATTAGAAAACAAATCATGGAGTAGCTAATGAATTGTCCCATAAACGTGCAAAATTTCAGTTTCAAATAAAAAAAATTCTGGGCTACACAAAAGTAACAAACGTGTGGATCTGGGTATGCATATTTCAAATCTCCAAATTTCAACAGATTGTCTTTTTTGTGTAGTCTACAATATAAAGAATATCATATTAAAATTTTACACGCTTGTAGGTTACTTTATTTATTATGTCTACATTCATTTTCAGATTTTTTTGAAACAAATATGTATGCTATTTGATTTTTTTTAAACAGCAGAGCACTGGTGCCCATTAGCCAAAGACACTTTTCGCAAATGCCTACAATAAAGGAACGGATGGTGACCTTATTTTATAGAGAAACCATAGTGTTTGTGAAGTTAAAGTCATGAACACACGCTGTTCGGTTTTTGGTGAAATCAAAATTTAGCAGAGATGAAGATCTTTGTTTGAATCCCGTGATGAACACATTTTTCCTAAATTAGCTACCAGTATTGTGATGAATACATGCCGGTCTGTTTTTCGGTGGAGTAGCAGACATGCAGGGGATCGAAAGAAACGGCAAAGTAGCCAGAAATCAGGGGTCAAATATAAATTCGAGAAAGGAAACGTTTATTCAACAGTCAGGCTGACATGTGGGACGTATCTTGCAGCCGCAGCCCCAACATTTATCATTCAGAGAGGATGACATGTGGGACCCACGAACCAGTATCGTTCTCGGCGTTTCTCAAAGGGGGCAGGAGATCGAAAGAAAAAGGCAAGTAGCTCGAAATCAGGTGTCTTAAAAATCCAAGAAAGGAAAGGTTTATCGCACAAAGAGGCTGACATATTGTACCCAGTTTGCAGCAGCGTCATCAACGTTTCAAAGGCGGTGGAGTTCGAAAGAAAAAGGCAAATAGCCAGAAATTAGGGGTCAAAAATAAATCCAGCAAAGGAAACTTTTATCGTACAAAGAGGCTGACATGTGGGACCCAGCCAGCAGCGTCCTCAACGTTTCTAAGGTGGCAGGCAATGGAAAAAAGGCAAATAGCCAGAAATTAGGGGTCAAAAATAAATGCAACAATAGAAACTCTTATTGTTCATAGAGGCTGACATGTTGGACCCATGAGCCAGCAGGGCCCTCAACGTTTCAAAGGCGTCACGGGATCAAAAGAAAAGAACCAAGTAGTCATTAATTAGGTGTCAAAAATAAATCCAAGAAAGTAAATGTTTTACTTTTCATAGAGGCTGTCATATGGGACCCATGAGCCAGCAGCGTCCTCAACGTTTCTAAGGCGGCTGGGGATCGAAAAAAAAAGCGAAGTAGCCATTAATTAGGGGTCAACTATAAATCCAAGAAAAGAAATGTTTATTGTTCTTAGAGGCTGACATGTGGGAGCTATGCGCCAGCAGCGTCCTCATCGTTTCAAAGGCGGTCGGGGATCCAAAGAAAAAGGCAAATAGCCAGAAATCAGGGGTAAAAAAAAATCCAAGAAAAGAAATATTATTGTTCATAGAGGCTGGCATGTGGGACCCATGAGCCAGCAGCGTCCACAATTTCAAAGGCGGCACAGGATCGAAAGAAAAAGGCAAGTGACCAAAAATCAGGGGGTAAAAAATCCAAGAAAAAAACTTTATTGTACATAGAGGATGACATGCGGGTCCCATGAGCCAACAACTTACTCGTCGTTTCAGAGGGCCGAGGCGGCATGAGATCGAAAGAAAAAGGAAAGTGACCAAATATCAGGAGCAAAAAATAATCCATGAAAAGAAACTTTCATTGTACATAGAGGATAACATAGGGTCCCATGTTGTAGCAGCGGTCTGAACGTTTCAAGGACGGCATGAGATCGAAAGAAAAAGGCAAGTGACCAAATATCAGGAGCCAAAAATAATCCAAGAAAAGAAACTTTTATTGTACCTTTGAGAGTCGGCATGAGATTGAAAGAAAAAGGCAAGTGACCAAATATCAGGAGCCAAAAACCTAGAAAAGAAACTTTTATTGTACATAGAGTATGACATGCGGGTCCCATGACGCTGCAGCATCCTCAACGTTTCCAAGGCGGGATCAAATGAAAAGGAAATAGCCAAAAAGCAGAGGGTGAAAAAAATCGAAGAAAAGAAACTTTTATTGTTCGTAGTGGATGACATGTGGGACCCATGAGGCAGCAGCATCCTCAACGTTTCCAAGCAGCAGGGGATCGAAAGAAAAAGGAAATAGCCAAAAATCAGAGCGTGAAAAATAATCCAAGAAAAGAAACTTTTATTTTACATAGAGGATGACATGTGGGTCCCATTTTGCAGCAGCGGTCTCAATGTTTCATATGCGGCTTGAGATCAAAAGAAAACGAAAGTAGCCCGAAATTAGGGGGAATAAAACTCCAAGAAAAGAAAGTTTTTTGTACATAGAGGATGACATACGGGTCCCAAGGCGGCAGGGGAACAAAAGAAAAAGGAAATAGCCAAAAATCAGAGGGGTGAAAAAAAATCCAAGAAAAAAGAAAATTTTAGAGTTCATAGTTCATAGAGGATGACATGCGGGTCCCATGAGGCAGCAGCGTCCACAACGTTTCCAAGGCGGCACACAGGAACAAAAGAAAAAGGATGTACCCCTGCTGGGCCTTTTGATCAAAAAATAATCCAAGATAAGGAAGATATAAATTGGGGCTGCCTGGCCATCTGGGCCTTCTAACCTGCTGGACGTCTTTTGACTCGTACAATTTCAGCCCACTCCAAAACAAGAAAGTCCTATGCTTCGCAAAAACAAAACAAAAACAAGGAGATTCATATTAGTTCGTTTATGTAAAAATAAAGATTTAATTTATCCGTTTGCAATAGCTCAGAGCGAAATACACTTTTTATTGTCTGTAAAATAATCAAGATATCACATGTTTCTTGTACGGGGAGGCTGACATCGGGACCCATGAGCCAGCAGCGTCGTCAAAGTTTTAAAGGCGGCAGGGGATCGAAAGAAAAAATAAATCAAAAATCAGTGGGTAAAAAAATCGAAGAAAAGAAACATTTATCGTTCTGAGAGGATGACATGCGGGACCCATGTGGCAGCAGCATCCTCAACGTTTCCAAGGCAGCACGGGATCCAAAAAAAAGGCAAAATAGCCAGAAATTAGGGGTCAAAATAACTCCAAGAAAAGAAAGGTTTATCGTCCATAGAGTCTGACATGTGGGACCCATTAGCGAGCAGATTCTTCAACGTTCAAAGGCGGCAGGGGATCAAAAGAAAAAGGAAGTAGCCAGAAATTAGGGGTAAAAAATAACTCCAACAATGGAAACTTTTATTGTTCATAGAGGATGACATGCGGGACCCATGAGCCAGCAGCTTCCTCAACGTTTCAAAGGCGGCATGGGATCGAAAGAAAAAGGCAAGTGACCAAATATCAGGAGCCAAAAATAATCCAAGAAAAGAAACTTTATTGTACATAGAGGATGACATGCGGGTCCCATTTAGCAGCAGCGGTATCACCGTTTGAGATGCGGCAGGAGGTCTCGAAAGAAAAAGGCAAGTGACCAAATATCGAGCCAAAAAATCCAAGAAAAGAAAGTTTTATAGTACATAGAGGATGACATGCGGGTCCCATTTAGCATCAGCGGTATCACCGTTTGGGAGGCGGCAGGGGATCGAAAGAAAAAGGCAAGTGACCAAATATGAGGTGCCAAAAATAATCAAAGAAAAGAAAGTTTTCAACGTTTCAAAGCGGCAGGGATCAAAAGAAAAAGGAAGTAGCCAGAAATTAGGGGGCAAAAATAACTCCAAGAAAGGAAACTTTTATTGTTCGTAGAGGATGACATGGGGGACCCATGAGCCAGCAGCTTACTCAACGTTTCAAAGGTGGCATGAGATCGAAAGAAAAAAACGCAAGTGACCAAATATGAGGTGCCAAAAATAATCAAAGATTTATTGTACATAGAGGATGACATGCGGGTCCCATTTTGCAGCAGCGGTCTCAATGTTTGAAATGCGGCTTGAGATCAAAAGAAAAAGAAAGTAGCTAGAAAGTAGGGGGTCAAAAAAAATCCAAGAAAAGAAAGTTGATGGACATAGAGGTTGACATGCGGGTCCCATGTGCCAGCAGCTTACTCAACGTTTCAAAGGGGCCAGGGGATCAAAAGTAAAAGGCAAGTGACGAAATATCAGGAGCCAAAAATCAGAGGGTGAAAAAAAATCCAAGAAAACAAACTTTTATAGCACATAGAGGATGACATGCGGGTCCCATGAGCCAGCAGGTTCCTCAACGTTTCAAACGTGGCATGAGATCGAAAGAAAAAGGCAAGTGACGAAATATCAGCCAAAAATAATTCAAGAAAAGAAACTTGATTGTACATAGAGGATGACATGCGGGTCCCATGTGTAAGCAGCTTACTCAACGTTTCCAAGGCGGCAGGGCATCAAAAGAAAAAGGAAATAGACAAAAATCAGAGAGTGAAAAAAACCATAGAAAATAAACTTTTATAGCACATAGAGGATGACATGCGGGTCCCACGAGCCAGCAGGTTCCTCAAAGTTTCAAACGTGGCATGAGATCGAAAGAAAAAAAGGCAAGTGACCAAATATCAGGAGCCAAAAATAATCCAAGAAAAGAAAGTTTATTGTACGTAGAGGATGACATGCGGGTCCCATTTTGCAGCAGCGGTATCACCGTTTGAGAGGCTGCACGGGATCGAAAGAAAAAGGCAAGTGACCAAATATCAGGAGCCAAAAATAATCCAAGAAAAGAAATTTTATTGTAGAGGATGACATGCGGGTCCCATTTTGCAGCAGCGGTCTCAACGTTTCCAAGGCGGCACAGGACCAAAAGAAAATGAAGTAGCCAGAAATCAGGGGGTGAAAAAAATCCAAGAAGAAAGATTTCAATTGGGCTGCATCTGGACATCTGGGCTTTCGAACTATCCTGCTTGGCCTTTTGACTCGTACAATTTCAGCCCACTCCAAAACAGGAAAGTTCCGAATTTTCTAAAAAAACAGGAAAGTCCTATGCTTCGCAAAGACAAAAAAACAAGGAGATTCAACATATAAGTTTGTTTATGTAAAAATAAAGATTTAATTATCCGTTTGAAATAGCTCAGAGCGCAATACATTGTTTATTGTCTGCAAAATAATCAAGATATCATATGTTTCTTGTACGGGGAGGCTGACATCGGGGACCCATGAGCCAACAGCGTCGTCAACGTTTTAAAGGCGGCAGGGGATGGAAAGAAAAAATAAACCAAAAATCTGTTGGTAAAAAATCCAAGAAAAGAAACATTTTCGTTCTGAGAGGATGACATGCGGGACCCATGAGGCAGCAGCATCCTCAGCGTTTATTGTTCATAGAGGTTGACATGTGGGACCCGTGAGCCAGCGGCGTCCTCAACGTTTTAAAGGCTGCAGGTGATCGAAAGAAAAATAAGCCAAAAATCGTTTGGTCAACAAAATCCAAGAAAATAAACATTTACCGTTCTGAGAGGATGACATGCGGGACCCATGAGGCAGCAGCATCCTCAACGATTCCAAGGCGGCAGGAAATATCCAGAAATTAATGAGGGGTTCAAAATAAATCCATCAAAGGAAACTTTTATTGTTCATAGAGGATGACATGTGGGACCGACCTGCCAACAGCGTCCTCATCGTTTCAGGGGCAGGAGATCAAAAGAAAAAGGCAAATAGCCAGAAATTAGGGGTAAAAATAACTCCAAGAAAGGAAACTTTTATTGTTCGTAGAGGATGACATGCGGGACCCATGAGCCAGCAGCTTACTCAACGTTTCAAAGGCGGCATGAGATCGAAAGAAAAGGCAAGTGACAAAATATCAGGAGCCAAAGATAATCCAAGAAAAGAAACTTTATTGTACGTAGAGGATGACATGCGGGTCCCATTTAGCAGCAGCGGTCTCAACGTTTCAAATGCGGTTTGAGATCAAAAGAAAAAGAAAGTTGATTGTACATAGAGGATGACATGCGGGTCCCATGAGTCAGCAGCTTACCATACGTTTCCAAGGCGGCAGGGATCAAAAGAAAAAGGAAATAGCCAAAAATCAGAGGGTGAAAAAAATAAAGAAAATAAACTTTTATAGTACATAGAGGATGACATGCGGGTCCCATGAGCCAGCAGGTTCCTCAACGTTTCAAACGTGGCATGAGATCGAAAGAAAAAGGCAAGTGACCAAATATCAGGAGCCAAAAATAATTCAAGAAAAGAAACATGATTTACATAGAGGATGACATGCGGGTCCCATTTAGCAGCAGCGGTATCACCTTTGAGAGGCAGCAGATCGAAAGAAAAGGCAAGTGAAAAAATATCGGAGCCAAAAATAATTCAAGAAAAGAAAGTTTTATAGTACATAGAGGATGACATGCGGGTCCCATTTAGCAGCAGTATCACCGTTTGAGAGGCGGCAGGGGATCGAAAGAAAAGGCAAGTGACCAAATTTGAGGTGCCAAAAATAATCCAGGAAAAGAAAGTTTTATAGTACATAGAGGATGACATGGTCCCTAGCAGCGGTATCACCGTTTGAGAGGCGGCAGGGATCGAAAGAAAAAGGCAAGTGACCAAATTTGAGGTGCCAAAAATAATCCAGAAAAGAAAGTTTTATAGTACATAGAGGATGACATGTCCCAGTTAGCCAGGTATCACCGTTTGAGAGGCGGCAGGGATCGAAAGAAAAAGGCAAGTGACCAAATTTGAGGTGCCAAAAATAATCCAGAAAAGAAAGTTTTATAGTACATAGAGGATGACATGCGGGTCCCGTTAGCAGCAGCGGTATCACCGTTTGAGAGGCGGCAGGGATCGAAAGAAAAGGCAAGTGACCAAATTTGAGGTGCCAAAAATAATCCAGAAAAGAAAGTTTTATAGTACATAGAGGATGACATGCGGGTCCCAGCGCAGCAGCGTATCACCGTTTGAGAGGCGGCAGGGATCGAAAGAAAAAGGCAAGTGACCAAATTTGAGGTGCCAAAAATAATCCATGAAAAGAAAGTTTTATAGTACATAGAGGATGACATGCGGGTCCCAGTTAGCAGCAGCGGTATCACCGTTTGAGGCGGCAGGGGATCGAAAGAAAAAGGCAAGTGACCAAATTTGAGGTGCCAAAAACTCCAAGAAAAGAAAGTTGATTGCACATAGAGGATGACATGCGGGTCCCATTTAGCAGCAGCGGTCTCAACGTTTCCAAGGCGGCAAGGGATCAAAAGAAAAAGGAAGTAGCCAGAAATCAGGGGGTCAAAAAAATCCAAGAATAGAAAGAATTTTGGTTCATAGAGGATGACATGCGGGACCCATGATCCTGCATCGTAAACGGCTCGTTGAACGAGATGGCGCGATGTAGAAAAAAAACAATGCCAGAGAGGCTGCCATCTGGGCCCTACATCCCTCGGCGGTGCGGATTTGCGTTGACTCGGCCGGCGAACCCGAGATTTCGAGATGCACCACGTCCCGGGCCACCATACGCCACGTTTTGGCCGCTTTCGTCGGGCTAGGTGGCCTCAAAAACGAGAAAAAAAAAGTTTTGACATGCACCACGGAGGGACCAAAATCGTCGGCCATGGTACACCAGAACCACGGCGCGACTTCAACTTCGTCGGCCATGGCAACTTTTCTTGTAGTGGTCGGAGACTTAGTCCTCCGCCTTCGCCAGGTGAAAGATCACAAGTTGCAATCTCCATGGGAAGGACCTTTTGTCATCAGCAAAGTACTACACAACGGATCCTACTATCTCGTTGATTTCCGGGAACTAAAGGATAGACCTGCCAACTGGCACCGGAAACGAAAACGAGAAGATCCGGGTGACATATATGATGAAACAGATCGTCCCTGGAACATAGCACAGCTACGTCCTTTCCACACTTAGCGCTTTACGCATTACATACCTTGTAATATCTATGATACATGATCAATGAAATAAAGCTTTTGGTTCACTCTTAGAGTCTTTTACCTCCTTTAATTTTTCATTTCTGGATCGTGTATGTTTTTCCGACTAAAACCGCAGAGCTGGATCTTTCCGCCTAGGCGTGTATGAAAGTTGTGATTTTCAAAATCGTCCTTTAGGACGTAAGCTTAAGTTTTCTGGCGGAAATTTTTTCTGTTGCAAACCCATGGATTCCTGGTAGCGACTTCCGGCACTTGGGCTGGGGGCTTGTTTCCGCGGTTATTGACGGATTGCCATTGGGCTTCGTCGCCGCTGGCGAGCGTTTCCGGCACGGGTTTTCCGGCTCGTGGAAGGTCAAGTGGGCAAGCCGGAAATTATAAAACCAGCACTTGCTTTCAAGAAACAACACATGCAAATAATATTAAAACGGATAGCAGGATAAGTATTTTCCGCCCACGCATGCATGCTTGTTTCGTCCCTAACTACTTAAGAATTTAAGTTATATTACAAACCCTCGCTGGGGCCAAAATGATGCATTGTTTTATCCCGCAGGACATAAAAGTTTTCACTCCGCCTTGGACGGAGAAGCATTGCCCTCTGGATCTTTTCCCTCTACCGGAGACGATACATCTTCATCACTCTCTTCATCCTCTTCGGAAGTTGCAGCGCTGGACTTGGGTTCCTCTTGGGGAGCATCCTTGGAGCTGGTCCAGGTAAACTGGGTTCCGGATTCCGCAGGTCGGGCTTCCGCGTCACGCTCCTTTTGAAGTTCGCTTCAAGGGGCTCGTCCGCAGGGAGAACCGCCTTGTCGTAGAATTCGTCGTGACGGATCCTCCGCGCGATGCGGGTGTCATAGCCACTCACGCATCTAGAAGCGCTCCGACATCTGCTGTCGGAGGAACACCAGTAGTTACCCGGTCAAGATCCATCTCCGGGTTATGCGCCAAGCACATGGTCAAAGTCATGGCAGCGCGCCTCGGGCTGATGAAGCTTGCAGATCTGTCACCAGCTCTGGAAGAATGTCCATTCTCTTGACCAGTTTGCGCAAACCGCAGGTGCGGCTCTTCTTCAATGACAAGTTGTGGCATATCTTCCGTGAGGCGGAGATAAGATCCTTGCAATCATCGCCAGCAAGAGAAAGAACATCGTCCCGGGGAAATTTATTCCGGCGCCTTTCAGAGTATCCAAGCGGCTCTGCACAAAAATACAAGAATAAAAATTCAAGTTGAGCACAAGAAATTGTACATCAAGATAAGAAACTCGGAGTATATGTACCCAGGATGTTTGTGGCCAGCAAGTCCCAATGGTGCTCCGCGGTCTCCATGTATTTCCGGAGTCCGTTGAGTTCTTTTGCTGCCTCTTGATGGTCTCGCTATCAGCATTGCGCTTTAACAAGAATTCGCCCTTCTCCCTGATGAGCTCGGAGTTTTTCTCCGCCAGTTGCTTCTCGGCCTGCTCCTTCTTTTGCTCCGCCTCCTTCAGCTTCGTCTCCAACTCTTGGTATGAGGAGCGCAGGTTCTCAAGTTCGGAGGAGGTCGTAGCCAGGGAAGAAGATGCGCCTATAAGGATTCAAAATACAGTTCAAAGTCGGAACGTGAATTAATAACAAGAAAGGCGGAAACCAACCTTGGGCGTCCGCCAGTTGTTTGTTCGTTCTCATTTTTATCTTTGAGGGTCCGGATATTTTCCGCTTGGCCCAAGGTAACGCGGCGCTGCAGGGCAATATTCTTGTGTAGCTCATAGTGCAGTGCCTGCTGTTCCTGTAAAAAACAATCAGAGCAGGAGTAAAAATTCCGCCTACAAAAAGTGGGGTCCTTTGAAGCATTATTGCCGGAATCTTTCCGACATCATGCTTGGGGGCTACTGCGACATTTTAAAAATCTTTCCAAAAGTGGCTTACTCTAAAGCATCTAAGCGCTAACTAGTACCTAGTTTCCGCCTACATGCTTGGGGGCTACTGGGGAGTACCTTTTGTTTGCAGACAAGCTTGTCGAAGAATTCGCCGACACCCTTCTTAAATTCCTGGATTTCCGACGTCGCGGCATCCGGTTTCCCCCAGGCATTGTTCAGCATGGCGTTGAGCAGGTCTTGTTCAAGTTCCCACTTCTCCGCCTCAGTTAGCTTGTTGAAGAACTTTGTAGCATATGCCTTGGGGGTGGAAGTGAGGTCAGCCGGATCTCCGAAGTTTTTCGGAAAAACGACGACGTCGCCAGCACCGGCTCCGACCTTCTCGGAGGAAGTAACTTCAGCCTCTCCTTGGCCTTGAATTTCTGTTTCTTCTTGGGCAGGGCCTTGGCCTTAGGATCCTCTCCGCCACCTTTTCGCTGCTGACCGGAATTATTTCCGGTGGAGTGTTTGCGGCAGGAGGGGGAGATTGTTCCGCCTGAGGGGAGATGGCGGTGCAGTGTGGGAAGCGCTTGGAGCTGGAGTTGTAGGACCAATAGCCGGAGACTTCTTCATATACTTTGTGATGGGCTCTTGGCTGGTGGTCCGAGTGGCAGCGGTAGTCGGAGTCCTGCGAACAAATAAAAGAAGATCGCATAAGTAACAAATGCATCAAAGTAAATATGTGCCATACATGGAAACTTACGGGGCGCCGGGGATGATGGGGCGTGAGCGTTTGCCTGCTGTGGAAAGCATTTTCAAACGTTCCCGCTCCGCTTTCCTTGAGTCTAGCGGAGGGGGCTTGATGATCTTGGGCTTGCGGAGGCTCGCCGCCGCTCCGGCTTTGAGCTGGGAGCTTTGGCGCGGGAACGCTTCGAAGGTCGAGGAGCTGCCTTTCGGGGTGCTTGCTCCTCTTCCTCCTCTTCGTCCTCCGGAACCTCCTCCGCCGTGTCGCCGCTGACGGGGACGCGAAGTATGGTGCGCAAGTTTTCCTCCGCCAAAGTAGCGAGCTGGAGGGAAAGGTGTTATATGTTAGTCAACATTCAAATACTTGTGAAGTTTGAAATAATGAAGGGATCAGAGCTTACCGGAGGACACTGGTCGTTCGTGTAAATATCCTTGATCAATTCCGGGATCGGTTGACCCCGGCCTATCTTCACGAGCGTCTTGAATCTCCTCTTGAGAGAATCAGCCGGAAGGTCGTGGCGGGTAGCTCGGAGCTGGTCGTCCGTGTATGCGCAGATTAACCGCGCATTATACCGCAGCGGCTGGATCCGCCGAGTGAACCAGCTAAGTGTGAGCTGGGTTCCGGTTAGCCCGTCGTGGACTAGCCAGGAGATTCTCCGCGCCGCCTTCTCCAAGATGGGAGTTAGGGAAAGCGACGGGATGAAGCTCCAGCTTGCAAGTTCTTCCGGAGGCTCGTTGTTGAATTTGGGGAGACCATCGTGGATCTCCGGAACTGAAACATTCTTCTCGTAAAACCATCCGGCGTTCCAGTACCGGACGGATTCGTGCGAGTCATGAGGAGGATACATGCGGCCAGGTCGGAGCATGAACGTCATGCTCCCGCAGTTCAGCTTTGTCCTTTGTTTCCTTCTTCACTCGGAAGAAAAACTGCCATAGCTTGACATCTGGTCGGATTCCGAGATGCCCTTCGCAAAGAGTCGCGAAGTTGGAGAGCAGAAGATACGAGTTGGGGCAGATGTTGAGGGGTCTGCATACGGTGAGGACGGAGAGAAAGAATTCCGAGCAGGGAGCGATAATCCGCGTTCCACCCAAGCTTTGGTCATGACCACTTCTCCGGCTCCTGGCTTGGGGACGACGGTGTCGCGTATGAAACTCCAGTGAGCGGAGATCATACCCTCGTTTTGAAGCTCTCTAAGCTCCGTATCAGTGGTTTCGCAGGGCCACCATTGACCCCGCTCTCCTTCGCGGATCCGAGCCTTGGAGGCTTTCTTGTTTTCCGTCTCCTGAACCTTGGCTGCCATTCTAGCTTGCCCTTGGAGTTCTTCTTCAATTTCTTGAGCGGTTGGGATCCGGCCTAGCTTGGTGCTGGAAGATGCGGAAAAAGGTTGAGCTAGCCGGATGTCGGAAACATATGGTGGTAGATATGCTATGGGATCCGGACAGATTGGCTCTAATGAACTGGGATCCGGGCTATTCGGAGAACTACCAGTACAGTGTGAGTCGATCGGCATGCTTCCGGCTGCACCCATGCAAAGTGTTTGAGTAACCGGAAACTACTCTACTCTACTTCTGAAGGATAACGTAGCATAGAAAACAAAAAATTTCCTATCGCGAACACGCAATCCAAGCCAAGATGCAATCTAGAAGACGGTAGCAACGAGGGGATGATCAAGACTAACCCTTGAAGAGATTCCAAAGCCTATAAGAGTAGGCTCTTATTGCTGCGGTAGACGATCACTTGCCGCTTGCAAAAGCGCGTAGAAGATCTTGATCACGATCGGTTCGGCGCCACGAACGGGCAGCACCTCCGTACTCGGTCACACGTTCGGTTGTTGATGAAGACGACGTCCACCTCCCGTTCCAGCGGGCAGCGGAAGTAGTAGCTCCTCTTGAATCCGACAGCACGACGGCGTGGTGTCGGTGGTGGTGGAGAAATCCGGCGGAGCTTCGCTTAAGCGTGCGGGATGTGGTGGAGGAGAGAGACCGCTAGGGTTTAGGGAGAGGGGGTGGCCGGCCACTAAGGGGTGCGGCCAAGCTATGGCTTTGGTGTGTCCGGCCCCCTCCCCTTGGCCCTCATTATATAGGTGGAACACCCAAGAGTTGGTGTACAAGTCTTCGAATAAGACCCCAACCCAAAACCTTCCATGTGTAGGGAAACCTACCCAAGGTGGGATTCCCACCTCAAGTGGGACTCCCACCTTTCCATGAAGGGGGTGGCCGGCCACCTTGGGGGGAAGTCCACCTTGGACTTTCCCCTCTAGGGTTTGGCTGGCCAAGCTTGTGGAGTCCTTCCGGGACTCCACCTTCCATAGTGCGTTTCTTCCGGACTTTTCTAGAACCTTCTAGAACCTGCCATAAATGCACCGGATCATTTCCAAACTTGGAATATGACTTCCTATATATGAATCTTATTCTCCGGACCATTCCGGAACTCCTCGTGATGTCCGGGATCTCATCCGGGACTCCGAACAAATATTCGAACTCCATACCATATTCAAGTTCTACCATTTCAACATCCAACTTTAAGTGTGTCACCCTACGGTTCGTGAACTATGTGGACATGGTTGAGTACTCACTCCGACCAATAACCAATAGCGGGATCTGGAGATCCATAATGGCTCCCACATATTCAACGATGACTTTAGTGATCGAATGAACCATTCACATACGATACCAATTCCCTTTGTCACGCGATATTTTACTTGTCCGAGGTTTGATCATCGGTATCACTCTATACCTTGTTCAACCTCGTCTCCTGACAAGTACTCTTTACTCGTACCGTGGTATGTGGTCTCTTATGAACTTATTCATATGCTTGCAAGACATTAGACGACATTCCACCGAGAGGGCCCAGAGTATATCTATCCGTCATCGGGATGGACAAATCCCACCGTTGATCCATATGCCTCAACTCATACTTTCCGGATACTTAATCCCACCTTTATAACCACCCATTTACGCAGTGGCGTTTGATGTAATCAAAGTACCTTTCCGGTATAAGTGATTTACATGATCTCATGGTCATAAGGACTAGGTAACTATGTATCGAAAGCTTATAGCAAATAACTTAATGATGATCTTATGCTACGCTTAATTGGGTGTGTCCATTACATCATTCATATAATGATATAACCTTGTTATTAATAACATCCAATGTTCATGATTATGAAACTAATCATCTATTAATCAACAAGCTAGTTAAGAGGCTTACTAGGGACTCTTTGTTGTTTACATATCACACATGTATCAATGTTTCGGTTAATACAATTATAGCATGGTATATAAACATTATCATAAACACAAAGATATATAATAACCATTTATTATTGCCTCTTGGGCATATCTCCAACAGCTCCCACTTGCACTAGAGTCAATAATCTAGTTTACATATGTAAAGATATAACACCTTGGCCTTCTGGTGTTTTATCATGTTTTGCTCACGGGAGAGGTTTTAGTCAACGGTTCTGACATGCTCAGAAACGTATGTATTTTGCAATTCATATGCGTCTCAGCGCATCACTCATTTTCCAAATGAGTCGGCATATATGCTTAGTCCTCTGGTGGAACCTTAATTCCGCGGTCTGAAATATGTCACTAATATTGTCACACACAATATAGCTTCAAAGTTCTGACTTTGTCGGAACTACACCAAGTTCTCAAAGAACCTCCTGACTTAACATCCTTTGTCATTGTCAAAACAATGACATATTCTGCCTTCTTTTGTAGAATCCATCACAATATTTAGAACTCTTCTAAATCTAGCATAGACAACTTCTAGCTCATTGTGCTACCTTTTAAACAACACTTAGTCTAATTTGAGATTTGAAATTATATTTTATATGTGACAAAACCAATATCGGTGTAACACCTTACAGCGATTTGTTTGTCATTTCTTCATACAAATATATATATATATAATATATCCTTAGTTCTTCTAAAGTACTCAAGGATATTCTTACTGTTGTCCAATGATCATCATATGAATCATTCTGGTATATGCTCATAACAATTTATAGCACATGATATCTGATTGTGTACATATTATTCGTGATCTATAATCACTCATGTGTTTTTACTCATTGAGTGTCAGATACACTCAAGTCTTGTTAAACCTTCACATGACAAGAACATTTTCTTAATTTTTCTATATTGAACTACTTCAATATCCATCATATGTACTTTGACTTAAACTTATTTATGTGTTTCAATCTATCTTTATAGATCTTGACACTAAATTTGTTTCAGTCCATATCCTTTCATTGAAGTTAATTCTCAATGAAACCTTTTAATCAAGTATATAATTACATCATTTATAACCAACTATATGTCACTTACATAAAGTATTATAAATGTGTCTTAGCGCTCCCACTTAATTTCTTGCAAATGCAAGCCTCTTCATTGTCTTTGATGAAATCAAAAACTCTTTGACTATTTCATCCGGTGAAGATTCCAACTCCGCAATACTTACTTCATCCAATTGAAGTTCGTATACCTATCTAGTATTCCACGGACCAGCAAAACTCTTGGTTGTATCTTGTATACACCTTTAATACATACTTCTGATAAGTAATGTATTTTGCCATCCTACTAGAATAATCCACATAGACTATAAGCATTGCTACGGAAGATCTAATCTTATCGTATTCAACTCTTTGAACTTTGTCGTAAACAATTTTTCGATAAGTCAAGCTTTCTTCAAGGATATTTCATCCAAGTCTATCAATTTCATAGATCCATTTACTTTCATAAAGTATTCATCTATCTTGGATTTCATGGCGCATGACCATTTTAACGGAGTCAGGGCCCATCATAACTTCTTTGTTTGTAGTTGGTTTATCATTGTTCAAAATCAATCCTTTGTTCACAAATCATTTATTTGATCACAAAGTAAACCATACCTACAAGGTTCAATATGTACTTCGATCTCCATGGCTAAAACACTTTGTAGTCATGGGAGTCATGATCGTCGTGGCCGCTTCCGAAACAAATTCCGATGCTGCGCTACTCTGATCATTATGCTCAGGTTCATAAACCTTATCAAATTATATTGTCCTCCCACTCAAATACTTCACTAGAAACAATTTCTTGGAAATAAGAAACATTGACAAACACTTTTGTCTTTGTCTTGTGGAAAGAATTCCCAATCAAATCTCTGGGATAACCAACAAAGACATTCATCCGATTTTGGTTGTAAATTTATTTACTTATGCTATGCATACCAAAATTTAAGAAAAGACTATCAGGGTTTATACCCATGCCATAACTCGTATGGTGTCATTTCAACGGATCATGAAGATGCTCTATTCAGTGTAAAAGCGGTAGTCACTAAAGCATAATCCACAAAAATATAATGGCGTTAATATCTTATCTCATCATTGATCCAACAAGGTTTGGATACATCTCTTGGATACTTCATCATCACTATGATACTCCAAGAAACGTGAGTTGTAGAACAATTTCATAACTCTCTTAGATGTTCGCTAAAACTCGTAATTCAAATATTTCCACCATGATCCAATCATAGATATTTGATTTTTCTATTACGATGATTTCTACTTCATGCTGAAATTTATTTGAATCCATTCAAATGTTTCAAACTTCTTCCTTATTGAATATATCCACATATATATACTCAATTCATTGTTGAAAGTTTTCATGAAGTAGAAGAATCTCCCGCACACAACTATGCCCAGTGAACCATATACATCATCATGTATTTTTCACTAAGTTAGTTGCCCGTTCAACTCTTGGCCTATGAACGGTATTTTAATCATTCTCTTTAGAAAAGATTTGCAAGCGTCAAATGATTCAAAAATCAAGTGACTCCAAAAATCCATTTGCATGGAGTTCCTTCATGCGTTCCTTTCTAACATGACCTAAATGGCGGTTCCACAGATAAGCGGAATTCAAATCATTTGCCTTATGGCATTTTAGCGTCAGTTTTATGTATATGTGTTTCACCATTAAGATTTATAATAACTTATCCATCGTACATGGAGTAATGTCATAATTTGAACAACTCATTGTTTTTATTTGACCAGAGCAAAATAACAATTATTAAGTTCTTTATTATAAATTCTAAGGGCTAGATAGAATGCCAACGATGAACATAATAACACTTTATTTTTGTTCCAGACGTGCATACCTATCATATTCCTTGTCAGTCACTTAGGCCATTGTATTCTTGTATTGCGTTGTTTTGTATGACACTTCATACCAACCAATGTGGTACAAATACCCAAGAATTTTATTGTGTGACCAAACGAGGAATACATCCATAACATGTATATCATTTATATACACCTGAGCTAGACTTTCTAGTCTTTTCTTTATTTCTGCCAATATCTTTTGCAGTTTCTCTTTTAGCTTTCCTCATTATTCAGAAAAACACTTCAACATCAATAACTTCTAGGTTTGTTGGTCAAATACCAATAACCTTGAGGTTTTTACTTTGAAGTTGATCATCATATGACAAGTGTTCTAGATTTCACTTATTAGTAACTATGATGAACAATTTCACTCATAATTTTATCCATCAATTCATGACAACTTTTTGAGACCATGTCTGTACATGCTAGGCTCATAAAGTTTAACCTTAGTATTCGTATGTGCAAATCTGGCTTGCATCCGTTGTAAGCACACGTAGAATCTATAACACCCGATCATCACGTGATGCTTCGAAACGACGAGTCTTAGCAACGGTGCATACTAAGGACAATCACTTCATGGATATGCGAATATTGTTAGTGTCCCTATAGTTGGAGGATTGGGACGTCTTGCGTCTTCAACCTTCGTACATTCCCATAAAACTTATGAGTTTATGTAGTCTCACCAAATTTATATTCTATCATCTTGTAATAAGGTCTTAGATATCACATATATCTCGTACCTTGATTATTTCTGAAAACTAAATTTTCAGCTCCTTACTTTTCAAACAGATTTGAACTTCAAGTTTCACGGAGACAAGATAACTTTAGGTACTAATTGAAACCATAGCTCTCTGAATCAACAAAGTGAGTTTCACTAAATGTTTGCAATAGGACTTAATCATTTCTTGATTCATTAACAATACGGTACTAATCCGTAAAGTTTCTAGTCAGATTTTAACAGTATTTCTATCTCAATTATAAGACTAGCGCATAGTAGTAAACGGATGCCAATACTACAAAATTAATTCAAAATACTACTCAGACTATGTTTATGATAATTAGTTCATGTTTTAATCTAATTACTAATGAACTCCCACTTAATACAACATCCCTCATAGTTGTAAAGTGGTACACGATCCAAATCCACTACACCAAAACCGATCATCACGTGAGATGATGTAGTTTCAATGGTGAACATCAACATGTTGATCATATCATCCATATGACTCGTGTTCAACCTTTCGGTTTCCATTGTCCCGAGGCCATGTCTGTACATGCTAGGCTCGTCAAGCAAACCCAAGTATTCGCGTGTGCAACATGGCTTACACCCGTTGTATGTCGAGTTTATCACACCCGATCATCACGAGATGCTTCAAAACGTCGAACAATGCAACGGTGCATACGAGGGAAGAACACTTTATTATCTTGATATTAATGTGAGGGATCATCTTATAATGCTACCGTCGCGATCTAAGCAAAATAAGATGCATAAAGGATTAACATCACATGCAGTTCATATGTGATATGATATGGCCCTTTTGTCTTTGCGCCTTTGATCTTCATCTCCAAAGCACGGACATGATCTCCATCATCTTCGGGCATGATCTCCATCATCGTCGGCGTAGCGTCAAGGTTCATGGCGCCGGCTTCATGGTTGTTCACCTCATGTAGCAACTATTACAACTACTTTGAAATACTACTCAACATGAAAATTAAAGACAACCATAAGGCTCCTGCCGGTTGCCACAATACAATAATGATCATCTCATACATATTCATCATCACATTATGGCCATATCACATCACCAAACCCTGCAAAAACAAGTTAGACGTCTCTAATTTGGTTTGCATATTTTACGTGGTTTAGGGTTTTCGAGTAAGATCCAATCTACCTACGAACATGAACCACAACGGTGATACTAGTGTTGTCAATAGAAGAGTAAATTGAATCTTCACTATAGTAGGAGAGACAGACACCCGCAAAGCCACTTATGCAATACAAGTTGCATGTCGAGCGTGGAGCAAATCTCATGAACGCGGTCATGTAAAGTTAGCCCGAGCCGCTTCATCCCACTATGCCACAAAGATGCAAAGTACTCAACTAAAGATAACAAGAGCATCAACGCCCACAAACCATTGTGTTCTACTCGTGCAACCATCTATGCATAGACACGGCTCTGATACCACTGTAGGATAACGTAGCATAGAAAACAAAAAATTTCCTATCGCGAACACGCAATCCAAGCCAAGATGCAATCTAGAAGACGGTAGCAACGAGGGGATGATCAAGACTAACCCTTGAAGAGATTCCAAAGCCTATAAGAGTAGGCTCTTATTGCTGCGGTAGACGATCACTTGCCGCTTGCAAAAGCGCGTAGAAGATCTTGATCACGATCGGTTCCGGCGCCACGAACGGGCAGCACCTCCGTACTCGGTCACACGTTCGGTTGTTGATGAAGACGACGTCCACCTCCCCGTTCCAGCGGGCAGCGGAAGTAGTAGCTCCTCTTGAATCCGACAGCACGACGGCGTGGTGTCGGTGGTGGTGGAGAAATCCGGCGGAGCTTCGCTTAAGCGTGCGGGATGTGGTGGAGGAGAGAGACCGCTAGGGTTTAGGGAGAGGGGGTGGCCGGCCACTAAGGGGTGCGGCCAAGCTATGGCTTTGGTGTGTCCGGCCCCCTCCCCTTGGCCCTCATTATATAGGTGGAACACCCAAGAGTTGGTGTACAAGTCTTCGAATAAGACCCCAACCCAAAACCTTCCATGTGTAGGGAAACCTACCCAAGGTGGGATTCCCACCTCAAGTGGGACTCCCACCTTTCCATGAGGGGGGTGGCCGGCCACCTTGGGGGGAAGTCCACCTTGGACTTTCCCCTCTAGGGTTTGGCTGGCCAAGCTTGTGGAGTCCTTCCGGGACTCCACCTTCCATAGTGCGTTTCTTCCGGACTTTTCTAGAACCTTCTAGAACCTGCCATAAATGCACCGGATCATTTCCAAACTTGGAATATGACTTCCTATATATGAATCTTATTCTCCGGACCATTCCGGAACTCCTCGTGATGTCCGGGATCTCATCCGGGACTCGAACAAATATTCGAACTCCATACCATATTCAAGTTCTACCATTTCAACATCCAACTTTAAGTGTGTCACCCTACGGTTCGTGAACTATGTGGACATGGTTGAGTACTCACTCCGACCAATAACCAATAGCGGGATCTGGAGATCCATAATGGCTCCCACATATTCAACGATGACTTTAGTGATCGAATGAACCATTCACATACGATACCAATTCCCTTTGTCACGCGATATTTTACTTGTCCGAGGTTTGATCATCGGTATCACTCTATACCTTGTTCAACCTCGTCTCCTGACAAGTACTCTTTACTCGTACCGTGGTATGTGGTCTCTTATGAACTTATTCATATGCTTGCAAGACATTAGACGACATTCCACCGAGAGGGCCCAGAGTATATCTATCCGTCATCGGGATGGACAAATCCCACTGTTGATCCATATGCCTCAACTCATACTTTCCGGATACTTAATCCCACCTTTATAACCACCCATTTACGCAGTGGCGTTTGATGTAATCAAAGTACCTTTCCGGTATAAGTGATTTACATGATCTCATGGTCATAAGGACTAGGTAACTATGTATCGAAAGCTTATAGCAAATAACTTAATGACGTGATCTTATGCTACGCTTAATTGGGTGTGTCCATTACATCATTCATATAATGATATAACCTTGTTATTAATAACATCCAATGTTCATGATTATGAAACTAATCATCTATTAATCAACAAGCTAGTTAAGAGGCTTACTAGGGACTCTTTGTTGTTTACATATCACACATGTATCAATGTTTCGGTTAATACAATTATAGCATGGTATATAAACATTATCATAAACACAAAGATATATAATAACCATTTATTATTGCCTCTTGGGCATATCTCCAACAACTTCTTCTTCTACAAGTCCGGTGCACGTACCGTCAATGGCGCGGCGAACCGGCGATGCTCCGGCGAGGATGAAGGTCGCCGAACTTGTTGTAAAACGACCCGCGTGACCACGAATCGGCGGCGGGGGAGATTTCCCGATCAACCGCGGAGATCTTGGAACGAGGGGAGGCTTGGAGCGACCTGGCGTGAAGTTCTCCCGCCCGCGGCGGCGTCGAGCGCGGGCGTGAGGAGGAAGATGAAGTGGTGATGAGGTGAAAAGAATGAAGAGTTACCGCGCGGAGGGGTATTTATAGGCCCCGCGCGGAGATTCGCATTTCGGATCCTACGGCGGAAACTGAACAGTCTCACCGTTGGATGCATGACACGTGTCTTAGGTTAAAAGCGGTAAAATGACGTGGAGGTAACTTAACCGTGCGCTCCCGAAATTTCCGGCTAAAGATTCGCATCTCCGAAAATTTAGCGCGGGAAAATAGGTTGTGCGCGGGAAAGGTGCAAACTTTACATTATCGTTACTGAAGGACACGTGGATTTCCGAATAAATGATATCGGAGAAAGTTTGGAAGCTCTTCAAGATTCTCTTCGGTTCCGATGAAGACGGAGGAATGATGAATCTCGGAGAACTTCGGGGGCTACTGTTGTGGGTATACTTTATGGGTATATCAACGACATGGCCTAGATCCGGCAAGCCCGGGTGGCCCACAGACGGTGATGGTGGCATGGGGCCCATCGGGCGGCCCAGTTGCTGTTGATCATGAAGGATGAAGTCCAGCCCAGGAACCTGGAGCCGGATCCTAACCGACCTACGAAGGAGGCCGGATCCGTGGAGGCCCATAAAGTATCCGGATCCAGTACGGCCATAAGGAAGGCGGATCCTTGACGTACACGGCAAGATATTGTACCGTAGTTAGGCAACTTGTATTCCGGCTAGGACTCTCCATGTAAACCCTAGATCCGTGCGCCTTTATAAGCCGGATCCCGGGAGCCCTAGAGGCACAACCACAACCATTGTAACAACGCGCAAGCGCCCAGATAATTCCAGACAAGCAGCAGTAGGCCTGTCATCGTGCAGGTGTTCCGAAGCTGGGTAACTCGCGTACCACCGTCCCGTGTGCACTCCGCCCTATGGCCCCTACTTCTTCTACCCCTCGTGAGGATCCCTCCTCCGAGGTATTGTCGATTAGGCAACGACAATACCGTAAAGAAGAAAGTAAGGTGTGAAATGTTCGATGACACGAGAGGGTCTAATGTTGAGAAGATGATTTGCGGTGTTAAGAGCTTCAACCCAGAAGGCTGGTGGTAATTTAGATTGAAATAGGAGGGTTCAAACAACATCATTGGTGGTGCAGATCATGTGCTCGGCTCGGCCATTTTGGGGAGATTTATAGGGACAAGATAGGCGAAGAGCGACACCATGGGAAGAGAGATAGGTGCGTAGATTGGCGGTGAAAAATTCTCCCCTGTTATCACACTGAAGACACCGTATGGTTGTGTGGAATTGATTTGCGACTAAGATAAAGAAGCGAAGAAGAGTATCACAAGTATCAGATTTTGCCCGTAGAGTAAACACCCAACAAAAATGCAAGAAATCGTCAAGAATAACTAAGTAATATTTGTAGCCTGAACAACTAAGAATAGGTGACGTCCATAGATCACAATGCATGGGAGTGGGATGTAGCAGAAGGTAATTTAGTTTGTTTCCATATTTGACAAGCATCACGTAAAGTTCGAGACGCTGCATGTTTGTTACAACTTGAAAGAAAATCTAAAGGTAAATGCGACATGGCGGAGGAGCTGTGGTGGCCGAGACGTCGATGCCAGAGATCGTTGGTGATTGTGAACGCGGTGGTGGACATGGCGGTGCCTGATCGCCGAAGAACGATAGAAATCACCAGAACTATTGGAGCAAATTTGTTGTACGAACAATTGTTATCACGAACAATCAAAATGGCCAAATTCAACGGAACAATTGTTATCACGAACAAATTTTCGAGTGGCACAAAGATTTTGGATTGTAGATGGAGAGACAAGAACATCACTGAGAACAAAAGGTCGGGAGTTGAGATGTGTAGCAACAAGAGGAAGACGAGAACTGTTACCAACAATAATATGATGAGAAGTGATGCCTAAAGGAGAATGAGACGAGGTCAGTGTATCTTGATTGCCGGTGACATGAGTGGTTGCGCCGGATTCCATAATCCAGTTCGGTCCTAGCGGAGGGAACACAAGCCATAGCTTGGAGCTGTCTGGTAGAGGGTGGTGTAGTCCCATGACGGTGTCGAAGCAGGATGAGATATGATGGGTGGAGCGGGAGCGTGCACCAGTGGATAAGCCTGCGTTGGCGCACCAGGACGAGGTCCAAGGACGCCATAGAAGTTCAACGGAATCCAGGGGGAACGTGGCGGGAACGGTGCCCCTATAGGGGAAAAGTAGCCAAGCCACAGACGTTGTTGTTGGCCTCTGCCACGACCTCCGTTGTCGGGACCACCCGAGTAGTGCAGTTGTTGGCCTCCACCGCGGCCACGTTCGCTGCCGTGCTGCTGACCTCCACCTCGGCCTCCTTGTTGGACATATTGGAACCCAGGGATTGGATTCCATCCACGGTAGTTGGGGCTGACACCGGGAGGACGCACGGGGGTGTTGCTGCCACTGGGGTCACCACGGCAACCAGTCTGCACAGTGAGTGCTTGGGCATCAGCATGGTTGTTTTGAGAGGAGGCGTCGACCTCAGCGGGCTGAAGGAGGGAGCAGGCGTCGGCGAAGGTGGGGACCGCCGTCTTGAGGATCTCGGCATGCAGCTGCTCACCAAGGCCGTCGATGAACTGACGGGTGCGGTCGTGGTCGTCAAGGGGCGGCCGACTGCGGCAAGATCATCCGCGGTCTGATACGTCTCCAACGTATCCATAATTTCTGATGTTCCATGCTTGTTTTATGACAATACCTACATGTTTTGCTCACACTTTATAATGTTTTTATGCGTTTTCCGGAACTAACCTATTAACGAGATGCCGAAAGGCTAGTTGCTATTTTTTGCTGTTTTTGGTTCCAGAAAGGCTGTTCGGGCAATATTCTCGGAATTCGACGAAACGAAGACCCAGCATCCTATTTTTCCCGGAACCTTCTAGAAAGTCAAAGGGGGACCAGAGGAGGCCTGGGGGGCCCACACATGTGGCCGGCGCGCCCGGAGGGGGCGCCGCCTGTTGTGTGGCGGCTCCGTACCCCCTCCGACCGTCTCTTCGCCTATTTAAGCCCTTTCGACCTAAAAACGGTACCAATTGACGAAACTCCAGAAAGACTCCAGGCGCCGCCGCATCGCGAAACTCCAATTTGGGGGACGAAGTCTCTTCGGCACCTGGGACGGGAAGTGCCCGGAAGCCATCTCCATCGATGCCACCGCCTCCATCATGCTCCGTGAGTAGTTCCCCCATGGACTACGGGTTCTAGCTGTAGCTAGTTGGTACACTCTCCCCCATGTACTTCAATACAATGATCTCATGAGCTGCCTTACATGATTGAGATTCATCTGATGTAATCGGTGTTGTGTTTGTTGGGATCCGATGGATTGTTACGTTATGATTGTCTATCTACAAAGTTTGTGAAGTTATTGTTGCTGCAATCTTGTTGTGTTTAATGCTTGTCACTAGGGCCCGAGTGGCATGATCTTAGATTTGAGCTCTATAATTATTGCTTAGATTGTATCTACAAGTTGTATGCACATGTCTATGTTCGGAACCAAAGACCCCAAAGTGACAGAAATTGGGACAACTGGAGGGAAAGGCTTAGATATGAGGATCACATGTTTTCACGGAGTGTTAATGCTTTGCTCCGGTGCTCTATTAAAAGGAGTACCTTAATTTCCAGTAGATTCCCTAGAGGCCCGGCTGCCACCGGCTGGTAGGACAAAAGATGTTGTACAAGTTTCTCATTGCGAGCACGTATGACTATATATGGGAAACATGCCTACATGATTAATAGACTTGATATTCTGTCTTAATGCTATTTCAATCCTATCAATTGCCCAACTGTAATTTGTTCACCCAACACTTGTTATTGGAGAGTTGCCACTAGTGTAGATAGCTGGGAACCCCGGTCCATCTCGCATCATCATATACTCGTTCTACATGTCATTGGAAGTAGTATCAACTATTTTCTGGTGTCATTGCTCTCATATTACCGCTACTGTGTTACTGTTACTACTGCTCTCATATTACTGCTGCTTTCACATCACCCCTGTTACTAGTGCTTTTCCAGGTGCAGCTGAATTGACAACTCAGTTGTTAAGGCTTATAAGTATTCTTTACCTCCCTTGTGTCGAATCAATAAATTTGGGTTTTACTTCCCTCGAAGACTGTTGCGATCCCCTATACTTGTGGGTCATCAAGACTATTTTCTGGCGCCGTTGCCGGGGAGGCATAGCTCTACTCATAAATTCACCTGGGGAGTACACTCTACCTCTCTCTCCGCTTTTATTTTATTTTGTCTTGCTAGTTTACTTTTGTCTAGTTTATTTGTGCTTAGTTTATTTATGTCTAGTATTATTTTGCCTAGTTTACTTTTGCTTAGTTTCTTTTTGTCTTGTTTTATTTTTCTCATATACCCAAAAATCCATAAAAATTTGAAAAACCTAAAAATTAAAAACTGCTGTTATGGGAGAACCCATAACCTACTTGGAGCTCATAGAATGTTATAATAATTATAGAGAATCAAGAACTGGTAAAGTGATGAGTGCTGTGATAGAAAAATTGAATACAATTGCTAAAATCTTGCTTAAACGCCATGATATAAACTGTTGCTCTCAACAGGATACTAAACATCTTAAATTTCAATGTGGCTTTAGTGAGGAATTTTTAATTAAGAACTATAATCGGAATAGCTATATTCATTTTGGGTTTGAAGAGGTAGAACAATTTGTCATATTTATGGGAGCCTCTGAGATAGAATCCTTCATGGTTAAAAATTATGAAACTTGTGTTGTTTGTAAGGACCTTAAAGATTATGTCTCTTCTATCCTTAATTTTTGCAATGAAAGTTACACTGATAATCCTTATATCATTGATTATAAAGAGAGACTCATTAATGCACAAGAATGCACTCACAATTTGCAGGAACCAGTGGAAGAAGAAATTGATGAACCTGAAAGCTCATTGGATGAAAAAGAGGAGGAAATTGATGAACCTGAAAGCTCATTGGATGAAAAAGAAGAGGAGAGTGATGAACAAAAGGAGGAAGAATGGATTAGCTACCCATGCCAACCTTCTAATGAGAGTAACTCTTTATCTCTTACACTATTTGATTGTCCTCCATGCTTACCGAAAGAGGATGAATGTTATGTTCCTGTGGATTCTCTTGAAATATTTCCTATGAGTAAAACTTGTGAGAATAATTATGCTACTGTTATCTATGATAATCCATGCTACTTTGATAAATCTTATGATAATGCTTTGTTTGTGCCTGATGTCGAAATGCATGGTACTAAAGAGTTTTGCTTAGCAAATGTTTATGATAAATCTCTAGATGATGGTCCTATGTTACTTGATAATATTAATTGTACTACTAATGAAAAAGGGATTGGAGAGTTCTTGACTTTATCTATGAGTCCCATATCTCTTGATATTGATCAATCATCTTGTTATATTATTGATAAAAGTGGATTTGAAAGTTTTAATCCTATTATTTCTGAGCTTGATAAAAATTATGTGTTTGTGAATCATGAAAAGCATGCTTTATGTGATAGTTATATTGTTGAGTTTATCCATGAAGCTACTGAAAATTATTATGAGAGAGGAAAATATGGTTGTAGAAATTTGCATGGTACTAAAACACCTCTCTATATGCTGAAAATTTTGAAGTTACTCTTGTTTTATCTTCTTATGCTTGTCACTTTGTTCTTCATGAATTTATTTGTGTACAAGATTCCTTTTCATAGGAAGTGGGTTAGGCTTAAATGTGTTTTGAATTTGCTTCTTCATGCTCTCTTTTGCTTCAACTCTTATTTCTTGCGAGAGTATCATTGAAATTACTGAGCCCATCTTAATGGCTATAAAGAAAGAACTTCTTGGGAGATAACCCATGTGTTTATTTTACTACAACAATTTTTGTTTTGTTGAGTCTTGGAAGTTGTTACTACTGTAGAAACCTCTCCTTATCTTTATTTTATTGCATTGTTGTGCCAAGTGAAGTCTCTAATAGAATGTTGATACTAGATTTGGATTTCTGCGCAGAAACAGATTTCTATCTGTCACGAATCTGGGCATATTTCTCTGTAGGAAACTCAGAAAAATCTTCCAATTTACGTGCGTGATCCTCAGATATGTACGCAACTTTCATTAGTTTTGAGTTTTCTGATTTGAGCAACGGAAGTACCATTTTAAAATTCGTGTTTACTGGCTGTTCTGTTTTGGCAGATTCTGTCTCTGTTTTTTGCATTGTCTCTTGTGGACTTTAAGTGAGGCTTTCTAGACGTGGAGAGCTGTAGCTAATGTTTTATTGAGTTCTTGCAATGTGTCACTACAGGGCCAAGGTGGATTAAAGTTTTTTTGAATACTAACCCCTCTAATGAAGTTTATGAGAAGTTTGGTGTGAAGGAAGTTTTCAAGGGTCAAGAGAGGAGGATGATATATGATCAAGAAGAGTGAAAAGCCTAAGCTTGGGGATGCCCCGTGGTTCATCCATGCATATTTCAAGGAGACTCAAGAGTCTAAGCTTGGGGATGCCCAAGGCATCCCCTTCTTCATCAACTTATCAGGTTTCTTCTATTGAAACTATATTTTTATTCGGTCACATCATATGTGCTTTACTTGGAGCGTCTGTGTGTTTTTATTTTTTGTTTATGTTTGAATAAATTCGGATCCTAGCAATCCTTGTGTGGGAGAGAGACACGCTCCGCTTTTTCATATGAACAATGGTGTTCTTAGCTTTATTTTAATGTTCATGGCGGAGTTGAAAACCGCTGCACTTATTGTTATTTGGTTGGAAACAGAAAATGCTTCATATTGTCTTGAATAATTTGATACTTGGCAATTGTTTTGAGCTCTCAAGTAGATCATGCTCTTGCATCATGTAGTTTAAACCTATTAGTGGAGAACTACCGTAGAACTTGTTGAAATTGGTTTGCATGATTGGTCTTGATACGTCTCCAACGTATCGATAATTTCTTATGTTTCATGCCACTTTATTGATGATACCTACATGTTTTATGCACATTATATGTCATATTTATGCATTTTCTGGAACTAACCTATTAACAAGATGCCGAAGAGCCGTTTTTTCTGCTGTTTTTGGTTTCAGAAATCCTAGTAAGGAAATATTCTCGGAATTGGACGAAATCTTCGCCCAGGGTCCTATTTTTGCACGGAGCTTCCAGAAAGAGGGAAGGAAGTGGGGCCACGAGGCGCCGTCACCATAGGGCGGCGCGGCCCAGGCCCTGGCCGCGCCGACCTAGGGTGTGGGGCCCTCGTGTGGCCCCCCGCGTTGCCCTTCCGCCTACTTAAAGCCCCCGTCGCGAAAACCCCAGTACCGAGAGCCACGATACGGAAAACCTTCCAGAGACGCCGCCGCGAATCCCATCTCGGGGGATTCAGGAGATCGCCGGCACCCTGCCGGAGAGGGGATTCATCTCCCGAGGACTCTTCATCGCCATGATCGCCTCCGGAGTGATGAGTGAGTAGTTCACCCCTGGACCATGGGTCCATAGCAGTAGCTAGATGGTCGTCTTCTCCTTGTTGTGCTTCATTGTTGGATCTTGTGAGCTACCTAACATGATCAAGATCATCTATCTGTAATACTATATGTTGTGTTTGTCGGGATCCGATGGATAGAGAATACTATGTTATGGTGATTATCAATCTATTGTTTATGTGTTGTTTATGATCTTGCATGCTCTCCGTTATTAGTAGAGGCTCTGGCCAAGTTTTTACTCTTAACTCCAAGAGGGGGTATTTATGCTCGATAGTGGGTTCATGCCTTCATTGACACTGGGACAGTGACAGAAAGTTCTAAGGTTGTGATGTGCTGTTGCCACTAGGGATAAAACATTGATTCTATGTCTAAGGATGTAGTTGTCGATTACATTACGCACCATACTTAATGCAATTGTCTGTTGCTTTGCAACTTAATACTGAATGGGGTTCGGATGATAACCTGAAGGTGGACTTTTTAGGCATAGATGCAGTTGGATGGCGGTCTATGTACTTTGTCGTAATGCCCAATTAAATCTCACTATATTTATCATATCATGTATATGCATTGTTATGCCCTTCTCTATTTGTCAATTGCCCGATTGTAATTTGTTCACCCAACATGCTTTTATCTTATGGGAGAGACACCTCTAGTGAACTGTGGACCCCGGTCCTATTCTTTACATAGCATACAATCTACTGCAATTGTGTTTTACTATTTTCTTGCAAACAATCATCTTCCACTCGATACGTTTAATCCTTTGTTACAGCAAGCCGGTGAGATTGACAACTTCATTTCGTTGGGGCAAAGTACTTTGGTTTTGTTGTGCAGATTCCACGTTGGCGCCGGAATCCCTGTTGTTGCGCCGCATCACATTTCGCCACCATCAACCTTCAACGTGCTTCTTCGCTCCTCCTGGTTCGATTAAACCTTGGTTTCTTTCTGAGGGAAAACTTGCTACGTGCGCATCATACCTTCCTCTTGGGGTTCCCAACGAACGTGTGAGTTACACGCCATCAAGCTCTTTTTCTGGCGCCGTTGCCGGGGAGATCAAGACACGCTGCAAGGAGTCTCCACTTCTCAATCTCTTTACTTTGTTTTTGTCTTGCTTTATTTTATTTACTACTTTGTTTGCTGCACCTAAACAAAACACAAAAAAATTAGTTGCTAGTTTTACTTTATTTACTGTCTTGCTCTCTATATCAAAAAAAAAAACACAAAATTTTTTTTAGTTACTTGTCTTTACTTTGTTTGCCTAGTTTACTTTTTGCTTATTACATCATGTTTCCTTTTAATTTTACCACAAAAGACATACCGGTAGGACGTGGGTCTATAGTTGGGAGAAATAATATAGAAGAATTTTTCAATCATGTTAGTATTACTGAAGATTTTGAAGATAGACACTTGGTAGAACTTGCACCTACCTATGAAATTGCTGCTGCTGCTTTAGTTCGCATGTTGGAAACTAAATTTGTTAATCTCAATCCTATAATCCAACACATGTTTCTTACACTTGGTGATATGGAAGAAGGGGAAAAGAAAGATTTTGTTTTAGAAACCCTTCTTAGAGAATTTGGTGGTCTAGCAAGAGAGGCTAGAAAGGTTTTTGCTAAATTTAATATGCTAGGTTCTCATACCAATTTTATTGGTCTCCTTGAAAAAATGGACATGGATAGAATAAGGTACACTAATAATATTAATGATGGTGGGGAGATCAAAGCACCAATACCATGTAAACTCCTAGCTATGAATGATGCACTAGAAAATAACTATGCTTGGCTTGTTCCGAAAATTTGTTCGATGAGAGTAGCAAGCCTAAGACTAATGAAAAGGGAGACGCTAAAACTTATATATCAAATATACTATGCTTGGTTGAGAAAACTCCCAACACCCCTGGTAATGATGTTGATGCTTCATCTCTCGATGTTACTTGATTTGCACTTTCGCGCCTAGCTGAAAGGCGTTAAAGAAAAGCGCTTATGGGAGACAACCCATGTTTTTACTACAGCTTTTTTTTTTTTTGACAATCAATACCACATATATTCATAGTAACAAATAGTACATGGTAGAGATACATGAACTGACTCCAACGATTACAAAATAAAGTCTAAAAGATAGTAACAAATCTTCGAGGTCTTCAATTTCTTTCTTCTTCCAGAACACAATCTTGTACTCTTCTGAAGGCAGCCAAAGATAGATAACGAACCATAGACCTGTAGATACCGACGAAAGTTCTCCCATAATTTTTTGAGCCGCAATGCCAGGCTGCGTGCACGCACGCAACCATTAAAGCAGTCATACAACATCGGCAAGAGTACCAACACCAGTATGTCAGGGAATAATAACCGACTAGCTTTGTCGTCGTCGATGGAGAGCCGAGAGTACGAATCACCATTGTCGAGGACGTAGCAGCCGGGACAAAAACTGCGAGGATAATCCTCCTCGCGGCAACAACGACAAAAGATCCAAAATCGATCTGGCGAAGCAAGATCCGAAGGCCCATACCTAGAAAATTGTGATCGTTCAACACCACCATTGACGCCGGGAAGAAGATCTCGTCGCCGAACGAAAGGCCGAAGATCACTTATTGCAGACGATGCCATCTCCATTGAGGGGAAACCAACAAGAAGACGGCTACCAAAATCCTAACATAATCTAATGAAAACAATACTTTTATTCGAAACTCCACGCATAGATCGGGTTCCCCACTCCTCCCGACGCCGGCGAAGCCGACCGGAGGAGGGGGAACCGATCTATGGAGGAGGCTGAAGTGGAGGCGGCTAGGGTTTTGGAGGAGAGGCGGCGGCTTGATCTACTACAGCAATTTTTTGTTTTGTTGAGTCTTGGAAGTTGTTTACTACTGTAGCAACCTCTCCTTATCATGTTTTTGTGCCAAGTAAAGTTTCTATGTCAAAGTTGATGTTATATTTGGGATCGCTGCGCAGAAACAGCATTGCTGTCTGTCACGAATCTGGGCACAGGCCTCTGTAGAAAATTCGAAAATATGCCAATTTACGAGCGTGATCCTCAGATATGTACGCAACTTTCATTAGTTTTGAGTTTTTCCATTTGAGCAAGTCTGGTGCCCTTTAAATTCGTCTTTACGGACTGTTCTGTTTTGACAGATTCGCCTTTTATTTCGCATTGCCTCTTTTGCTATGTTGGATTCATTTCTTTGATCCATTAATGTCCAGTAGCTTTATGCAATGTCCAGTGAAAAGAATGTTTGTGTCACCTCTGAATGTGTGAATTATTAATTGTGCACTAACCCTCTAATGAGTTTGCTTGAAGTTTGGTGTGAAGGAAGTTTTCAAGGGTCAAGAGAGGAGAATGATATACTATGATCAAGAGGAGTGAAAGCTCTAAGCTTGGGGATGCCCCGTGGTTCACCCCTGCATATTCTAAGAAGACTCAAGCGTCTAAGCTTGGGGATGCCCAAGGCATCCCCTTCTTCATCGACAACATCATCAGGTTCCTCCCTGAAACTATATTTTTATTCATCACATCTTGTGTTCTTTACTTGGAGCGTCGGTTTGTTTTTGTTTTTGTTTTATTTGAATAAAATGGATCCTAGCATTCACTTTGTGGGAGAGAGACACGCTCCGTTGTTGCATATGGACAAATATGTCCTTAGGCTTTACTCATAATGTTCAAGGCGAAGTTTCTTCTTCGTTAAATTGTTATATGGTTGGAATTGGAAAATGCTACATGTATTAATTCTAAAATGTCTTGGATAATGTGATACTTGGCAATTGTTGTGCTCATGTTTAAGCTCTTGCATCATATGCTTTGCACCCATTAATGAAGAAATACATAGAGCTTGCTAAAATTTGATTTGCATATTTGGTCTCTCTAAGGTCTAGATAATATCTAGTATTGAGTTTTGAACAACAAGGAAGACGGTGTAGAGTCTTATAATGTTTACAATATGTCTTTTATGTGAGTTTTGCTGCACCGGTTCATCCTTGAGTTTGCTTCAAATAACCTTGCTAGCCTAAACCTTGTATCGAGAGGGAATACTTCTCATGCATCCAAAATCCTTGAGCCAACTACTATGCCATTTGTGTCCACCATACCTACCTACTACATGGTATTTCTCCGCCATTCCAAAGTAAATTGCTTGAGTGCTACCTTTAAAATTCCATCATTCACCTTTGCAATATATAGCTCATGGGACAAAATAGCCTTAAAAACTATCGTAGTATTGAATATGTACTTATGCACTTTATATTTTATTAAGTTGCTTGTTGTGCGATAACCATGCTTCTGGGGAACGCCATCAACTATTCTTTGTTGAATATCATGTGAGTTGCTATGCATGTCCGTCTTGTCTGAAGGATCTATCACCTTAGTGGTTGGAGCA
The DNA here is from genome assembly GCA_030979885.1 of Lolium multiflorum. Taxonomy (NCBI): domain Eukaryota; kingdom Viridiplantae; phylum Streptophyta; class Magnoliopsida; order Poales; family Poaceae; genus Lolium; species Lolium multiflorum. Next base: position 73,301,280 of record CM061750.1, on the reverse strand, counting down.
TGCAAAATTGTTAGAGAAGAACATTGGGCCGCTAACTAAAGCCATGAATCATGGTTGAAGTTTCAGTTTGGACATATATCCTCAATCTCATATGAGAATAATAATCATTGCTACATGCTTATGCATTTAAGAGGAGTCCATTATCTGTTGTCCATGTTGTCCCGGTATGGATGTCTAAGTTGAGAATAATCAAAAGAGAAATCCAAAATGCGAGCATTCTCCTTAGACCTTTGTACAGGGCATGGAGGTACCCCTTTGTGACACTTGGTTGAAACATGGCATGCAAAGATCCGGTAGTCCAAGCTAAGTAGGACGAGGTGCGGACACTATTAGTATACTATGCATGAGGCTTGCAACTTGTAAGATATAATTTACATAACTCATATGCTTTATTACTACCGTTGACAAAATTGTTTCATGTTTTCAAAATAAAAGCTCTAGCACAAATACAGCAATCGATGCTTTCCTCTTTGAAGGACCTTTCTTTTACTTTTATTGTTGAGTCAGTTTACCTATCTCCCTCCACCTTAAGAAGCAAACACTTGTGTGAACTGTGCATTGATTCCTACATACTTGCATATTGCACTTGTTATACTACTCTATGTTGACAATATCCATGAGATATACATGTTATAAGTTGAAAGCAACCGCTGAAACTTCATCTTCCTTTGTGTTGCTTCAACACCTTTACTTTGATTTATTCCTTTATGAGTTAACTCTTATGCAAGACTTATTGATGCTTGTCTTTAAGTACTATTCATGAAAAGTCTTTGTCATATGATTCACTTGTTTACTCATGTCATTACTTTTGTTTTGATCGCTGCATTCATTACATATGTTTACAAATAGTATGATCAAGATTATGATGGCATGTCACTTCAGAAATTATCTTTGTTATCGTTTTACCTGCTCGGGACGAGCAGAACTAAGCTTGGGGATGCTGATACGTCTCCAACGTATCGATAATTTCTTATGTTCCATGCCACTTTATTGATGATACCTACATGTTTTATGCACATTATATGTCATATTTATGCATTTTCCTGGAACTAACCTATTAACAAGATGCGAAGAGCCAGTTGTTGTTTTCTGCTGTTTTTGGTTTCAGAAATCCTAGTAAGGAAATATTCTCGGAATTGACGAAATCTTCGCCCAGGGTCCTATTTTTGCACGGAGCTTCCAAGACCGAAGTGGGAAGGAAGTGGGGCCACGAGGCGCCGTCACCATAGGGCGGCGCGGCCAGGCCCGGCCGCGCCGACCTAGGGTGTGGGGCCTCGTGTGCCCCCGCGCGCCCTTCCGCCTACTTAAAGCCCCGTCGCCCATCGAGAGGCCACGACGGAAAACCTTCCGAGAGACGCCGCCGCGAATCCCATCTCGGGGATTCGGAGATCGCCTCCGGCACCCTGCCGGAGAGGGGATTCATCTCCGGAGGACTCTTCATCGCCATGATCGCCTCCGGAGTGATGAGTGAGTAGTTCACCCCTGGACCATGGGTCCATAGCAGCTAGATGGTCGTCTTCTCCTTGTTGTGCTTCATTGTTGGATCTTGTGAGCTGCCTAACATGATCAAGATCATCTATCTGTAATACTATATGTTGTGTTTGTCGGGATCCGATGGATAGAGAATACTATGTTATGGTGATTATCAATCTATTGTTTATGTGTTGTTTATGATCTTGCATGCTCTCGTTATTAGTAGAGGCTCGGCCAAGTTTTTACTCTTAACTCCAAGAGGGGGTATTTATGCTCGATAGTGGGTTCATGCCTTCATTGACACTGGGAGTGAGAAAGTTCTAAGGTTGTGATGTGCTTGTTGCCACTAGGGATAAAACATTGATTCTATGTCTAAGGATGTAGTTGTGATTACATTACGCACCATACTTAATGCAATTGTCCGTTGCTTTGCAACTTAATACTGAATGGGGTTCGGATGATAACCCGAAGGTGGACTTTTTAGGCATAGATGCGGTTGGATGGCGGTCTATGTACTTTGTCGTAATGCCCAATTAAATCTCACTATATTTATCATATCATGTATATGCATTGTTATGCCCTTTCTCTATTTGTCAATTGCCCGACTGTAATTTGTTCACCCAACATGCTTTTATCTTATGGGAGAGACACCTCTAGTGAACTGTGGACCCCGGTCCTATTCTTTACATAGCATACAATCTGCAATTGTGTTTTACTATTTTCTTGCAAACAATCATCTTCCACTCGATACGTTTAATCCTTTGTTAACAAGCCGGTGAGATTGACAACCTCAGCATTTCGTTGGGGCAAAGTACTTTGGTTTTGTTGTGCAGATTCCACGTTGGCGCGGAATCCCTGTTGTTGCGCCACATCACATTTCGCCACCATCAACCTTCAACGTGCTTCGCTCCTCCTGGTTCGATTAAACCTTGGTTTCTTTCTGAGGGAAAACTTGCTACTGTGCGCATCATACCTTCCTCTTGGGGTTCCCAACGAACGTGTGAGTTACACGCCATCAGGTCTCTCTAAGGTTTAGATATTTTCTGGTAAAAGTGTTTGAGCAACAAGGAAGACAGTGTAGAGTTTTATAATGCTTGCAATATGTTCTTATGTAAGTTTTGTTGTACCGGTTCATACTTGTGTTTGCTTCAAACAACCTTGCTAGCCCAAAGCCTTGTACTGAGAGGGAATGCTTCTCGTGCATCCAAAACCTTGAGCCAAAAACCTATGCCATTTGTGTCCACCATATCTACCTACTATGTGGTATTTTCTGCCATTCCAAGCAAATACTTCATGTGCTACCTTTAAACAATTCAAAATTTATTATCTCTTATTTGTGTCAATGTTTTATAGCTCATGAGGAAGTATGTGGTGTTTTATCTTTCGATCTTGTCATTTACTTGACAGACTTTCACAATGGACTAGTGGCTTCATCCGCTTATCCAATAATTTTGCAAAAAGAGCTGGCAATGGGGTTCCCAGCCCCAATTAATTACAACTTGCATTAATAATTCTCTTCACGTGTTTTGCCCTGATCTATCAAGCAACTTAATTTTGCAAATAGACACTCCTCCATGGTATGTGAATGTTGGAAGGCACCCGAGGATTCGGTTAGCCATGGCTTGTGTAAGCAAAAGGTTTAGTGTCATCTAATAAATAAAACTAAAATACATGTGTAAACAAAAGAGAAGAGGGATGATCTACCTTGCTGGTAGAGATAACGTCCTTCATGGGAGCCGCTCTTGAAAGTCTGGTTGATGAGGTAGTTAGAGTGCCCACTACCATTCGTTGACAACAACAAACACCTCTCAAAACTTTACTTTTATGCTCTCTATATGATTTCAAAACTTGAAAAGCTCTAGCACATGATTTTATCCCTGCTTCCCTCTGCGAAGGGCCATTCTTTTACTTTTATGTTGAGTCAGTTTACCTACTTCCTTCCACCTTAGAAGCAAACACTTGTGTCAACTGTGCATTGATTCTTACATACTTGCTTATTTGCATTCATCATATTACTTTGTGTTGACAATTATCCATGAGATATGCATGTTGAAAGTTGAAAGCAACTGCTGAAACTTATATCTTCCTTTGTGTTGCTTCGATGCCTTTACTTTGAATTTATTGCTTTATGAGTTAACTCTTATGCAAGACTTTTGATGCTTGTCTTGAAAGTACTATTCATGAAAAGTTTTGCTATATGTTATCTATTTGTTAGCAACTATAGATCATTGCCTTGAGTCACTTCGTTCATCTCATATGATTTGCAATAGTATGATTAAGATTATGTTGGTAGCATGTCACTTCAGAAATTATTCTTTTTTTCGTTTACCTACTCAGAGGAGTAGGAACTAAGCTTGGGGATGCTGATACGTCTCCAACGTATCCATAATTTCTGATGTTCCATGCTTGTTTTATGATAATACCTACATGTTTTGCTCACACTTTATAATGTTTTTATGCGTTTTCCGGAACTAACCTATTAACGAGATGCCGAGGCCAGTTGCTGTTTTCTGTTGTTTTTGGTTCCGAAAGGCTGTTCGGGCAATATTCTCGGAATTCGAAACGAAGACCAAAGATCCTATTTTTCCCGGAACCTTCCAAAGTCAAAGGGGGGCCAGAGGAGGCCACAGGCCCACACATGTGCCGGCGCCGGAGGGGGGGGCGCCGCCCCTGTGTGGTGGCGCCCGCCCCCTCCGACTCCGTCTCTTCGCCTATTTAAGCCCTTTCGACCTAAAAACGCAGACCAATTGACGAAACTCCGAAAGACTCCAGGGCGCCGCCGCCATCGCGAACTCCAATTCGGGGGACAAAACTCTGTTTCGGCACGCCGGGACGGGGAAGTGCCCCCGGAAGCCATCTCCATCGACGCCACCGCCTCCATCATGCTCCGTGAGTAGTTCCCCCATGGACTACGGGTTCTAGCTGTAGCTAGTTGGTACACTCTCCCCCATGTACTTCAATACAATGATCTCATGAGCTGCCTTACATGATTGAGATTCATCTGATGTAATCGGTGTTGTGTTTGTTGGGATCCGATGGTTGTTATGTTATGATTGTCTATCTACAAAGTTTGTGAAGTTATTGTTGCTGCAATCTTGTTGTGTTTAATGCTCTCATATTACTGCTGCTTTCACATCACCCCTGTTACTAGTGCTTTTCCAGGTGCAGCTGAATTGATAACTCCGTTGTTAAGGCTTATAAGTATTCTTTACCTCCCCTTGTGTCGAATCAATAAATTTGGGTTTTACTTCCCTCGAAGACTGTTGCGATCCCCTATACTTGTGGGTCATCACGGTCCGATGCAGTTTGTTGGCGTAGGTGGAGATGGAGAGATTACCATGAGGGGTGCTGCGGAACGCGCAGAACAGCCTGGTGTGGCCGCGGCGCTTCTAGGACGAGCGCGACGTCGAGCTCACGCGCTCGGCCCTCCGCGATGTCGGCCGCCTCAACCGCGTTGGCCTGCGGGCCTGGTGGCATAGACGCGATGTCGACGTGACGCTCGCGGAGTACGGCTACATGCCGCGCACCCACGACGTCGACCACATGCGCGTGCCCCACTTCTACGCGCAGGCGCAATCCATGGCGGCGGAGGCGCCGCCGCTACGGAGGCCGCCGACAAGGACAACGACATCGGGTAGCTCGCGCACTGGCTCGTCGACCGCCGGTGGTCGCACATGCCTCTTCGGGCGGCATTGTCATCCACGACGGCGCGCGACGCACCGCTTCGGCTCTGGCTCGGAGGACACCGAGGACGATTCAACGCCGCTGCCCCAAGGAGGAGGATGCTTCGGACTCGCCACCGCCTCTGTCGGCGAAGAAGAAATGGTGGGAAACAGAGGCGGAGGCGCAGGCGGCCCTCCGTGGCAGTGACGACCCGGAGGACTTCTCGGAGCAACATGTCATCGTCAGCCGCTCCATCAACGAGGACTACCGCCACATCACGCTCGAGCCGCGGCAGGCGGCAGTGTGGTCCGCCACCTCGCCGGTCCTTCTGAGCCGCCGGCGCCGAAGGAGGATGAGGAGGACAACTGTTCCTTCAACTTCTCCGACGAGGACAGCGACGGCGACGACGCGGACAACCTCAACTTTAGCGCCTTCCCGGGGCGCCGCTAGTTTATTTTTTAGAAGTTTTTAGTTCATATTCGAGTCACTTTTGTACAAAACTTATCTAAATTCGTATGAATTTTGTTTGTTTTAATGTTTACATATATGATTTCTTTAGGGGCCGCCGGTGTGCAAACTGCTTCCCCAATTGGAGGAAGTTGTACCGACGCCCTGTTCACGCCTATTTAAAGGCTGCCGGTGATGCTCTAAACTCCCAATCCCCTTTCCTATTGCTGCCAACACACTGCTAGAGTGTTAGTCTCAGTTGATACAGTAACCCGTGGAAAATTAATACGGAGTAAAACAGTTGCTTACAAGAAAATACGTGTATCTTCTCTTCTACGCGAACGTCCTCGTACCGATGGGATCGACTTCACAAAATGGGTCCGGCCCAGCATTCAAGGGTAACGCGGCGAAGCAGATAGAGCTTGCTAAAAGGAAGGAAAAATAGTTGTACAAATTTGATCGCACCGTATCTAATCCAATTGACTCCAGCATTCTTTCAGGTCAACAATAAATAAAATCCAAACCTTCGTATCCTTCCGTGCTTGATCGCATCTATCTTATCCGTCATGGGTCTCTGCCTCGGCAAGACACCCCGGGGCGGCGGCACTACTTCATCATTTTCGCCAGGCTGGGCGGACCTGCCACTGGAGATAGCCGGCGTCGTCCTCTCTCGTCTCGGGTCGCACGACGACCGTCGCAGTTTTGCCGGCGTCTGCCGTAAATGGCGTCTTGCGGCGCAGCACCATCGTAGGCTGCTGCCGCCAGCCATGCTATGCATCAACCTCGGCCACGGTGCCTACCAGAGCATCACCGACGGCAAGGTCCGTCGCTTCGCCGCGTCCAGCCGCGGCCGCTTCGACGCCTCGTTCGGTGGCCGGCTCCTCTACGAGCATGCAAGAACCAGACGATTCTCCCTCCGTGACCCTCTGTCCTCATCCACAATACCAGCGACAGAAGTCCCGTGCCCTTACCACCGCTACGGCAACCGGCTGGGCCACCGTCGGCCGGGCGCCGCATTGTCCTCGGCGACTATGGCCAGCTAGGCAGAGGGCTTCGCGTGGAGAAGATCCTTGTGTTGGCACCACATTTTTTCGTCGCGATGTTCCATGGCATGGCTGCACCATTCAACTTTGCATATTTTCGGCCGGGCACGGAGGTTTCCTGGTCGCGTCTAGCTGGCACGTCTGAATTTCATCATGCTGGTCAGGAGTACAAGGACATAGCCTTCCACCGTGGAAAGATCTTCGCCGTCGACGGGAAGGGAAGATTGTTGGCCCATGAGTTGGTTATCGGAGAGACGGTCTCTATAGGTCCCATGCGAGCATGTCATCAGCTTACATCTAGATCAAGCGGTCTTCGTGAATGTGAACTACCACCTGGTCACATCATCTGACAGCCAAAAGCTATTGATGGTGCGGTGGAGCATCCCGGATTTGACGACTGGCATCACGAATGATCACCACCCGATGTCTCTGCATGTATTTGAGGCAGACTTGGATAAGGGACGGTGGTCGGAGCTGGCGGACTTGGGCAACCAGGTCCTCTTTGTTGGCGCGACGGGCTCAAGAGCTATTGCAGCAGAAGGCTCATCAGAGCACTATCACCAGCGATTCGAAGGAGGTAACTGCGTGTTCCTTCTGGCCGGCAACAACTGGCCATGGGCATGGGTGCATAGGCTGGCCGGCATCTCCCCACGCAAGTGCTCACACTGCCGAAAGCTCACCGATGGCGCACCTAGCTATTGCGTGTATGATATGATGAGCGGAAAAGCTAGCCTAGTGTCATTAAGAAGGGGCAACAATTCAATGAAACATTATGCCAGGTCGGAATGGTTCTTCCCCTCAGTGTAAAAAACCAAATAATCGTCATATACTGAGATGGGTTGATCGATACACACCACTACATCGGCAAGCATGTACCGACGAACAGGTTGAATTTATTTATGTCTGGTTATTGAAATAGAACATGTCGTTTGTTTTTCAAATCTCTTCCATATTGTTTAAAAGAATTATGTTTTCATGAGTGAATTTAATTTATTGCATAGAACATTGAAATATGTCTTATTTCCTACCTGTTTATTCGTAATCATGTAAGCTTTGCTCTATGTCCTCATTCTTTGACATCTCAATCGGTATGGGAATTTTACCTTGCACAAATAGTCATCAAAACGTCGTGACAAAATTATACACTTGTAATTCTTTTGTCAGTGATATGCAAAAAAATTATATGGGCGGAATTTACAAAATTATACACTTGAAATTCCTTTTTCAGGGATATGCAAAAAAAAAAATTTGGGCGGAATTTACTATTCTGGTTGGTGTGTAGGTGGTGAAATGTCTTTTGTTTGGGTAGTTCTGAGGATAGTGTGGTACACTGGTACTGCTTTTGAATACAAACCATGTTGCTTGCTCATCTCATAGAGATAATTTCATTGACTTTTCATCCCCTCACCGTGTCTACTAATATTTCTTTACCAACAACACGTTCATGCTTCAGATTATAAATCGTGCATTTACATATTATCTTGATATTTATGTGTGAAATTTCTAAGAAAAATACGATTGTATTAGCCCACAAAAAAGAGAAAACTTCTTTGAATAGTAAAAAGTCAGTCTTTATATTGTTATACTTGGACATTTTGTCTTTTTCGCATGAGTTACATTCTTTTGCATTTTATTATCAAACTTGACATGCACAAATTTTTTGTTTCTAATTCTCTGTTCTAAAAGGGTCCACACACACCCATGTACACCAAATCTGCCGTCACCCACCAACTCTTCTAGAAACTCACAACCCAACTGGCTCTCGGGCGGCTCGCGCGAGCCGCTCCAGAGCTCCCAGCAAACCCTAAAAGAGGCTCCCACGATCTACTCCCCCGGCCGCTGTCGCCGCCGGCTGATACGTCCCAAACGTATCTATAATTTCTTATGTTCCATGCTACTTTTATGATGATACTTACATGTTTTATACACACTTTACATCGTTTTGATGTTTCCGGAACTAACCTATTGACGAGATGCCGAAGTGCAGTTCTGTTTCTGTGTTTTTGGTTTCAGAAATACTAGTAAGGAAATATTCTCGGAATCAACGCCAAGTACCTTATTTCCACCGAAGCTTCCAGAGCATCGAAGAAGTACCGAGAGAGGAGCCCCACCGCCAGGCGGCGCGGCCAAGGGTGGGCGCCCCCTTAGTGTGTGGGCCCACCAGGCCCCTCCGAGGCTCCCCTTCCGCCTACTTAAGGTCTCCGTCGCGAAAACCCTATCACGATTGACGAAACCCAGAAAACCTTCCAGAGCCGCCGTCATCGCGGAATCAAGATTCGGGGACAGAGTCTCTGTTCCGGCACGCCGCCGGACGAATTGCCCGAAGCCATCTCCACCGCCATCTTCACCGCCATCGCTGTTCCCATGATGAGGGAGTATTCTCCAGGCTGAGGGCTCTACCGTAGCTATGTGGTTAATCTCTCTCGTACTCCAATACAATGATCTCATGAGCTGCTTTACATGATTGAGATCCATATGATGAGCTTTGTATCGCTACTAGTTATGTGCTACTCATGTGATGTTATTAAAGTAGTCTATTCCTCCGCATGGTGTAATGGTGACAGTGTGTGCATCATGTGGTTCTTGTCGTAGATTATGATCATAATCTCTTGTAGGTTATGAAGTTGATTATCGCTATGATAGTATTGATGTGATCTATTCCCCTTTCATAGTGTAATGGTGACAATGTGTATGCTATGTTAGTACTCGGTTTATTTTGCAAAGATCTATTATGCTCTAAGATTACTTAAATATGAATGCCGAAAGTTGTGGCGCTTGTTAACTCCGGCTTGAGGGAGCTCTTGTAGCCCTACACAACGAATGGTGTTTGTCATCCAACAAAGAGTGTATGTAGCACAAATGAGAGAAGTTATTATTTATTATGCGATCAATGTTGAGAGTGTCCACTAGTGAAAGTATGATCCCTAGGCCTTGTTTCCAATACTGCAAACACCATTTATTTACTGTTCTACTGCATGTTTACTTGCTGCCATATTTTATTCAGATTGCTATTACCACTCATATACATCCATACCACTTGTATTTCACTATCTCTTCGCCGAACTAGTGCACCTATACATCTGACAAGTGTATTAGGTGTGTTGGGGACACAAGAGACTTCTTGCATTGTGATCGCAGGGTTGCTTGAGAGGGATATCTTTGACCTCTTCCTCCTTGAGTTCGATAAACCTTGGGTGATCCACTTAAGGGAAAACTTGATGTTGTTCTACAAACCTCTGCTCTTGGAGGCCCAACACTGTCTACAAGAATAGAAGCACCCGTAGACATCAAGCTATTTTCTGGCGCCGTTGCGGGGAGGAAAGGTAAAAGGTACTCACACTCCGGATCTCGGTACTAAGCTATTTTCCGGCGCCGTTGTAAGTACTCGAAGCTATTTCCTTTAGATCCTGCAATTGCATCTTTTGGTTTCTTGTTTACACTAGTTAGGCATAATGGAAAGTAACAATGAGCTTCTTATTCTATTTCTGAGTTAAGACATGGATTGTTTGACGCGAAAATTAAAAAACCTATGGAATCTTATTGGCATGCTAGTAGCAATGATATTAGTATGAACGCTTTGAACACCATTGTTGCTAATGATATGGAAAATTCTATGCTTGGGGAAGCTGGTTTTGATGAGCATGATATTTTTAGTCCCCCAAACATTGAGGAGAAAATTTTCTTTGATGATACTTTGCCTCCTATTTATGATGATTATAATGATAGTGGTCTTTTGGTGCCTCCTACTATGGAGAGTAAATTTTATTATGATTATACTATGCCTCCTACACTTGATGAGAATAATAATGATAGCTACTTTGTTGAATTTGCTCCCACTACAACTAATAAAATTGATTATGCTTATGTGGAGAGTAATAATTTTATGCATGTGGCTCATGACAAGAATGTTTTATGTGATACTTATATTGTTGAGTTTGTTCATGATGCTACTGAAAGTTATTATGAGAGAGGGAAATATGGTTATATGCATCTTAATAATATTAAGTTTCCCCTCTTTATGTTGAGAATCTTGAAATTGCGCTTGTGTTGCTTTTCTATGCTTGCCACTTTGTTCTTCATGAATTTATTTGTGTACAAGATTCCTTTGCATAGGAAGCATGTTAGGCTTAAATGTGTTTTGAATTTGCTTCTTGATGCTCTCTTTTGCTTCAACTCTTAATTCTTGCGAGAGTATCATTAAAATTACTGAGCCCATCTTAATGGCTATAAAGAAAGAACTTCTTGGGAGATAACCCATGTGTTTATTTTACTACAGAAATTTTTGTTTTGTTGAGTCTTGGAAGTTGTTTACTACTGTAGCAACCTATCCTTATCATGTTTTTGTGCCAAGTAAAGTCTCTATGGTAAAGTTGATGCTAGATTTGGATTACTGCGCAGAAACAGATTTGCTGTCTGTCACGAATTCGCGCAGAAGTCTCTGTAGGTAACTCATAAAAATCTGAAAATTTACGTGTGTGATCCTCAGATATGTACGCAACTTTCATTAGTTTTGAGTTTTTCCATTTGAGCAAGTTAAGTGCCCCTGCCAAATTCGTCTTTACGGACTGTTCTGTTTTTGACAGATTCTGCCTTTTATTTCGCATTGCCTCTTTTGCTATGTTAAATGGGTTTCTTTGTTCCATTAACTTTCAGAAGTTTTGTGCAATGTCCAGAAGTGTTAAGAATGATTGTGTCACCTCTGAACATGTGAATTTTTATTATGCACTAACCCTCTAATGAGTTTGCTCTAAGTTTGGTGTGAAGGAAGTTTTCAAGGGTCAAGAGAGGAGGATGATATATGATCAAGAAGAGTGAAAAGCCTAAGCTTGGGGATGCCCCGTGGTTCATCCCTGCATATTTCAAGAAGACTCAAGCGTCTAAGCTTGGGGATGCCCAAGGCATCCCCTTCTTCATCAACTTATCAGGTTTCTTCTATTGAAACTATATTTTTATTCGGTCACATCTTATTTTCGTTTTGTTATTTGCATTCTTTGAATAAATTCATGCTTGTGTGGGAGAGAGACACGCTCCGCTGTTGCATATGAACACATGTGTTCTTAGCTTTACTATTAATGTTCATGGCGAAGGTTGAAAACTGCTTCGTTCATTGTCATATGGTTGGAAACGGGAAATGCTTCATGTGGTACATGATATAATGTCTTGAATAATTTGATACTTGGCAATTGTTGTGCTCATATAGACCATGCTTAAGCTCTTGCATCATATACTTTGCACTTATTAATGAAGAACTACATAGAGCTGGTTAAAATTTGGTTTGCATGATTGGTTTCTCTAAGTCTAGATATTTTCTGGTTAAGGTGTTTGAACAACAAGGAGACGATGCAAAGTCTTATAATGCTTACAATATGTTCATGTGTGAGTCTTGCTGCACCTGTTTATACTTGAGTTTGCTTCAAACAACCTTGCTATCCTAGCCTTGTATTGAGAGGGATTCTTCTCGTGCATCCAAATCCTTGAGCCAAAAACTATGCCAATTGTGTCCACCATACCTACCTACCACATGGTATTTCTCATTCCAAAGTAAATTGCTTGAGTGCTATCTTTAAACAATTCAAAAGTTATTACCTCTTATTTGTGTCAATGTTTTATAGCTCATGAAGAAGTATGTGGTGTTTATCTTTCGATCTTGTTGGGCAACTTTCACCAATGGACTAGTGGCTTCATCCGCTTATCCAATAATTTTGCAAAAAGAGCTGGCAATGGGGTTCCCAGCCCCAACTAATTAACTTTTATAAATTTACAAATAGACACTCCTCCATGGTATGTGATTGTTGGTTGGCACCCGAGGATTCGGTTAGCCATGGCTTGAGAAAGCAAAAGGTGGGGAGGAGTGTCATCTAAATAGAACTAAAATAAAAGGCACTCCTTCATGGTATGAGATTGTTGGCAGGCACCCGAGGATTCGGTTAGCCATGGTTTGTGAAAGCAAGGTTGGAAGGAGTGCCACCCAAAAAATAAAATTTCATGGGAGCCGCTCTTTGAAAGTCTGTTTGGCAAGGGGGTTAGAGTGCCCACTACCATTCGTTGACAACAACAAACACCGCTCAAAACTTTACTTTTTATGCTCTCTTATGTTTTCAAAATAAAAGCTCTAGCACAAATATAGCAATCAATGCTTCCCTCTGCGAAGGGCCATTCTTTTACTTTATTGTTGAGTCGTTTACCTACTTCTTTCTATCTTAGAAGCAAACACTTGTGTAAACTGTGTGCATTGATTCTTACATGTTTACCTATTGCACTTGTTATATTACTTTGTGTTGACAATTATCCATGAGATATACATGTTGAAGTTGAAAGCAACCGCTGAAACTTATATCTTCCTTTGTGTTGTTTCAAAGCTTTTTACTAAGAATTTATTGCTTATGAGTTAGCTCTTATGCAAGTCTTATTGATGCTTGACTTGAAAGTACTATTCGTGAAAAGTCTTTGCTATATGATTCAATTGTTTAGTCATTATCTTTACCATTGCTTTGAATCACTTCATTCATCTCATATGCTTTACAATAGTATTGATCAAGATTATGATAGCATGTCACTTAAGAAATTATCTTTGTTATCGTTTACCTACTCGAGGGCGAGTAGGAACTAAGCTTGGGGATGCTTGATACGTCCCAAACGTATCTATAATTTCTTATGTTCCATGCTACTTTTATGATGATACTTACATGTTTTATACACACTTTACATCGTTTTGATGCGTTTAACTAACCTATTGACGAGATGCCAGTGCCGTTCCTGTTTCTGTTTTTGGTTTCAGAAATCCTAGTAAGGAAATATTCTGAATCGGACGAAATCAACGCCCCTTATTTTCACCGGAAGCTTCCGAGCATCGAAGAAGTACCGGAGAGGAGCCGGGGGCCCCACACGCTAGGCGGGGCGCGGCGGGGCGCGCCTAGTGTGTGGGCCCACCGGCCCCCTCCGAGGCTCCCTTCCGCCTACTTAAGGTCTCCGTCGAAACCCTATCACGATTGACGAAACCCGAGAAAACCTTCCAGAGCCGCCGTCATCGCGAAATCAAGATTCGGGGGACAGAAGTCTGTTCCCGCACGCCGCCGGACGGAGAATTGCCCCGAAGCCATCTCCACCGCCATCTTCACCGCCATCGCTGTTCCCATGATAAGGAGGGAGTAATTCTCCCCCGGGCTGAGGGCTCTACCGTAGCTATGTGGTTAATCTCTCTCTATACTACAATGATCTCATGAGCTGCTTTACATGATTGAGATCCATATGATGAGCTTTGTATTGCTACTAGTTATGTGCTACTCATGTGATGTTATTAAAGTAGTCTATTCCTCCTGCATGGTGTAATGGTGACAATGTGTGCATCATGTGGTTCTTGTCGTAGATTATGATCATAATCTCTTGTAGGTTATGGAGTTGATTATCGCTATGATAGTATTGATGTGATCTATTCCCCTTTCATAGTGTAATGGTGACAGTGTGTATGCTATGTTAGTACTCGGTTTATTTTGCAAAGATCTATTATGCTCTAAGGTTACTTAAATATGAATGCCGAAAGTTGTGGCGCTTGTTAACTCCGGCTTGAGGGAGCTCTTGTAGCCCTACACAACGAATGGTGTTTGTCATCCAACAAAGAGTGTATGTAGCACAAATGAGAGAAGTTATTATTTATTATGCGATCAATGTTGAGAGTGTCCACTAGTGAAAGTATGATCCCTGCCTTGTTTCCAATTTTGCAAACACCATTTATTTACTGTTCTACCGCATGTTTACTTGCTGCCATATTTTATTCAGATTGCTATTACCACTCATATACATCCATACCACTTGTATTTCACTATCTCGCCGAACTAGTGCACCTATACATCCGACAAGTGTATTAGGTGTGTTGGGACACAAGAGACTTCTTGCATTGTGATCGCAGGGTTGCTTGAGAGGGATATCTTTGACCTCTTCCTCCCTGAGTTCGATAAACCTTGGGTGATCCACTTAGGGGCTCTTGTTCTTCTACAAACCCTCTTGGAGGCCTACACGTCTAAGCACCCGCCCACCACCGCGCCGGCGGTGGCGGCCGCGCCCGGCCGTCGAAGGCGGCGGGCAGGGTCGGCGCGCCCCCGACGGGTTCCTCTCGCGCGGGGGGAGACGTCTCCGGGACGGCGCGTGTGGCGTGGGTGCATGGAGTCGGAGGAGCTCGCCGGAGCACGACCGGAAGGCGCGGAGGAGTGAGCCTGGCGGGGAGGCAGAGGAGCGGGAGCGGAGTGGCTCGTCGGCGCTGGCTGGGGTGAAGGCGCGTGCCATGGCGGCGGCAGCGGCGGCCCCGGAGTGCGTCCTTGGAGGAGTTCCTGGCGCAACGGCTGGTTGCTGTGCGACGCGGGCGCGCTTCGGAGCCTCCAGGCGGTGCCGGCGATGGAGAGGGAGGTGGAGGCGCGGGGCCCCGATCTGGGTCCTCCCTGGGCTCGATCTGGGTTCTCCTCGGGCCCGATCTGGGCCCATCCTGGGCCTGAGCCGGGTTCCTTGGGCCAGCTGCGTTGCGCTGCCGTCAGCCAGGAGTGGTCTGACTGTTGGCGCTCTACAGCCTGGTACGTGCACAGAGTGGTTGGTGGCTGCGACCCGCCGGGGCTGGAGGAAGGAGATGAGCGCGTCTTCTTCGGTGTGCTTGGGTTTGGTGGACCATGATGCTGAGGCTCCGCCGCGAGGTGCTGCTGCGGTGGCGGTGTGATCGACAAGAGCAACAGGCCAAGCCGGCGGATAGTGTGGGCAGGGTGCGGACATACGGACGAAAGTCTAGCCGCCTTTCGGTGCCGGCGGCGACGGCGCCCGTGGGCGTCGTTCTCCTCCTTGGAGGCGTCGTTGAGGTGTGTCGGCACCACCCCGCTCCCGCTTTGGTTTGGTGATGTCTCCGGGTGAAAGCCTAGGTTCGGAGTAGAATCGGCGCAATGGCGGCATCTCGATGTCGTCCCTCGGTTGGGAGCATTGCGTTCGGAGACACGACATGTTGTTTTCTATTGCGATCCTCCGGTGCTCGTTGCTTTCCAAGGTGGATCGTCCGGGGCGCTAGGTACGATGTCGCCGGAGAGTCCAAGAAGATGCCTTTCTCGAGGCCGACCAAGTTCCGTCATCTTCTTCTTTGATGGTGCGTTGACAAGGAGAGCTCAGGTGGAGGTGTTTTCTTCGGAGGTGGCCGGTGTAGAGCGAGACGCGGCTCGGTGCTCTTCTTATGATAGGCTCTTTCGTGTCGAGTTGTAATATCGTGGTGGCTGTCTTAGGACTAGCCTGGTGTGGAGTTCGGAGTGGAGTTCGTACTGCGCTCGTTGTTCGCAGCGGGTTGTAGTCATCTTGTAATCTTGTTTCTGCCTTCTATAAAGATATGGTATGCCTTTGGCGTACTCTCGAAAAAAAAAACTCACAACCCTGTAAAATCTTTAGGAGGAAGAAAATTAAAATAGAAAACAATACATTTAGTACAATCTGTTCTATCCTCAAGTTCATAAAATAACTTCCTTGTAACATTGTTTTACTTGTTTTAGAAGGAAGAAAATAAAATACATTGTTTTACTTGTAACAACTCTATAAAATCTTTAGAAGGAAGAAAATAAAATAGAAAACCATACATTTAGTACAATCTGTTCCATCCGCAAGTTCATAAATTAACTTCCTTGTAACATTGTTTTACTTACCTCCTATGTTAATTGTTGTAGTTAAGCCCATCGCGGTTACGGAAATTAAACTCGCTACGCTATTACTCCTACTATAAAAAAAAACCAACCATGCCTACATTGCAGACAACACAAGAGACCATATTTACCCCCTTTAGGCATACACTCAGCTAAAAGTTTCAGTGTTTAGAAATGGCTCGCCTCGGGATGTTCTTGGTTCTCATCCTCGTGGCCGCAGCGAGGATCACAACTACTCATGGTGGCCGTGCTTTGAGTACCGAAAGGAGCGCGAGCCGTATCTTGGTGGTGGCCGAACCTCCATCAACGTGGGATATGGCGGCGCTCCGCAGCCTCTTCCCGAGGGTTAACACGGCGGATGGGCCCGTGGCATCCTACTACCAGCGAGCTGACCAAGACTACAAGGTGCCCGTCACTGGGTTCTAGATCGGCCATTTGGTCTGCATATTATTTTTCAAGTATTCGTTTCTACATGCAAAGTGTGCAACTTTCCGAACGGCTATCACAGTACTACTACTACTACCCTGAATAATGATATATCCATCTAATAATTCCATCCTTACTTCGTTGTAAATATGTCTCCTAGGGGATCAGCTTTACTAGCAGCACGTTTCTTTCGTAGTACTATATGGGAAATGGAACTCCGTGATTTCTCAGGTATGCGCGACATGGTGCAATGCGAATCTTCTTAACGCATGTCAGGCTTTAATATAGATGCCGTCGATATAACGAGGTCAACACATACGAACGATAGCGATGAGCTTTCTGCAAGAATTAGTAACCTTGATTTGGCACATGACGATCTAAACAATTTCTTCCATCATCGTTAGCAAAATCGTCGTGCAGGTCCCTTTTTTGTGTTAGGCCAGATACATATGTTGATATTTTATTGAACTGATTTGCAACTGGAAAGTAGCCAAGCAGGCACATGTGATTCTTTGCCATCTCCAAAACAGAGCCGAGTGCACCTTTTCTTACTCCATACAGGTGCCTTGCACGCTATTCTGTTCAAGTAGAAAAAAAATCACGAACGCCGTCGCCGTTAATTCGAAGCTGCAACGAAATACAGTCATATGTGTTCGTTCATCCACGCAGGGGCATAAACAATAGGAGTAGAAAACCTGATCTCACTCCAACTCCCTCTGCATATATAAAGCCAACCTCCGGAGCCCAGACTAATAACACACAACAAACACAAACAACATACCATCATTTGAGTACACCAAAAGAGGAAATGGCTAACACAGCATCTCTGCTGCAACTGCTGGTCGTGGTGGCAGTAGCCACTGCACAGATTCTCGGGTCGGAAGCCGGCGGCATTTCCATCTATTGGGGCCAGAATAGTGGCGAGGGCACACTCGCGGAGACCTGTGCCACCGGCAATTATAAGTTTGTCAACATCGCCTTCCTTCCCGTCTTTGGCAATGGGCAGTCCCCAGTACTTAACCTGGCAGGCCATTGCGACCCAACCAACGGTGGTTGTGCCAGCCAGAGCTCCGACATCAAGGTGTGCCAGAGCAGTGGTGTCAAGGTCATGCTCTCTATCGGTGGTGGAGCAGGCGACTACTACCTCAACTCATCCCAGGATGCCAAGAATGTTGCGACATACCTGTGGAACAATTTCTTGGGAGGCAAGTCATCTTCGCGACCTCTCGGTGATGCAGTCCTTGACGGAATCGACTTTGACATTGAGGGTGGCACGCCTCTGCATTGGGATGATCTTGCGAGGTACCTGAAAGGGTATAGCAACTCCGGAAGGAGAGTGTACCTAACTGCCGCACCACAATGCCCTTTCCCTGATGTCTGGGTAGGCGGCGCCCTCAACACCGGCCTCTTTGACTATGTGTGGGTGCAATTCTACAACAACGCTCCCTGCCAATATAGTTCAGGAAGCACTTCAAGTCTTGAGGATTCGTGGAAGCAGTGGTTGACAGTTCCAGCGAAGCAAATCTTCCTTGGTCTCCCGGCCTCGCCCCAGGCGGCTGGGAGCGGCTTCATCCCGGCTAATGATCTGAAGTCAGATGTTCTTCCATTGATCAAGAATTCAGGGAAGTACGGAGGCATCATGTTGTGGTCGAAGTACTATGATGATCAGGACGGCTACAGCTCTTCAGTGAAGAGTGATGTTTGAGAGGGTTACTTTACTTGTAGTAATTTACTCTCATGTCCTGTTTGAGGATTTTTATTTATTTTCCGTGTGGCTTGTTAGTAATCATGGGTTACTCGATTGTTGTATATAGTTTAAACAAGAATATATTCCACTTTTTACCTGTTAGATTTAAACCTTAACATCTATGTGCTACTTTCCTTGTCCTATGTGGCTCTGCGACATAAGCCTTGGCTACCGGAGATATTTTTTACAAGTATATGATATCAACTCCTATTTTTCCAAAGCACATTATTTTTCATCACAACTCTCCCAATTGTCTTCTTCAACTCCCAGTGTGGTATTGATAATTTAGATGTCAAAGCTGAAACAAATCACTTGACTTTGTCGGAAAATTTTATAAGAAGTTGTTTGGGACACCGGCGTCAAATAATATTTCTTTAATTGAGGAGGAGGTGCAGGACATTCCTCAGATCTTGATTGTCGAGAATGAGATTTTGACAGCCCCTTTTTCTGAGGAAGAGGTTTATGAGTCGATCTCACAAATGGAACATAATAAAGCTCCCGGGCCTGATGGTTTCCCGGTGGAGTTTTATTAAAAAAATTGGGGGCTAATAAAAAACGACTTGATGGCTTTTTAATGAATTCAGTAATGGGGAGTTGCCTCTTTATAAATTGAATTTTGGTGTAATCACATTATTACCTAAGAAAGAGGATGCGGTCCAAATACAGCAATATATAGACCAATTTGTTTACTTAATGTGTGTTTCGAAATTCACTAAAGTGGGTACAAATCGTATAACGGGGATTGCCCCAAGAGTAATAAAACCAACTCAATCTGCTTTTATGCTAGGGATAAATATTTTAGAAGGGGTGGTCATTCTTCATGAAACTATTCACGAGTTACATAGTAAGAAAATGGATGGGGTTTTGTTTAAGATTGATTTTGAAAAGGCACACGATAAGGTAAAATGGCCGTTTCTACAACATACTTTGAGAATGAAGGGATTTGCTCCAGAATGGTGTAGAGTGGTTCAACAATTTGTTCAAGGGGGGTGTGTCGGAGTAAAGGTAAATGATGAGATTGGTTATTATTTTCAGACAAAAAAAGGTTTGAGGCAAGGAGATCCGTTGTCTCCAGTGCTATTTAATATTCTAGTGGATATGCTGGCCATCATAATTGAACGAGAAAAAGATTATGGTCAAGTTGGGGGGCTTATTTCTCATCTTGTTGAGGGTGGCATCTCTATATTACAATATGCTGATGATACAATCCTTTTTTTGGAGCATGACCCCTCGAAAGCTGTTAATATGAAGTTAATTCTATGCCTGTTTGAAGAGCTTTCAGGACTTAAAATTAATTTCCACTAGAGTGAGATTTTTTGTTTTGGAAAGGCAAAAGATGAGGTAGACCAGTACAAGCAGATATTTGGATGTGATGCTGGTTCCCTACCTTTTCGGTACTTAGGTATTCCCATTCATTACAGAAAACTTAGAAATTATGATTGGTATCTAGTGGTGACCCGATTTGAAAGTAAATTGGGATGTTGGAAAGGCAAATTACTGTCCTATGGGGATAGACTTGTTCTTATCAATTCAGTTTTAACAAGCTTATCTATGTTTATGTTGTCCTTTCTAGAAATACCTGTTGGGGTAAGGAAAAGACTAGACTTCTATAGGTCCTGATTTTTTTGGCGGTCCGAGAAAAATAAGAGAAAATATAGACTTACAAAATGGAATATTGTTTGTCGTCCCAAATATTAAGAGGGGTTAGGTATTGAGGTTCTCGAACTCAAAAATAGATGCTTATTAAGTAAGTGGCTCTATAAACTTCTTAACGACGACGGGGTGTGGCAAGAATTGCTACATAATAAATACCTAAGACAAAAGACTTTATCTGAGGTGAAAGCTAAACTTACAGACTCTCCTTTTTGGAAGGGATTGATGGGGGTTAAAGACGATTTTTTTAGTAGAGGTTTTTTCAAAATTGGTAATGGAGCAAATACCCGTTTTTGGGAAGACACTTGTTTGGGAAAAATACTTCTAGGACAGCAATATCCATCTTTATATAATATTGTGCATCACAAGAATGTAACGGTAGCTCATGTGTTAGCTCAAACACCACTGAATATCAGTTTCAGAAGGTTGTTAGTGGGTAACAAATGGACTTTGTGGTTACAGTTATGCCGAAAACTTATGATGGTTAATCTAAATGGAGAGAATGATCGATTTGTTTGGAGTTTGACACCCAATGGCTTGTTTACGGTCAAATCTATGTATGAGGATCTTATGAATGACCACACACCTTTTTTGAGAAAATACCTATGAAAAGTTAAAGTCCCACTTAAGATAACAAAAAATTATGTGGTTTCTGAGTAATAAGGTTTTGCTCACTAAAGATAATTTGGCTAAACGTCGGTGAAATGGGTGTACGAAATGTTTTCTGCGGTGATCAGGAGACCATTGAACACCTTTTCATAACTTGTCCTTTAGCCAAACTACTTTGGCACACGGTTAATTTCACATATGATCTTCCACCTCCACCCAATATTACGAATATGTTTGGTAATTGGTTAAATGGAGTTGATAGACAATGTAAGGCATTCATCCGTATTGGGGTTTCTGTCTTATGTTGGTCTTTATGGAGGGCGAGAAATGATATTATTTTTAACAAACAATAATCTTTCCACTTTTTGCAGGTTATCCTTATGGTGTCACATGGGTTCAGCTGTGGGCGCTGCTGTCACCGGAGGGGCAGCGGGATGTTATGGCTACTGGATGGACACGACTCCAGATGGTTACTCAGGATATCTTGTGTCAGACTGGTTGGCGACATACTAGGCGCCTACTTTGATGACTAGGCTTTTTTATTTTGTTTATTTCGCTGGTTGATTTTTGTATCAACTCTGGGCGATGCTTGAGATGTCTTAAACTTTGTACTCGTAACTTTTTTAATAAAAAGCTGTGTGTATCCTCATGATGCAGAAGCCGGGGTCTTATCCCGAGACTATATGTGTCTGAACTCCTCTGACAAAGAGAATACGAGTGTACAATTTTGTTCACAACATTATTGATGACTATTTGTGCAAGGGTTTTTTTCGGAGGTGGAATATTTGTGCAAAGTAAAATTTCAATACCTCTCGAAATGTTAAAGCATGATGGCATAAGAGAAAACAAACATTTTCAAATATATGTTTTTTGTAATGATACGGGAGATCCGCTTTGGCTTCTAGTCAAGCCATGGCATTTCGTTTACACCCGTATAACCACTGTGCTGTACAAGAGGCCATACCTCTCTGCCTGGCGCCCTGTACAATCTGGACACGCACACAAACTGATCAATGACAGAAACAGTAGCAGCACTGTTGATAGTACCGG
Source organism: Lolium multiflorum (assembly GCA_030979885.1). Taxonomy (NCBI): domain Eukaryota; kingdom Viridiplantae; phylum Streptophyta; class Magnoliopsida; order Poales; family Poaceae; genus Lolium; species Lolium multiflorum. Next base: position 73,279,513 of record CM061750.1, on the reverse strand, counting down.
CCGAACAGAACGCATTGGTCATCGCCGGAGAGGGGGATCCGGTATGGCCACCGCTGCTGGCCTGGTCTTACACAAAAATAACCCTTTATTGTAACTATAGCACAGACTGACCCTCCGGACAAACTATTTCACCCATCTAACCCTTTTGTGTGGCGCCCCTCCCATGGGCGCCACACATGGCAGTGTGGCGCCCGTGCCTGCGGCGCCACTCTCCCAGCCGACGTGGCGCCCTCGACGCTGAGCTGGTGCGCCGATCCGACGTGGCAGGATGTGTGGCGCCCATGAGAGGGGCGCCACACTACTCTTTATATATAATGTCTGTCTAGAGATAACATAAGACTGTGGTAGCTCAATTGGTTGAAGGCTTTGCTTCCAAATCCCAGGTCGTGAGTTCGAACCTCCACACCACCTGAATTTGTTTTTATTTTTAAAAATTATGCTAGATATTGTAGTATGTTTAAAACATGAAATCTAGCCTCGTACTGTTTTGTAGAGTTTTTATTATCTTCTCTTGCTTGCAAACTGAACAAACATATACAACGATGCAATGTTGTGTCTCTCCGTGGCTCTCGGTCCTTAGTCCTTACCACAACAAATATGATTTCTTCTTCCTCTCCACTAGTTAGTGTGTACGTGCAACGCACGTCTTCACAACCAAAGTTTTTGAATCGTATAGTTTGCTTCACGAATTTCTTTTTTTTTTTCATCCTAAACCAGTAAGCCATGCTGCAGACGAACAATGACTGAATATAACGAATGTGCTTAAGTAACTAAGAGAAGGGTTAATCCGGTACAAGGTGTACAACATAATTGGTCACACCTTCAAATAAAAAGAGGTAGTTGGCTGCATTCCATTGATAACTATATGTTTGTAGAGATATCTACAAGGAGATGTCCCTAGCCCTATTTCCAGGATGCTACCGAGAAGATGGAACGAATTTGCATGTAAATGAGGCAATAAATCAATACCATGATCAAGGAGCTGACTCGTGAATCAAACTGGTAAAAGTCAAGAACATAATTATTGTAGTTTTCAATCGAGTATGACACCTCAACAAGACCACCACGTCTGCATCTAGTATCTACAACCACACCTCAATCCAAACCTTTGAACTCCCCGGCCCATACTCAACCTAGATCGGCAGCGATGCAATGCGGCCACTTCATATAATCTGCCACAGCCACAACAGGAAGCTCGCCCTATACGCAGCCTTTCCGCTGATGCCATCTCCGGTCGAGACCTTTCACTCGTGTCTCAAAGTCACAGGCCCCAAAAAACATGGCAAGGAGAGCAAATCGGCTGCAGGGCGAGGAGGGCCAGGAGGGGAAGGAGCTTCTGACCGAGATGTTACTTGGCGGCACCTTCAGCGAGGTACTTTCGTGGTGAGCGGTTTTGAAGGAAAGTGCAAACGCTCCTGCGAGGAGGTACTCCGTATGTGCGTGATCGTGGGAAGGGGATGCGGGATTAATGGGAGGTGAAACTGATTAGGGGGAAAACCGTGCCTCATGGGCAGTATTAAATATGGAAGTGGAGTGTAATGTCATTGGAGCAACATCCTCCATCAGATCTGAAAACATGGACGGCTGGGATCAAATGTTCCTGCCAAGTTCTTGCTTTTATAAGTAGTTGTAGATGTATGCAACACAACCCCACCCTATGTTTGATTTTTTGCTGATTGTTTTCGTACTCATATCAACGTCTCCATTACCATCACATGCAATGTTCTACCAGGTGCCTCCCTGATCAATCGCAGCAGCCTTTTAGTTTTTACTTTCATGGAGTTAATGTTTGATTGTTTACTGTGTATCCCATTTGGCTTAACATACTTCTTTCCCTATACTTGGATACCGATGTGTGATTTTGAGTTTTGCAGGTAATCCAAATAGAGATGGCAAGGTACGTTTGAAATGCTAATTCATATAGTTGTCCTATTAGCCTCCTAGGACTCTACAAGGAAATAATATTCTTATATGCAAACGTCTGAGAAATTTATGCTTCAGTGGTCCACTCCTTGCTTATCCGTTCTTCCACAATTAAGTGATAGTAAAACGAATGTGTATATAGTGGTGTTTCGCTAAAAGTAGCTGGTAGCTGATACTTTCTTTTTGCCTTAGACTGCAGCTCCAAAACTGTCATCAAATTAATTCGTCTGAATATTTGTATGAACTGTTTGTTCCTTTTCCTCTGTAGAAAATCATTGCATGTCAATGCTAAATGGGCCACTCTCCGTCAAAATAGGAATTCTAGTGAATCGGTGTAGAAGATGCAGCATCAACAGAAGCTGAAATAGAAGTTGGATCCGGTCTGTAACATTAATTGTATATCAAAATAATGAGGAAAGTCTGAGTATCGCGGGGCATCTTCTAGTTTATTTAGTTTGCAAGCAAGAGAAGATAAAAAGAAACTCTACAAAACAGTACGAGGCTTGATTTCATGTTTTAAACATACTACAATGTCTAGCATAATTTTTAAAAATAAAAATAAATTTAGGTGGTGTGGAGGTTCGAACTCACGACCTAGGATTGGGAAGCAAAGCCTTCATCCGATTGAGCTACCACAGTCTTCTATTATCTCTAGACAGACATTATATATAAAGAGTAGTGTGGCGCCCCTCTCATGGGCGCCACACATCCTGCCACGTCGGATCGGCGCACCAGCTCAGCGTCGAGGGCGCCACTGGGAGAGTGGCGCCGCAGGCACGGGCGCCACACTGCCATGTGTGGCGCCCATGGGAGGGGCGCCACACAAAAGGGTTAGATGGGTGAAATAGTTTGCTCGGAGGGTCAGTCTGTGCAATAGTTGCAACAAAGGGTTATTTTTGTGTAAATCGCCGCTGCTGGCAGGCCGGAACCGGAAGGATCCCCTATTTATGGCGCGTCCCGATCCCCTGGTGGGCCCACCAGCAGTGTCATGTGTCTGTTCAAGCACTGTATTGATATGCTATCCACTCCTATCTACTGGCACTGCTCCTGTGTCCTTCCCTGCGAATGAAAGCAACCTACGCTTTTGGAACCATGTGTGGGTCCCACACAGATATGCCGACCACCTGCGCCCACGACCGTGGGATCTGCGTTGGCGTTGCATTTGAGTTTGAGGGGTGGTCTCCATGAGGATTGGGATTGGGACTTGGATGGGGATTGGGATGGCCATTTGGGTACTATACAAAAGCCAGAGTGGTACTATACAAAAACATAGTATGTCTGATTGTTAAAGATTTTAATAAAAAAAATTAGCATGTACATTCCGAATTTTTTTTTTAGCATGTATATTCCCACAATATATATGCACCCAAGAGCCTGAACACAAACAAACCCCCTTGTCCCTAGCACTTGTACTTCCTCTATTTTTATTTACTTTGTATCATGTTCTAGGTTTAGTTAAAAAGATTCAACAAATAAAATATCAAATGCATATTATTAAATATTATATTCTTTCCACCAACAAAAGAATATCTCAACTTTTTTCAACTCGACTAACTCGCCTCGACTCGAACTCGATGTATAAAACGAGTTGAGCCGAGTTTCAACTTTTGTCATTAAACGAGTTCGAGCTAAACGAGCCGAGTTCACCTAGCTCGCGAGTAGCTCGTTTAGCTTGGTAAAAATTAACGCTAGGTTGTACAAGAAGCTAATACAGGCCAAGTGGCAAAGTCATAACGGCCTAAGACCACTTGTTATATGTGATAACTCATGTACACTCGTGGTTTGTTGACTTTTCATGCGAAGTTTCCAGTTAATATGGTTTATGCCTTGTTAAATGATCTGACAATATTAATCTTTCGATAAAATCATTGATTTTTGTGGTTTATCGATTGTATTATTGTGGTACCATATTTATAATGCTTGTTATGTATCAATTTAGCCCAAATAATCAGGAAAAAACATTATATATTATACATGTTTCTTTTAATAGTTTTTACCAAGCTACTCGCGAGCTTTGCAGTCGAGCCAAGTTTTAAATCTACACTTGGTTGCTAAACGAATCGAGTCGAACTAACTTTGCTAGTTGACCGAGCTTTAGCCAGCTCGGATTGAATTCCAGGCCTGCTGTAAACGGAGTGAGTACTGAGCTGGTGAAGAAAATATTGTTTTATTTTCTGTACTTATAAGTGACAATATGGTCACGGAATGGTACAGAGAAAAACATATATAGGACATCAGGCAGAGAGCCACGGAAATATTAATACCTGCGAATGGTCAGTGCAGACAACCACATCATCGTGTAGGTCCCGCCCTACAGTACAACTCATAACTTAATCAGGCTTTTCTCGCTTCAATGATGGCATGAGCTACTACGATTCTACGAATCACATCTCAGGTAGTAAAACGCAGCAGCATCTCAGAGGGGAAAAAAAGATCTACCGATGTTTATCAACTGCGATGATTATGGTCTATGATGGCATGTCCGCAGGGTTTATCTAAAAAAACAGTACTGCAAGAAAGAGCACAGCCTACCGAAGTACTACTAGAAGAAATTCTCGACTATACCCCTTCAGAAACAAATAATGTTAAGCACAAGTGCACAACCTACTGAACTAGAAGAAGAATTCTCATCTATACCCCTTCAGAGATGAATAATGTTACTGCTGCCGCAGGACAATCTTATGAACTAAGGTTTTTACCAATTTTTCAGAAAAGTGTTCGCCATGTTCCTACCCAAAAGCATGGGAGGCCAAATTGACCAATCAAGTATGTACACTCCTGGCTGTGACAAACTCACACCCAGCCACAAATCGTGATCACTCAGCAGCTGGACAAATACTTCAGGATGCAGCAGCGATGGTCATACCCGACGGGCATCGCTGCCTGCGACACCGCCTCGTTGTTCTTCCCCACCCGATCATACCCCTGTCTTCAGCCTCTAAGCCCGACTCATCAGGTTTCACGGGCGGAGGGCTGATCTCCACCTCTTCTTCTATGGTATCTTCCACCTTCTTCTTGGGTTTTTTACCCCTCGACCGCCGCCGCCTAGTGAAGCTTGACTCCCAGGATCCGCCGGTCGTCTGAACCAACCCCTCAAGTAACTGAATGTCCTCGATGATTTCAGGCCGGCAAAGTGATGAAATGCTGGGCAGGATATCTTTCTGAAAGTCGCGCTTCTGCCGGCGCTTCCTTTGATTGCCTCCTCTCTTTGGCTTGGTCAGGAGATTCACGGGTGAAACGGTTTGTTCATTGTTTTCTACTGCAGGTGCCAGTGGCCTGCTGCAGACCTCAACAACAGCCTTGGTCTCTTCCAGCTTCAGTGTCAACGATTCAAATGTTTCTAAATCATCATCATCATCATCATCAATGCTTGATACAGCAACCTCCGCAAACCACTGCAACATATTTTCTGGTGCATCTGTGGCTGGCACATCCATTGACAAGGCAATAATGTCCTCTGCTGCAGCTGTAGCGGCAGCATCTTCGCAAGCCGGCACTTCTAAATCAATCACAAACGCACGCTTAGCATGGTTGTTCTGTAAGGAGGTCACATGGCATTCATGTGACACTATGGATGACTCTGAATTATCTTCATTCGGAATATCATCATTCAGGTCAAAGAAATTCACGATGGCTCCACCACTTTTGTTGGCAGCAGCTTGCCCATCTCTAGGCACAAGGTTCTGGCATGAAGGAGGTAAACATGCAGCACTCTCCTGGGTTTTATCCTTCTTAGCTCCGCAACCTACAGATGTTGATGCAGAATCTGGCAAATTGCTAACAGCCAGAGCTGCTCCCGATCTGCCTTTATTACCTTTCATCTCCATTAGAGATGAATTCTCAAACACCTTCCTTGGCTCTTCCAAACCTGTGCAATCACCAAATGAAGCTTTCTTACTGAGCCAAGAGATCCCAGATACTGATCCCTCACCTTCAATATGCTGTAAACTGCCAGCATATACCCTGTCTTGCTCTACAGGAACATCTTCCTGACCATCTGAAAGTGCTTCATTCAAATTGAAGTTATTTCTGCCCTTACCATTTGCAAAGTCAGGATCATTGTGGCACTGCCGTGCAGGGTGCTCAAACATCTGCCTCTTATTTTGCTTCAAGTCACTTGAAATTGTTGCCTGCTGCCGTGGTCGTGAAGCAGACGATGAATCAAGTGGAGCGCCAGAATACCTACCATCTGACTTATCGATTCCTTTTGGATTACATCTGAAGGTTCCAATGCTTTGGTTCGCAGCACCAAGGCATGCATAAGAATTTACCGTTGAAGATCCATTGAAACTTGGAAATGATTGGAAATCGGCATTGTTGCTATAGCTCCTTGGGTCTACTATGCAAGAACCGACACGAGAGGCAACAGAAGGATGGCCTATGTGCGGAGAAGGGATTGGAGCAACCAGTGTATTAAGACTTGAACCATGTGGATGGTCATGTCTAGAAAACATATTGAGAGCAGACCCTTCCAGAGGACTTCTAGAATACCATCCGGTTGAGCTATTCGGATATTGGTACATAAACTGGTTAATGTTTGCAGATCTCCCATCAGCAACATTGAAGGTTGCCCGTGCATCTGTGTCGCTGTATCTGGGTGCAACAAAACCTCCATTGCTGGCATGTTTCCCTGAAGAATTCGAATGAGAGAATGATTAACACAAGTCTACTGTAAACAAATGTGCTACTGCTAGCATTTATAAAGAACATCAAAAGATGCTTCCTTTGCTCTAATAATGTTTTGCCAAGTAACCACATGTAGCCCCAGAGCAAACAATATGTCACACACGCCACGCAACAAAGATAAAAACTGCACTCAAACACAGGACACAGCCATCCGGCAGTATGATTCGGGAAATCACAGAAATAGCCATTATGTTATCCTTAGATTATTACAGATCAACATATTGGTTCTGTACTAACAAACCATTACACAGGACACAATACTAAGAAACACTCAAGACCTACAGAGGCCATCACAGCTTCACGCCACAAGTATGTGCAGTACAAAAAAGAGAACTTATAACACATGGAACAAAAACAGGCACAATGACAGATTATTCAAGCAACACCAAACAGCCAGAAGATTATTCAAGCGACACCAAACAGCTTTAAAAAAGGGGAAACAAAATGCATCAGCAAGAAAACCACCTGTGGGGGAGAGGTGGAGCGATAACAAGCTAACCAGCACACAGTATTGAGCTAATTCTAACATGCTAGTAACCATGAATATTTTACAGTCAACTCATCCTACGAGCATGTTTTTTACGGTGTCTCTTAGGCCGGTGGCCCCATTTCCACCAAAATTGCAGTAAAAACATGTCCACATACCGTAAGTTCACTTGTGGTTCATGATCATGGTCTGGAATATACGTTAACGGTATTGACAATGCAAATATAGAAAGAACTAATATAACTGGAAAAAAAGTAGAGTAGTAAAGAGATGCTTAATGGAGCTTAGTGTTAGTGTGTTACCTTTATCGATGAATGGTTTCTCCTCCTGTTTTATCCTGGAACTAGTATCAAAGAAATTTGAGCTTGTTCCTTCATTAGTACGCTTGTCTATGGTGTATTCTTTATTGAAACTGTTGTTAGTGACGCTTGATCTCCATGCCGACTGCTGCCAAGAGTTGTCTAGGGAATATAAAGGACCCCCAGATACTGGCCCATTTGTTCTGCCCATACTCGTGCCCAAAATCGGCTCATTCAGATCAGCAACGCGGTGGCCTCCAAGATTACCTATAGTTGGCAAAAAAGAGGTTGAACTATTATGACCCAACCTCCCCAAGCGTTCCGCCCCAGATAATGTGACGGCAGAATCAGTCTGATGTTTTGTTTCTGATGCTACACCAAGGAAATCTATAGGCTTATTATCCGATGCATTGTCATCTTCAAAGCAATTATCAGCTCCGCGCTCAAGGTCAAACATGCCTTGTTTGGTGTGCAAAGCAGCATCGCTTGAGGGAAATCCGTTTGGTGAGGACTGGACACTGCCTTCCCTCAGAAACTTCAAGGATTGGCTTTTTTCAATGTTCACAGCAGCAGCTGCTGCAGCGGCCGTCTTCGCACCGTGCAGTGGAACCTGTGACGGTGAGTTTCTCTGTGATGCATCTCCCAGCCTTGGGCACGCATGCATTTCTTTGTTTCTGTAATGTTTCATCAAGTCGCTCTGTATCCTGTAAACCCGATGCAGTTCATACACCTGGACAGGGAGCGAGTTTTCAGGTCAGAGATGCAAAATAACAATGGAAAACTGAAATGGTCTATCGTGCTTGCTGCAACTTATTATTTTTCCTAGCATGTGGTGAGTCTGAGGAGTTAATGTAATTGATGCCAACATACCTGCTGTCTAAATACAGCTTCATGTGCCAGCATTGTGCGCTTGAACATTTCTCTATCATAATCTGTACAACCAATTGCCTGTGTTGTCATTGAGCCGTTACACAACTGCTCGTTTGATGTCTTCTCCTCCTCCTCGTATGGCGACCTCCATCCATTGGCGCTCGCGTTGAGATCGCCCACGGCGTAATGTCCTGGTCGGTAGCCCTCGCCTTCTACTTTTGCTCCCATCCTGATTGCTGCTATAATATGTTCGCCACGCCGTTCAAGCAACCCTGAATTAGCATAAAACAGAGCAAGAAATGGTAAATCTCTTACATTCCATATATGAGCATCACAGTTACGGAGATTCATAAACACGCGTTGTTAATTGCTTTGGCAGGGAACAGAAAAAGGGCGACTAGCTTTTGTTTCCCTGGTAAAGTACAGCAATAATGATGGTCGAGCCTACACGCAGAGGATGGCGAGAAACTTGAAGCCAATTGATGACGCCGCAGCTCAAGTGTTGGTGATTTGGGGATAGACTCATAATTTGCGAAGTAGCCATACATTTTCAATCAGATATTATTCTCCCAACAACCCGCGGCTGTTCGGACGTCAACTCGACTCGAAGGGGGATGGGGAAAAAAACTAAGAAAGAAAGGAGATGCGACAAGTCAACCCTCCACAGTCCAACCCCCCGCATACTAAATCCTACTACGAAGAAGCAGCTCGTCCAAGAGATGCATCGTCCTAGCTAAACGTGGATACCAGCAAGAATCCGTTGCCACCGGCAGGGCAGATGCAGTTACCCAACTCGATCCGACCGGAATTTCGGGACGCGACCAAATCCGAGGCCAGCTCACTTGCCGAAGCAGAGAGAGAAAAGAGCCATTAAAAATCCAAGAAAAGATACGGGCGACGATGGCATCTTTGCCGAGCTAAGCAAAATCAAGTTTTTACAAAATTTACCTCAGAGATTCTTGGCACTGAGCTGCGGCAGACGGGAACAGCCGGCGGGCCGCGGATTCAGCCGCGCGATGACCATGGCCGGCCGCAAGGAGCGACGAACAAGGGCCCTCCCGGCCACCCAGCAGCTCCCAAGAAGAAGAGAAGGCCGCGACAAATGGAGAGATTTCTCCGGCGAAAGGGACCAGATTTCGCGTCGGAGAGAGGAGGCGAGGAATTGCGGCGTATCGGGGGGCGGGGTCGGGGGTCGGGAGGTGGATTCGATGGGCCAGAGCAGGGAGGGAGGAAGGAGGAGGAGGCTCTCTGTGGGAACTGGTGGGTTCTTGTTCTCTCTTTGTCTTTGCCTTGGCCCCCGAACGAACGAACGACTCTGCCTGGCTGCCTGCCTGCGTTGGTTTTCTCTCTCGCCTTTCTTGCTCTTTCCTTTTGGATGGCTTTGTCATGTGCTGCTCTGGCCTCCCTTTCTCTCTCCCCCCAAGAGAGAGCGAGATAGGGGAATGGAACCAAGGAGCTTCTAAACTATGCGAGGACAGCAGCAGATCTGTTGACATCTTGGTCTTATTATTATTCCCTTTCCCCCTCCCTCTCTCTCTGACTGCTCCTTGCTTCCCACCTAATCTCTCTCTCTAGATGGCCATGGAATAATTTTATTTAAAATAAAATCTTGTACACATTTGGATTTATTTTCTTTCGCAGGAGAAGCTGTCAAGCTGCTGTCACTCTCAGATTCGTGTGTGCGTGATCTTGGTTGTTAGGCGGCTGTTACTCTGTTTAGCATTAAGTATCTCGTTAAGGATCTGGCCTCTTTTTTTTCTTCTCTATATTGGTGATTGGAGATGTGTGTGGATTGGGATCGTGAGAGAATCTGACAAACACCTCTCGCATGCTTTTGCTCCCTCCCTGGTGGAGGAGAGAGAGACGTCTTGACACTATCAAGCTGATGGTTACCGCTACCTCCAATAGCACCTGGCACAGGGTACCAAACTCACTTTATTTTCCAAATTTACCGCATTCACTCGTCAAGGGGAATCCACGCAATTGGCCACCCTATACGGCTAGAGCATCTCTCGCAAATACCGCAAAAATAAAAGTAGATGAACATTCATTCATTTCAGCGAATCCTCCCGCAGTTTGTGGTAAAACCTCAAAAGCGACTTCGTAAATACACAGTTTTAATGCCTAGGTTTTCAGTTCACCGCATAGTTTCCTAGCGCGTGGCGGGATGAACGTTCCAGTTCCGCTTCATCCTCTCACGTGCCCCGCCGCCACCTCCGTGTTGCCAAGTCATTGGCATGGGCTCACATAACCTCCGTCGCACTCCGCGCCGCCTAACGGGTACTTGATCGTGTCCCGATAAGATTTAGGGTTTCTGATTTCTATTTTGTTTGTAGTTCGAGTCTATTCGATTTGGTGGAGAAGTTGGACAATATGAAGCTGGATAACCCCGAAGAAGAAACAAATCACCAACCTAGAGGAGCAAATCATGCTCATGGATCGGAGCGGAATGCACGAAACTTGTGACAAAATATTGAGAGCTTTTAAGATCTAAGATGACGCGAATACCGAGGGACCGAGATGCAACATATGTAGCTTCGACGAGCAATGGGCGCAATTCTAATTGATTTGAGATAAACTAGCATGTGCGACTTAGTGGTATTTAGTATCCTACTAGTATTCTAGTTTATTATTATCAGTATTATTTGGTATTTTGCAATGGAGACATGTATTCTTTCAGCTGAGATAAAACCATGTATAGAAGTGCACCCCAAAACAAGGTGTAGCAGCGAATTGACACGGCCAAGGAAAAGAGAGAGGATCCGCAAAAGCAATATAGGTTTTCCGGTCCCCATCATCGGCGACTAGGGTGGAGGTGCGGCGGACCACGGCCCCTTGTCGGCTGGTGCGCCTAGCGCATGGAGTTCTTTGTTGGGCGGATCTTCTAGGAACCGATCCATCTTTGTGCTCGTTGGCGTGGTTATTGAAGATGAGGACCTCTTCTGGTCCACGGTCCTCATCTTCGGCGATGGTTATTGCTCTTGAGCCGAGAGGGGTGACTCGCGCAGCTCCAGTGCTAGTAGTCGTCGCTTGTTCAATGAGGTTTTTATTTTGTTCTTGTTTGTGGTCTAAGAACCTTTTTATTGCTTTTGAATATCTTGGTAATACTAGATCAGTGGTGCTATTTGTAAATAAAATGGTGATAATCTCCTAGACTCTGTCGCTTGGATTTCATTCATTAAACACAGTTGCTCGAGACTCTCTCACCTGCATTTTTCCGCGATACGTGATACGGCCGTGTATACGACCGATCCAAGGAGGGACGAATTGCTGTGGGCGCTCTTTATCGTAGTATTGATTCCCGGATACTCTAGGGGTACGGTACGGCAGGTCGTTGAACGAGCCGAGCCGCATGGGCCGGCACCCGGCAGGGCTTCGAAATTGAATGGCCGTGCAGGGCTACGCGAGCAAGTGGGCAGTGCCAGATGACCGTCGCCGGCCAGCGGCAGAGCAGTAGGCCAGTAGGCCGTCACTGTTGGCGATGCACCGGTATAATTCCGCTACTGCTAGTCAACCGTACGTTGAAAACGCGTTTATACCCGTGGTAAAAAAGAAAGCACGGGAATTGGCACGGAATTTTACTACGGAGTACTAGTAGGAGTACAAGTCAACTTGTGGAACAGGTCGTCTTGGCGTACAATCGGACGTGATCGTAACCGCTCCTCCGTTTTATACGGGGTGAATTAATTCCGGAACAAGAATTGTGTGTGCATCTCGTACAGTACAGTAGTGCTACAGTTGTTGCCGAGACGAGATGAGAAGAGAAGAGAAAAGCATCTGTGTGAAGTGAAGAGCAGCGGATCGGATCGGATCGGATCCCCCATTTACGGCCGCCTGGTCCGTGGTGGGATCCACATGCAGTGACATGGGCACGTCTCGCTAGTCACTACTGTACTACCACCTGAAATCCAGGCCACGACGATGCCCCGTCCATCTATCATATCAGTCAGTCACACGAGTCACGACTTCCACCGGCGACCGGGCGGGGCGATGCATCCCGCATTCCCGCATCGCATCCGATCTGCCGCGTTGGATTCCCTCTCTTTTCACTCTCGTTCGGTGCAACCGCGCTTGTCCGCACGCACACGCGAACGCCACCCAGCGAGCTTTGAGTCATGCTCCCTCGTCTCGGATCGGTGCACGGTGCGTCGTCCTGTTCACGTGACACTGCGAGAGTGCTGTGCTGTCCGAGCGTCTGCGATCGAGTAGGAGGGGAGGAAAGGTTTACGCACGCACGCGACCACCGTTGCAGATGTTGCCGTGCTGTGGACTGCACCTCTGCCGGCAACGATCTTCTGTGGAGCGGGTCTTATGTGTCAAGACACGTGCCATACGTCTTTTAGGAACTATACTCCTACTTTTTCTCCTCCACGGAAAATGAGTTCGTAAATTTCTCGCGTACAACGATAATTCCATCATGGTAAACCCGTCTGGCTAAGCGCTTACTTGGAACCTCCGCGATCCAGGGTCGACGGACAGCACGGCGAGTGAGTTTACCTTTGCCTAGAAGTTGGTGCCGCACACAGACGAGATTCGTATGCCGTGCCACTTGTTGCATGTCGCCCGCATGATCTTTCAATGGGTGCCCATGGCCTTGTCGTCGTGTATCATCACCGTCTTGTTGAAGTAGGATCAACGATTTTGCGCTCGTCGAATGCCAACTTGACCCGCTGTACGTCTCATTGTTTTGATTGGCGCCGGTAATGCCGTTCATGGAAACGGTCTTCCAAGCTTCGGCGAGGCACTCCTCTTCTTTACCCATCCACTTGATCCGCGGCTCGGTCGGCGGCGAGTTCTTCTTCCTTTTCTTCCTCCCCTTCAACGTCGTCCTGGGCGCAGGCGCGTCGTCCTCCTCGTCGACGTCGACCTGATCTTCTTCTTCTTCTTCGTCGATGTCTTGGGTGCCATCTCCAAACCCTTCGTTCTGTCGCCCATGCCTCCTCTTGTGTGAAGAAACCCGAGCTCGACGCGGCGGCCATGGAGCCCGACGTGATCATCTCGTGCATCACGTCGTCGTTCGGCGGCGGCATCCCGATGTTTCGCGCGTTTTTGTTTCGTCTGGAGTCCCCGACTGCGCCTCGGGAGGCCGGGGATGACCTAGGATCTCCGGATGGATTAAGGGCCTATTCCGGGGGGAAACGAGGAACCGAGAGCGCGGTTGGGCCAAATAACACCACCCGGATGAAAAAAAAGGCAGTCGGGGGCCTCGTCGGGGAGACGGCTAGAGATGCTCTAAGGGAGGGAATGATGACTCGTCCCGCCCCCGTCCTTGCCTTCGCCGCCACCCCATCCTCGCCGCCGCCGCCCCCATCGTCCCCGAGGAGCATCCTGTTTCTGATCTCCCATTCCCACTCACCGTGAGGAAAGCCTCCATTATTTCTGCTACTAACGGTTTTCTTCTTCGCGAGCCTCGATTTTTGAGGGTTGAAGGTCCTAGGGTTTCGATCTTTGATTCCAAGCTTTGTCAGATTGGATCGACTAGCACCGTGGATTTGATTCGGTGTGGAGCTTCTAGGAAAATCAATGGAGTGCACGTGCAGATTGGGCCAGAGACTCGTGAGATGGTGCTGGATCGTGATCTTCGTCGGCATGGTGCTGGATCGTGATCTTCGTCGGTGACCGCCCTTGGCGCGCGCTTGCGACATGGTCCGTTTGGTTCAAAAATCTTTCGTGGACCGATCCATGGCGGCATGCGGCGCGGGTGGACTTGGGCTGCAGCCCAACACTCTGCAGCCTCTCACGCCACCTCGGATTTCTCCATCCACGCCACCGCGATTGAACCCTAGATTGCATTCATCCGGAGCAGTCATCTTCGTGCCACGAGTTTCCCCTCTCTGTCCAAGTTCCCCAAACCCTAGCCCCCTCCGATTTGGTCGGGCAACTCCGGCGACCGTAGATCCTTTCTTCAAGTGCTTCTGTCTCCGCCACCGATGGAGCGCCGTTTTGGTGGATCAAGACGTACTCCGCCACGGAGATCTACACCACGCAACTACTTCGGCAACCGTCCCCATCCGGGATCGGAGGCAGATCGACGTGAAGAGAAGCGTCAGTGGGAAGATGAGAGGCGCCGCGATGCTGATTGGAGGTTTGAGGATGAAAGACGCATAGAAGAAGAGCACCGAGCGGAAGATTAGGATCGCCTTCGGGTGTAAGAAAGGCGCAGCGCTGAGGAGCAACGTCGCTTGGATGAGGAGCGCCGCCGCGAAGCGACACGCATCTCCGAGCGGCTGGCTCGTGAGAGAGCGTTGACAGAGAAGAAGCGCAAGGAAGAAGAAGCACGCACCCGTGATCGCTGGGCTCATCGATCTGAGATGATGACTGGTGCCTCGTCTCACTTGGAGGATCAATCAAGATCCGCTGATGTAAGTCTCAACACCTCTTCCTCGATCCCTCCTCACATTTCAGCTACATGATCTGGTGTAGCAGAGACTAGCTTGAGTATCCCACACACAAACCCTAGCATGAATATCTCTCCTAATGTGATTACTGCGTAAGATCCGGTGGGGTCCTCTGTACCTCCACATGTTCTTGTTCTAATTGTGACGAGTGGGAAGGCACAAGACAATAGATTTGTTAAATTCAAAGGTTCTTGCAGTAACTGTGGATTGGAGCATCACCTGGATGTCTGCCAGACACGTGAACCGTGGGAATACAATGCCCCATTCTTTGGGAGTGAAGACATTGGTTCTGGGTTTTATTCTATCCCGGTTCCTGAGGCGGAAATACAACCTGTGTCACAGTTGAATTATGCTCACATTTCTGTGGAGAGAGGAGAGGTGAACTGCAGAAATATTGAGCATGAATTTAATGTTTAGGTTGAATCAATGAAGATTAACTGGCAACTTTTTGCAAAAAAAAGTATCTCCTATAGAGTTTAGGACAAGATTTCCAGTATTGCATGTTTATCCATTGTTGTATACCAAATGTCTATGAGGCTGCCGCATAAGATAAATATAGAGGAGATTGATAAACCAATAAGATCTTTTTTCTGGGTTGGGAGTGCTGACAAAAAGAAATATCACTTTGTCAAGTGGAAGTGGATATGTAAACCAAAGAAGAAAGGTGGGTTGGGTGTGAAGTTTCTCTACAAATTCAACAATAGTTTGATGTGCAAATGGTGGTGGAAACTTGAATATGGCTCTAGCCCTTGGCAGGACTTGATGAAACAAAATACATGAGAGAGGGAGGTGTTTTCTATACAAAGTATAGAACTGGTGATTCTCCACTATGGAAGGACATGCTTTAGGTCAAACATATGTATCTAAAAGGCAGGAGAATGCAGGCGGGCAATGGCAGGAATACTAGTTTCTGGGCAGATGCTTGGTGTAACCAAATATCTCTAATAGAAAGATTTCTTGATATTTATGACATATGTGTGTAACAAAAAATACAGTAGCGGATGCAGCTACCTTGAACTGGAGCTTTTCCTTCAGGAGATGGATGACTCCAGATTTGCCCTCACAAATTCATGGGTTGTCCCAGATAGTTTCTCAAACTGTGCTCAGTGATGAACCAGATAAACCATTTTGGAAGTGGACAAAAAGTGGTATATTCACTATTAGTTCTATATATAAACACCTGTGGGGATGTGGGGTAGATAGGACTTTCAAGCACCTGTGGAAGAGCAGGATTTCTCTTAAGATAAAATTTTGGCTGTGGCTTATCTGGCATGATACTATTGCTACCAAAGACAACCTGCTGAAACGCAACTGGCAAGAAAATTCTATCTGTCAGTTCTGTAATGGGGATGAATCCATCTCTCACCTTTTCTTTAACTGTCCAGTAGCAAAATTTGCCTAGAGTGCAGTTGGTTAGGCAATTGGTGCTCCTTCAACATCTGGTTCCTTCACTCAATTCTTTTGGTGGTTTCCTCAGTTCGTGCCTGCTATGGGTTGGCTCCTATTTGCTGGGCTATTTGGAAACTCAGAAACAGGACATGTTTTGAACACAAACTGATAAAAAATCCTTTTGAACTAATTAATTATTCCACTGTGTTTATGAAACACTGGGCAGGGTTGCATGAAGGAAAAGAAGTTGAAGACATACGCGCAGGAGCAGATGGTTTATTGAGATTGGCTGGTGCTGCTGTCGCTCCTGGAGGAAACTCTGCAACAACAGATGGCCGCCGCCCTATCCGGTTGATGGATATTGATAGAGACGAAGAAAATGCCGGGGGGATGGAAGAAGATCAAGGCGATTGATGTGGCATGATTACCTGTTTGTTGCTTCTGCCATTTGCGAATAATTCGCTGTAGGAGTGTTGGTTCGTTGGTTCGTTTATCCCTTGGTTAGATAATGGTCTTTATATTTTGTTGTGGTGCTGTAAATATATAAACTCCTAAGTCCTCTTGAACGGTAGCAGTAGGTGCCCCCTGCCCCCTGCTGTTTTTGTTTTGAGTTGTTGCTGGCTTTTGAGCCACGCTGACGATGTATTTCGTTATCTGGTGATAATGAAAGTTGATCCAGTGGGATCGCTTGGGGAAAAAACACAATAGAGATTTCATATTCTAGATGTTGACATTTTGTGCTAAATATTTAGTAGTTAAATTTCATAAAGTCTAACCACCGACTAAATCCAAAAACGCGAGGTAATTGTAAATGGAACAAGTACCTCCCTCCCATCTTATAGAACATGTATCAAATTTGTCTAAATTTATACTTTTTTTTTCGAGAATACACCCTGGAAGGTGTATCAATCATATAGAAGAAGAGGCCAAGACAGCCGGTACAACGCCCAAAAGGCACCACGATACAAACACAACGCCACACGACTAACAACACAACCCGCACAAGCTAACCAGAAAGGACACGCCTTGCATCGTCCCCCGTCAAGAATGGCGAGGAGGCGAAGCACGAAGCTCCTAGACCGCGTCACAGCCGAAGAGGGAACTCTATGAGGTCGACCCCAACTTCAAGATGACCCAAGCCAACGCAACCGTCCACCCAAAAGCGCCTAAGGGTCGGCGAGAGAACGGCGGGACCGAACCAGACCAGAGGTGGCGACGACCAAGAAGTACCAGCGACGGTGTACATAGCGCCCCAGAAGCTCCCGCTCTAGGCGGCGGCCGACAACGACTCCAGCAGGTGCACCGAGAGCTCCACGAACCACCTAGACGACGCCTCCAAGGAGGGGAACGACGCAGCTGCACCGCCGCCGCCCGTTCCGATGACCGAAACTAGGGTTTCCCCTGGTAGTCGGGAAGGGGAAGCACGGACAGAGCCATGACGCCTCCAAGAAGGTGACGGCGCCCACGGGCGTCGCCGTCGTCAGCAACATGCAAGGATTTCTCCCGGCCCTGCCGTCGACCCCAACTCCATCGGACACGCGCAGAAAGGAGCCGCCTTGGCCACACCGCCGACGAGAGGCGAGCCATGGCCATCAGCCGAGCAGGATGCGCCGCCAATCGCCCCACCAACACTGAAGACGGAGCTAGGCGGTGGGGATCCCAGCCCGCCGCCGCCTGGCCGGCCGCCGGCACCACCACGGTGCCCAGCAACCGACACCGAAGGCGCCACCGCGCTTGCCCACCATCATAGCCCAGGTCCAGGCCCGCACAAGCCCAGATGGGCTGGGCGGGGAAGGAGCTCTGCCATGGCAGCGGGGGCGCCCCCAACGCAGGGAGTCGCGCCGCCACCTCAATCGACGCCATGGCGCGGTCGACGCCGTGCCCCACAGCGCCTCGCTGCCGAACGCCGCCGGAAACCACTCCACCGCCGTCAGAGAGGAGCAACCGCCACCACCACGCGAAGGAGAAGGCCCCCACCGCCGCCGTCGCTGCTAGGGCTTCGCCCGGCAGGTCCTCTGGCAGCGGCGGAGGAGGAGGGGGCAGGGGGAGAGAGGCTCGAGCGCCTGGCGGCGGAGTCGCCCCTGTGTCGCCTAGGGTGAGGCGACGCGGGGGTGTTTTTCAGTTCTTCATGTAAGAAATCCACTGTCCACTTCTTTCATTCTTTTCGACGAACCATGGTCGTCCATTTTGACGGAGGCGACGCGGCAATCCACGGAAGGAATCTGAGATCCGTTCCAAGGGGCGCCTGCTCCCTGTTTCGCCGTCTCCTACGCCAAACTCTGGCGCCCAGACGGAAGTGGAAACCTACATAGTCAAAACGCCGAAATCCTCTCACAGCGGAACCACAGACAAGCAAGCAACCAAGCGTGTCGAGGTAGCGCTAACTTTTCCCTGCACCAATTGACCAATGCCTTGTTTATTCGAGCCATCCCATCAGCCATGCATCTCAAACAGTGACGGCACTCTCCGCACTGTGCAGCCGGCGTCCCAGGAGGAGCAGGTGTAGCTTTGCAGCCTTGTTGTGTTCGTAGCATTTACCAGTCTGGCTCCTATTCGTTCCTGCTGAGATAAAAGGGTGGGTTCCGTGTCTTTCAGTACTCGGCTGCCCTTCCATCGGATTGCACGTCGCCCATACGGTAGTACAAACACTGTTAACTCGATCAGTGTACCTACAAAATCACCTCGGCCGCGCGTCAAAATTCAAGAACCAGGTTATTTCTTCAATTTCCCGTCTCCTACCAGCGCATTTTTACCGACGCCTCGTAGGCTCGTAGCGACCCAATGGTGATTTGGGGCCAGTGTTGATTTTCAGACTCACAATGGCGCCACTAAAAAATAGTTGGAGTGTTTTCGAGTTCAATAAATTCACTGGCAACCCCGCGCCGGCCCCTTCGCATGTGGTGCCGAACGGACGCGCCAGCACCTCGCACCACGTAGGATTTGGAATGTTCGAACCCCGCGGCATTCGCCAAGGGAGGGGCTCCATCGGGTAGCCGAGCTGGGCTAGCATGGCATCCACGTTGCGCCCCCTCCACCCGTCTCGGCGGCCAAATCGGTTATAGGGGCCGCTGTATGGGCCAATGGTGGCGTCGAGGGCCTCCTTGCGCTCCGCCACGAAGAGCGGCTGCCAGAGTTGGCTGTCGATGGCGCAGCTCGGGTCCGCCAGTGCCTCCGACGCGAGCTTGTTGCGCCTCCAGCGCACGTAGTCGTCGTAGACGTGGTCGTCCGGCACCGATGACACGATGTACATGAAGAAATAGCCACGAGCACATGATTGAACTCTTTCCCCATGTATAATTTGGCGCCTCTCCGACAATATATACCAAGCTCCTGTGAGCACTAGTTTTGCTAGGCCAAGGCCACCTAGCAGCTTTTGGTCGATCATTCGAAAGGATTAGTTGTTGTAGCCCGACCGAACTGGATCTATCTGCACCTTCAATCTCCGTGTCCAAACCAAAATGATACCAAATTTCTTTTGCTCTCGTGCATGTGAATATGATATGCCTATTATCTTCACAAGCTTCGTTGCATCCACCGAGTTCACCAATATAACGATTTTCCAATACACCAAGGAAAGGAATAATCCCATGGACAACCCTCCATCAAAAAAAAAAATCTTGGCAAGGATATCCATTTTCCAGAGTTTTTTCAACACAGGTACATTGGACCCTTCTACTTCTTCTATTTCTCTTAGTCTCTTCCAAAATGATGATCCCACTGCAGATGATAAGCAAACCGTACAGAAAATACCAGAAAATACCTGTCTTGGTATAATGCCATGCCACAAAATCTTCCGTTCCTTGTGGTGCCATGGGAATTTGAGGAATCCAATCTGCATCGACTGACCAAAAATAGCTCTCTGATCATAGTCTCATTCCAACTTCCCATCCTTGGGTCAATTAGCTCACAAACCTTAGTCACAAGAGTATTACCCCTAGGCGTCATAATCTTGCGATGGTGACTTGAAGGGATCCATGGATCATCCGATATATTGATTTGTGTTCCATCACCAGCTCTCCATATGCACCCACTTTAAAACATCTCACCTCTGCCAAAACGCGAAACTAAGGTTAAACTGTATTCAAGGTCTCCTAAATGTTATATTTTGCTAAACGTTCTACTAAATGGGGTAATATGTGTCATAAATGCATAATTATAGGGTAAAAAGTGGAATTCACTCGTTTTGGTATAATGCCACGCAACAAAATCTTTTCTTGTGGTGCCATGGGAATTTGAAGAATCCAATCTGCATTGATTGACCAAAATAGCTCTCTGGTCATAGTCTCATACCAGTATCCTGTCACTGGGTCAATTAGCTCACAAAACTTAGTCACAAGAGTATTACCCCTAGGCGTCATAATCTTGCGACGGTGACTTGAATGGATCCATGGATCATCGGACATATTGATTTGTGTCCCATCACCAGCTCTCCATATGCACCCACTTTAAAACATCTCACCTCTGCCAAAACGCTTTGCCACGTGAATGAACTTCCAATCTTTTGGGTTGCATTAAGAAGGTTCCCACCAGGATAATATTTAGGCACAAAGTGATTATGGTTCAGCCATTAGATACTGTTTTGCTAACATTGCTAGATTGAACACATGAAAATCGCGGGAAAACCCATAATTTCCACCATGCATTCTAGTGGATCTTCTTATGGTCAGTATCATCACCCCATCAATATTTTGCAATAGCAACCTTCATTCCTTTACAAATGCTTTTTGGAGTTTGGCATACCGTCGTTGGGATAGCTTGTGCGATCGCCTTAAGGAATGTCTCCTTCCCACCCATTGATAGCGTCTTCTCTTTCCAACCTAAAACTATCTTCTGAATTTTATCAATCAAATGCAAAAAAAAAAACACGTGGTTTTATCCGCTCCAATCATTGCCGGTGAGGCAAGGTATCTATCATTTAACGATTCAGTTAAGATATCTAGCCTCTTGCACACCTCAACCGCTTTTCTTACCTTTGTATGTATTCTCTTGCAACATGGGTTTTTGGTTGCAACCGAGAAAAATATCACAGACCCCCTTGATCGCTATGTGATTAATGCTTATCGTGAGTTTCAACATTGAGTTACAACATGGACTACAACTAATATTGGACGACATCGACTTAATTCTCGATCGACAATTAGTCGCTCCCGTTTTATTTCTACATGCGACCTTACAAACCCTAGGAAGGATCCCATCAACGAAATTTCTCATCTACAGCGACCGGCTGGAAGTGGCGCGGAAAAGGAGCGATCACGTACACTCGAATCAACAGCGCTTGACCAAAAGGCAGGCAGGTAGCACAGGATCATGCGGATCACAGGACGTGGGGGAGGAAAGCAGACGTGACAGTCCCCACCTGCCTGATAGCAACTGCCGATATTTAGGTTCAGGTATTAATACCCCTGTCTCTCTCCCTGTCACAAGGTTCCAAAGAGCGGCGAGCCGCTCTGGCCGTCAGGTCAACAGCTGATCGGTCTGCGCCGCGGTACACTGCTCGCCCCTGCAAAGCTGCCCGATCGCACCAATTTTTTCTCCAGTTTTGGCCCTACTCTCTTTTCTAAAATTACTGTAGAAGCAGAGCCGGATGATCATCGATCTGATCAGTCGGCATCCATGTTCAGAAGATAAGGGGAATTGCGAAAGGAACTTGCCACGACACGTCCCTCTCCGTCCGCCCTGTAAACGCAACATAGTTCCTGCCTTCTTGGTGGGCATCGCGTGGAAGGACAAAACTCTCTTAATACTATACGATATACTGTACTACAAATAAACTTTGCATATAATCAGGCATCGAAAAAGGGCGTGGCGGAAATGTTACTTATCCGGCGGTTCTGGTGTGGCCGGCGATGTTTAGCTCCTCGCCAAAGATCCTTGTATGCTTGTACCTTAAGATAAGAGCATCTCCACTCGCCGAACAGGTGCTTTCCATCCCGATCGATCTGTCGTTCGCTCGTTTCGTCGGATTGGCCTAAATCCATCCCGCGATCACGCCATCCCGGCCCCGGGAGCTCGGGACTCGACGAACGAAAGCGCGGAATACCAGAAACTTCCGCCTGTGGCCCCAACTTCTCGGCGAGAAACCGATCGTCCTCATCGCATCGTCTTCGGCCGTAAAGCTGCCGCCGGTGCATTCGCCGTCCACGCGGCGAGTTAATGTCGTCGTCTTCGCGCACGCATCGTCTTCCGCGCGCACTCCACGCAGCTGCCGCGCTCGCCGCGGACGCCGCACTCACGCGCATTAATCCCCGTGCCGCCGCACCTATACGCCGCTCCGCCGCAGCGCCGTGATCCACTCTCCTCCGCCCTCTAGTCTCCGTCCACTCTCCGAAGATGGCATTCTCCGGGACGACGGCGCGCCAACAACGGCTTCCCCGCCGCTCCACGCGTGGGGCACCTCCACCAGCGGGGTACCCGCCCGCGGACACGAGGCCGCCGGCGGTGGGTGGCGGCCGAGTCGTGGCGGCGTGCCAATCCCGCCGCCGCCGGGCGACCTCCTCGACATCGAGATCGAGGAGGCGCGCATGAAAATGACGGATGAGGAGCGCGCCGAGCCACACCACCACCCCGACAACTACACGTGGTGTACTTCCTGCGGCGGTGGGAGCGGGAGCTCGCCGCGTACGACGGCCCCGCCTCCGCCTCCGCGCAACAACTCGGCGGCCGCAAACGTTGGTGGAGCGCGGGCCGGAGTCTCGAGGCCGTCATCGAGCACATCCAGGGAGGCAACTTCCCGATGCTCACGATGCCCGCTCCATCGAGGGCATCGGCGAGCCGCGCCGGAAACGCCGCAGCCACGGCGCATGGCTGCTGCTTCCGGGTCGCGCCGAGGTCATCCTTGGCGCCGGTGAAGAGGAGGAGGCGACGCGCCTTCGACGCCGTGCGTCAAGAAGGAGCGCGTCTCCGCCGTCGACCGAGGCGGCAGCGGCGCCCTCGTCATCCGCGACAGCGCGCGCAGAGCGGCGAAGAGGACGAAGAAAGAGGCCGCCGCAATCCAGCTCCGGAGGAGGCGCGCGGAGAGGCCGCGTGGCGGAGGCGATCGCGATCGCTGCAGGACATGGAGGAGGAGAAGCGAGACGACGCCGCACCGGAGGGCGGGCGAGGAGCGCGGGAGGGAGCACGCGAGCGGACCGGCCGCCGCACACCAACGCGCCGCCCGCGCCGCACAACCGCCAACGTCGATGCCGCGCTACCGCCGTCTGCGACACCTCCTTGCCGCTGTCCCCGTCGTCGACCTAGAGTCCTCCGACGACGATGTACAGCCATCGCCGGTGGTGGGGGAGACGGGGCAGAACGACCCGCAAAGGACGGACCGACGACGACCGGCTACGTGGACACGCCCTAATGTAGATCGCCGTGTTTTAGAATGAACATTTGAAGCCCTCCACCGAAAATATGTATCACCCCCTATATGCCTAAATCCAATATATTAGTTTGTTTAAGTTTTGTCGCCTTCGTCGCCGCACGGCGAAACTACTACTCCCACGCAAATCTTCCTCCAATCCGGACGAAAAATTCGCCGGATTTGGGCGTGGGGAGCGCCAACGAGTGGGGATGCTCTAAAGCACGGGCGCTGCTTTTCCATTGGCGGAAACTGTTGTTTATTGGCAGGAGCACAGATGATAGATCGGAGCTTTTTGAGTAGTGATCCGAAACATTCTGACGATGGCGACGCTTTTGCGAACCGGCCAAACTGCCAAAGGGGGACGCGCCTTGCCGGTTCCGATCTTCAGATTCGCCGGGCGCTTTGCTTTTCCTAGAGTACTACTTTTGGGGTAAGCAAGCAAAGAGCGCTGCTGTAACTTTTACTAGAAAAGCGCACGCAGCTTCGATCGCTCCGTTGTTTTGTGATGCTCCTGATTGCCCAAGCCCGAGGGCCTTTTAATTTCAAAGATTTTTTTCTCTTTTAGCAAGGATTATTCCTTTGCGCCTGTACTTGAAAAGGGAAGTTTCAATTGGCTAGAATAATCTTGGAACCATTTGTTTTCTCTGCAGGGCAATGAACTTCAGCACGGAGTACCTTGAATGGACAATGACACCGCAATCATGCGTATTTTTAAAATGATTCCATGCCTTTTCTTTTGAATCATTCGCGTGAAGAGACACTAAATTCTATCTCGGCTTCTGAACATCTGCTATGTACTTGATGATGCATTGAGTCTTAATAAAGTGCTTGCTTTACCCAAAAGAACAGGGATTCACACTTGCTGAGTACCACTAAATTCTACTATCTCGGCTGTCGTTCAGGCTGCTCTGAGCCTCTGTTATGTACTTGATGCTGCATTAAGTCTTAATAAAGTGCTTGCTTTACCCAAAAAAAAACAGGGAATTCACGCTTCCTGAGAACTACTAGCATACGTACAATCCATCATCACGAGTTAAGATCCTCGAACGGTTACCAGTCTCATCTTATCTCACCTCACCTACGGCTCTACCCTCCCTGCCTTGAAACAAACTGCATTCCAAAGCTTCAGCTTGCGATTTCAGAAGTCATGCACCACCTCTTTGTCTCCCTGGTACTCTACACACTGCACAGCGTATTCCAGCTCGCCATCGTTCCTCCTCAGCTCGCGTCTGATGAACCGATTACCCTCAAAATGGTAGCTGCAATCATCACCGTCAGGACACAAAGCTAGCAATCTTCCCCGCTCATCTTTCCGGCACCTTTCCCAGCAGTTTTCCTGTGTGTCTGAGCCTCCACGGCATACTGCTTTTGCAGCTCCTGGAGCCTCTCCAGGAGTTCCCGGAACGACGGGCGGCATTGCGGGTCACTGCTCACAGAAAGGATAACCTTTTAGCAGCGTTGTGAATCAGTTTTTTTTGAGGAAACTAGCAATGCGCAAAAATGTGACGTACCTGTCCCAACAACTCTCGATGATCGATGCCCACTCAGGGTCGGTGTTGCTCGGAATTTCCAGCCTTTGATCCATGAAACCCACAGCCCCAATAACCTGTCACATAAGGATCACAATGTAGAGATTTCCCATGTTCTAATGTGTTTGTGTACAAGATATTGAGCTTTCTTAAACTGTAATGGCAATGATTTTAGTGCTTGGTAAAGATTCACCATTCAACAATAAGCTAGTATTTTCCAAAGGAATCCTGGCCCTAATGGTTAAAAGGGAAAATGACACCCTTAGGATTAGCCAGAGTACACACTCGGCAATTCTTTAACAGAAAAACCAACCCCTGACAAAAGCATCTGAATTCTAATTTTTTCAGGCAGACTGAAAGGAGAATGAAAGAAATAATGAAGCAAGGACACGTTAAGTTGTTATTATTCGCTGGTAGTATGTAAGGATTGTAATACAGATTGAGCTGGCAGTCTGGCACCCTTTATCAACCTGCTCTAGAAAAGAAAGTTGCCTCCGAATATTGATGAAAGAAAATCAGAATATTACCTACCTAACCGACATGCGTATACATAGCGAAAACGCACCTGCATTGGATTGAGAGTATTCCATGGTATCTTGTGAGTAGCAATCTCCCATAGGACCACTCCAAAGCTGTATACATCAGACCTATGGTTTAACAAAAAGGAAGGAATGAGTAACCAGCTGTAGGTATATTAGCAGGTGGCAAGAACATCGGTTATTAAATGTTATAAAAATGTTCATGTTGAGCTTACTTTTCGTTTGAAGGTTCACTGCGTAGAACCTCTGGAGCCATCCACTGTGGCTGGATATGGAAGCTAAGCTATCAGATGTTTAGTAAATAAATAGAGAATTGGTACAGGGTTAAAGTCTAAGACACCCTAGCTAGTCTGGAGAAACCATGTCAAAAGGTCAAGTTTGCTTGTACTTACTGTTCCTTTTCCACTTTTTGTTGTCAAAAATGTTTCGAGTTTGAGACGCGAAAGACCAAAGTCTGCAACCTAATTGAACCAAGTAGGGTTTAGCTTATGACGTGTTTGGAAGTCCTCAGCCAAACAAGTGTTTTACAGAAAGGAGAGCAGAAAACATAAAGTGTGAAACAGAAACTTTCGTAGTTACCTTTACAGTCCAGTTCTTATCAACCAACATGTTTGACGATTTTAAATCACGGTGCACAACAGTGGGGATGGAACTGTGAAGATAATTCATGCCCCTTGCCTGGAACAATATAATTATGTTTGTAAAAATCCATGTGGCAGTGAAAGCTTCCATGCGGCCAAGATATGTACTTGTCGAACAAAATACTAACATGAATCACTATTGGCATTTGGTGACAGAATCCTCAGTTATGTCATAGTAAAATAATGTGACACTTTTATCAAAGGGATTTCTCCCAAGTTTCATAAAGGAGATGGAAGGTAAATGATATTATCTCTTTTCTTCTTATATTGTACCACAACTGAAGCTACAGATATGGCTTAATTTACATGAAATTTAACTCCGCTTCCACACAGTTGCCAAAAGAAATTAGAGAATAAATTATGTATCTGCAAAAAATGTCTCTTAAGATATGCAAGTGAAGAATGTTAATCTAGTTTTTCTGCTACAATATGTTCATTTCTCAAAAGCTTCACAGGATGCATTTGGCAAGACTTCCTGAACCTGCTGTGGAGAGAAAATACACTCACGATGTCTATAGCCATGTTAACTCTCCGTCTTGGATCCAGCTTGCCATTGTTCTTTTGAAGCAACCGAAACAAACTCCCTCTGCATTACGGGACTCAGTAAAGTGTTACACAGAGGAACTATAACAAATTGACCTCTTCAGAGATTCTACAGTAAATAATTACAGAAGAATATCAAAACTAAATTTTCAGTAGCCAGAATGATTCATAACCCAGGGAAAACAAAGAGCACTGCACCTAGTACAAAAGCAGTGCATGGTAAGTCAGCAATCGCTGGGAATTGTTTTTAGTATCAAATGAAAAGGACTGTCAGTACTAGCAGCCAAACTTTTTTTGTTAAGAGAGAAGTAAGTATAATATCCCAGTCGTTGGTTATACAAGTAACAGAACTCACACCTTGATCCATAAAAAGTGTTTTTACATAATGACTATCACAGGTAAGAGTTTCATGTGAACTTGCAGCATCAGTGCAACACAATGGAAAAAGACCGATGTGGTCAGCTCTAACTGGTCATCATGCATAAAATTTTCATCTACCACAAGTAACAAAAATTGGATTGTATTTTCTTTTCGAGAAAACTCAAAGGACCTTTGCGTTTCATTTCATTGAAAAGATAGAGTTTGGTTTACATCCTCCTAGGAGGTGGATTACATAGTTTAGTTCATACATCAGTGCACATCCCAAGTGGATGGCAGGACTGCTTGTAGCCCTTGGGCACCAGCTTTTGCCCAACAGTTGACCTCCTCTTTGATCTTTGACAGCAGGAATGGGATTGATGGCTGGGCGCCCAACACCTGGATTGTATATTCTTATACTTCCCATTGGCTATTCCAGTTACACGCAGAAGCACCTAACACCTCAGCTGACACCTTGTGTTTTTTTTTTCAAGTTCATTGGCGTGGAAAGACCAATACAAGTGGCATGTGTCTACGAGATATTTCTCTTATTTATGTATCTGTGAAGCCTTCTAAGCATGTTTCTCTGCAAAGTAAAGACCTACATACAAACTTCACGTGGATTACATAATCACAACTTGAAAAAAGGCCAAGAAGCTAAAACTCAATCAAGTTTTCTGCCCACTGGTTTATGACCAAAGTTTGGATGGTGGACTTCTGGAGAGAAACAATTCTGATATACGAGTCAAGTGACAAAAGAAAACTATGGGAGGCAACCATGTAGAGTTGAAGAAAAGTCAACAGAGACTATCTTTTCAACCCCAGCTCACTATCGAGCAGTGACCAATAAGAACCACACAGTTACTACTTACATTTCGAACCTGGGAATGGACTATTGACAACTCCTTGGTATGGATTCTGTTAGAATTGGCGTCGAATATGTGTATATGGCTACAAATGGACTTGCAATATATGGAGGGTTCGGTGTTGGATTCGAACACATGTAATTCAGGCCTGTTATGTAAAAATACCACGGGATAGCAAAAATAGACAAGACAAAGTTGGTAGACTAGATGAGATGCTTCTAATGGCCCCACAAGGCCTTCGTCGATTGTACTATGTTGATTTAGTACACGGAGATTAGTGCCCGTGGTCCTGCCCCGGGGATATAGACATTGATTCTCCCCATCTACTTTCTGCAATGGTATAATCACGTAAATTCTAACAAATACTCCTATTGTTTCTATGGGCCCAGGTAAAAAAACTGCATAGTCTTTGTCTTGCACCAAGTAACGGAAAAATAAAGTAACAACCATATAAGAACCATGTGGGAGATTTATAGCTTACCGTGGGAGAAATTCGGTAACAATGCAAAGTCGCCGCTGTGATGCAACTGCACCCATGAAAAGTATTATATTGGGATGCCTCAGTTTCTTCATCAATGATACCTACAAAATTAATGGATACAAATATGGTCATGAGCACAATCTATGAAAAAGGAATCACAAGAACAGGATTGATAAAGCTATCAATGTATTGCTAATTGATATAGCCTTAAAAGACATCAAGAAGTGTAGATTTCTCAGCACTGCGATTTCTTCATATTTGCTCACATTGATTACAACAACATAGAATAACGAAAATAACAAATATGGGTTCAGCGAACGTAAGAGTCCAACTGCAATCTGGAATTAGTTTCTGTACTGGAGTATATCTGACTCAAATCATATATTAGATATAATGCAGTTCAATTGACATAATCCTCAATCTCATAAGCAGTCGAGGGTCAACAGAAATTGCATTTATGTTTAGATACCCACCTCTTGTCTGAAGGTATTTATCATTTCTTCTGAATATTCCTGCCCGGAGAACAATTTAACTGCCACATCCTACAAAAACAGAGATAAGTATTGAGAATTTATTGTTAAGACATTAAGCTTCATACATAATCACGCAACTGAACATACATACCGAACCATACCACAAAGCATGATACACTGTTCCGCAAGAACCTGCATGAATCAAACACGAAAATAGCATAAATGAGTGGTCTCTGTTTTAGAGAGGCGGACAATGCCAAACTGCATAGTGCCTACACCAGCTTAAGAATAGACATTTTCTAACTATCGATATTTGAGTATCTACATAAACTTTCGGTAATGAACAAATACGGGCATAACCATACGCACAAAAATGCCATCACCGTTGTGACACGGAATTGACACTTGCGGCTTACGAGCTGACAATAGACACTCCTGCCACCAGGACCATGTACAATCAGGAAAATAACTGAAATTGTTTTGACTACTGAAGATAAGAAGAAATAGAACTGATTTGGGTTAAGCCAAAAATGAGCAGATAAGCTATTATTCAAGAGACATGCAAAGTGAGGAATTACTGACAAAGAACTGATTTAGATTATCCTAAAGATAACAAGAGCATGGTAAGGTATTAGTGAGAACAAACTGCTTAAGCGGTTCTTAAAAGTACAAACTGTGGCTATGTCTATGCCAAAATCTTGTACAAGATGTTAACAAGAGATGTCAGTGTTTACATGTCCAGACAGATGGAGTGACTACAAAGGGAGAAGTAACTACCTTGACCTATTTGTTGTCCAATTACTAGGTCTTCCCACAGAATCTCATAATCCAAGCAGTCTGCTTCGTAATCTAATCTCTCGATAGGACTGCCATTTGAACTCGTGCTGCTCATACTACTTGTACTATTATTGTTGAAAGTCCACCAGGAACCTGAGACCTCATATTTGCTTGTCTGCGCATATTCAGTATCTTGACACTCTGGAACTGTGATAGGCTCTGGAACTCTCTGATGAATCCGGTCATTTTCTTGCTTATCATGCAAAGGTGCTGAGGTCATGTTATTCTTTCCAGAACCGCCATCAGTTTCACGCCCTTTCCAAGGCCACGACATCCCCTTCTTGGACAGTAATCCCTCAGCCTTTGAACTAAACATTTTGTGAAACCCTACTTTTCCTTCTCCTGAATCATCACTAGTTTTGCTTGATTTCCCAGGAGATTTCTCTTCGGCAACAAACACACCAGGACGTACATCCCCATTTGGGGTACTTGCTTCACTTGATGTCAGTTCAGCCCTGACCTCATGTTCAGAATCATGGTCCTCCCAGCCGCTACCGTACTGTATGTTGCAATTCTGTCCTGTCCTTACCCTAGAACGAACTCTACTTGTAACCTTGGTGGCCTGTGTTGTTATTCAAAAATCAGGAAGATAATACACTGGGAAAGAAATTATGAATAAATATCAGAAAGAGAAACTTTCATTTAAACTGAACATTGTAATCCTTTCTTCTGTTTGCTCAGAAACGCGACTTACAAAAGTTGTTATCTTGGAGGTGATAGTAGATTGAAGAGGTTGCTGCGAGTCAAAAGAACCTCTGTTTCGCGAACCACTTTTAGGCCGGTTGTTAACATGAAAATTGGGCTTTGCTGAACTTTCAAAGGATTGCCCTGTGGCTGAAGGACTAAATACCTCTTGTAATGTCCGTACATCAAGAGAGAGACATATAAGGCCAATCAAGCTACCATCGTCATCATATAAAGGTGTGTTGTTGACAACAATAAAGAACCTCTCTCCTGACTTGTTTTTAACAGGAAACTTTCCTCTAAAACACTTGCCCATAAATATGTTCTGGATAACGATATTTGCTGCATCAAAGTCAGTAGGATGAACAATCAATTCAATGGCATCTTGGCCGATCGCTTCTGATGCAGAATAGCCAAACATATGCTCGGCATACCGGTTCCTAGTTTACAGTCAAAGGTAAGAGTTTGGTAAAAAGAAGTGTCCATAGGATCAAACAGAGTCAGGTGTGTGAAGAAATGCAAATTACATAGAGAATTTGACATGGCTCTTGAGCCAAGTTCACCAGTTGAGAGCATGGGATCTGCACTAATTATGTGCATCAACATATGCTATGTATTTGAGTAATGTTTGCTCATTTTTTTAGGGTCAAGTTTGCTTACCTAAACTAGAATAAAATAAAATATACTCTCGAATAATAGGTGCAATCAGGCAAAACAATTATTACGTATACTTCCAGTGTCCTATACAAGAACCATGTTCAGATCTACTAACCTTACATACCTAAGTTACCCTACTTAGACGAGTTCACGATAAGCTGGTCGATGCCAAAAATAAAAACAAGTATGAATGTATGATCAACTAGACCAGGTCGAGACTGCACATCCATTAGCCTGAATTTAGCAACTGCTTTCCTCCCAACCAACCCAATAGTTTCCTCTGGAACATAAAACAGATGCACACGGGACCAGTCCGATACAAAACCTACGGGGAAAGCCATCACGCTCCTCTAACAGCACATGGGATTCGATCATCCAACGAGACTAAGTTTAGAGCTAGCGTTTTAGTGTCAGCAGCATAATATGTTCGCTCAGCAAGACGGTAGGAAAGATCACGCAACTAAGTAACCAAAGCCACCACATCTTACACTTGAAAGAGATGTGCATAACACAAGTCCAGCATTTCATCCCCTCAAAAAAAAAAAAAAAAGTCCAGCATTTCATCAAACACCTGGTGAAGACTGACCATACACGACCGAACCAAGATACAAATGCAAGGAAGCTCACCAGTACAGGAGCTTCCCGTCGGGCGCGATGATGTGCACGGCCTGCCCCAGCGACTGCAGTATCCAGTGGCAGTGCCTGTCGGACAGCCTGGCGGCGCGGTGCAGCAGCCGCGACGAACAAGACGGGTGCGGGAACGCGGCGATGGCGCGCCGCGACGACGAGGGCGGGAACGCGGGGGGAGGGCGGCGGCGGCGGCGTGCCGTGGGCCGCGCGCCGCCGCGGCACTCCGCCTCCGGCACTAGCCTGCCGATATCCCGCTCGAGCTCCGCCTGCCCCTCCT
Organism: Lolium multiflorum; assembly: GCA_030979885.1. NCBI lineage: Eukaryota > Viridiplantae > Streptophyta > Magnoliopsida > Poales > Poaceae > Lolium > Lolium multiflorum. Next base: position 73,247,605 of record CM061750.1, on the reverse strand, counting down.
CCAGCGCCCGTAGCTTCTTCAGGAGCTCCTCGGCTTCCATCGCCGGCGGAGGTTCCACCGTTCCGCAGCTGAGTTTCTTGGGAGAGCAATGGAACAGGCCGCGGGAAAAAGATCCTGGCAGAGGACAACAATGGCTTTGCTCATGCGTGACATCAGATGTAGACGGATGGTGAGCTGTGCTCTGCCCATCCCTCGCTGTCTGCTTGCTCCACTAGCTGCCTCCTCCATTGAAAGTTGGAAGCTCAAACTGAATTCTCCTCTTCTGATCGCCTCCTTCACGTGAACAGATTAAGTTGTGCAGTTGATGTTGATGTTGATCCCACTTCCCAATGAAATGTCCTTTTCTTCTTACTCAAACTCAGCCGGGTCAACTCAGATAATGGGGCTAATTCAGACCATGCCTAACACCATGATTGATTTTTATTAAGTGTATATTCCCTTTTGATCGGACAAGGTATTTCTGAATCCGGGTGTGATGCTTTTGGTTGCATAAACAAATCTGAATTTTTTTGTACAATGAATATGAACAAGCGTTCTAATTGCGCACTAAAAATCTTCCAAAAAGACATGCCTAGTGGTCTGTGCAAAAAAGATAAATTGGAGTGAGGTAAGAAACAAATCTAGATGTTCCAATCAGCACCGTATTTTATCTATTTTTTTCTGCATAGATAACTACATGTCTTTTCTGGGAGATTTTTTGTACGCAGCTAGGGCAGTTTCATGTTCACTGTCCAAAATTTTCAGTTACGAGCTCTAGCATCGTGGTGAATCGCGCGCCATGCCACCTCTATCTCCGCAACCTCCGCCTTTGCCGCCTCCCTGTCCAGCTGCTCGGCTTGAAGGGCGTCGACGGCGAGCTGCTCCTCATCGAACGCCTCCATCGTGCGGAGCTCGTCGAGGTCTAGATCATCCGGGTAGACTTCGCAACACATCTGAACAAAGCGAGGCCATGGATGGATGATAGGATTTTGGTTGAGGTGTGCTTGTCACGCCTACCGGGCGTCCACCATATATAGCCACGGTGGGGTGGGAAATAGCGTTCCTTCGCGTGCCCCGCGCGCGTGAAACACCCCAATCTATTGGCCACACACCATCGTCGCGCGGGAACCGGTAATCGCCGCCGGCGGCCTCGACGGGACGTTAAACAACCATTACCGACATTAACGGTGTTAGTGTTCAAAAAATGCGTCCGCACCGCTAGGATACCCGACGCAAATGGTCATCCCGAACCATATGACGTCCGCGGGCCGACGCAAACGGACGCAAATGGTTAATTTAGGCGTCCGAAATGCGTCGACACGTTGAAGATACCCTTATATAATATATTTACTTCAACATGGACAACCTAATAAACCTATTTGCTCGGGGACATTGACTTTGAGCATCTCCAGCCGCGTCGCCCAAAGCGTCCTTTAAAGGGATTTGGGGCGCCGGGCCAAAAAACATTCCCAGCCGCGTACCCTAAAGCCTCTTTTTGTCCAGCGCGACCCAATACGGTGCTCGGCGCCCCGAACCTGTCCCCGCTACACAGTGGACGCTCCGGGCACGCCGAACACAACGAAAAGCGAGGCGAGGAGACGCGGGCCCGACGCGTCGGCGGGTCGGGAGCCTAAAACCTCGTCGCCTACCTTTGGTCAAGCGACTTAATGGCGTCCCTGATTTCCCAGGGGGCGCAGGGACGCGTCTCGTTGTGCATGGTCACGTGGCCGTCCGCGCCGGCGTTTATTGCATCCAACGACCCGCTACCGCTTCGCCTGCCGCCACTGTACATTAAGAGCGCCCCTGCTTCCTTCCCCATCCCAATCTCTCGCTGCTCCAACCTCTCGCCACTCCTAAATCTCATCTCCCCAGCCAATGTCGTCGTCCTCCCGCAAGATTGCCGCGGCGAACGGCTTCGGCTGCGGCAGCCTCACCATGGTGGAGGCGTGGGTGTTGTACCGTGCGGGATATCCCGTCCCGCCGAACATGCGCCTGCTAAGCAACGATGGGTGGAGGATGGCCGTCAACGGCATAGGCGTCCCGCCTCCACCGTCGCCGGGCACAGAGCGTTGGAGGGACGCGATCAGTGCCCGCCGCTCCCGCCTCACCGCCGAGGAGCGGGCGGATCCAAGCTGGGCGGCCACCAGCAACGATGCCTGGTTGGTCGCCTACTTCCAGGCGCAGCACGACATCGAGATGAACAGCACCGCTGGCCTCATCGGCCGACGGAACAGCTGGAACAAGGATGGGCGCGTCCTCTTCTGGGCGTTCCGGGGCGCACCCTGGAGAACGTCATCGGTGCCATCCACAACGACGCTCAAGGTTGGAGACGCCATCCTCACAGCCACCGTCTCCTACAGCGCGCTGGCAGCCGAGGAGGACGTACTCGTCCTCCTCTAACTCTTCCTCGTCAGGGCCAGCGAGATCGACGCCGTCCTCGTCGCACCGCGCCGCGCCCTACACCATCCCCAAGCGAGGTGAGGAGAGGAGTTCGCGACACCGCCTGTCAATCCGAGGCGCGGCAACAGCCGGTGGAAGGACACGGTGTCGCCTAGAGGTGAATAGGCGATTTAAAACTTTAAGAGATGGGCTTAACAAATGCGGAATAAAATTAGCGTTTACTTTGTCAAGCCCAAAGCCTATATACTATTGTTCACCTATGTGCACCAACAACTTATTCTAAGCAATGGTTCACCTGTACCAACAATATGCAAGCAATACAAGCAAGTAATGATATATATACTTCAAGCATGATGGCTATCACAAAGGTAAAGTAAAGAAGAGAGAGTATGAATGCAAGAGACGATGATTTATCCCGAGTTCACACTCTGAGTGCTAATCTCGGTGGAGAGGTACGGTTGCTTAGTGCTCCCGAACGCCACAAGAGGCTCACCTTGAGGTGTGGTTGCTCGATGCACACCAACGCGGGCCTCACCCCAAGATGCGGTACACCACACACCGAACGCCACGAAGGCGCTCACCTAAATCTCCGGGGACCCTCGCCACAAAGGCCTAGGTCACGGTTCCACTAAGGGATTTCCTTCGAGGCGGAAACCGGGCCTTACACAAAGATTGGGGCACACATCCACAACTTAATTGGAGGCTCCCAACAAACCGCCACAAAGGCCTAGAATCCGTCTAGGGTTCCAAGAACCCAAGAGTAACAACCTTCTTGTTTTCACCACCACGAATCACCGTGGAGAACTCAAACCGATGCACCAAATGCAATGGCAAGAACACCACAAAGATGCTCAAGTCCTTCTCTCTCAAATTCCAACAAAGCTACAAAAGCTATTAGGGGAAGAGAGGAAGAACAAAGGAATTCACAAAGAACACCAAGATCAAGATCTAGAGAGTTCCACTCAAAAAGAGATGGATTTGATTGGTAGAAATGTAGATCTAGATCTCTCTCTTTTCCCTCAAATGGGGGCAAGAATCATGGAGGGATTGAGAGATAGTGCAAGCTTCTCTAGTTCAACAATGGAGGAGAGAGAGAGTGAGAAGCCACAGCCAAGGAGGAAGAAGGGGGTATTTATACCCCACAAGAAAATCGAGCCTTTGGGCAAAACGGGCCGGATAATCCGGCCTAAGTAAGGGCCGGCCCCCCCCGGATAATCCGGCCTCGGGACAAAACTGGTAAAATCCGGCCAAAAGTCCCCCTGTCCAGCTGCTTTTCCGGTCCTTAGCCGATTTTGAGGGGGCGGATATTTCCGAAATATCCGTCCCGGATAATCCAAAATCCGGCCAGCAAAGCAAACACCAAAACTAAAACGGGCATAACTTTAGCATTTGGACTCCGATTTTGATGATCTTGGGCTTGTTTCGAAGCTACGAACAAGCTCTACAAGATCATGTAGGAAACCATCATAGTCCAACAAGGGAGGATAGAAACAAATGATGAAAGGTTTGACCTATCTAAAAAAGACATACCGGTAAAACCTCCAATCTCGAAAATGCAACAAGTTGCCGTGCAAAAACCATTCTTGATGAACTAGATCTTGTCATGAGAATAAGCACAAGCTCTAAATCATCACATGGATAAGATCCAAATAACAACCAAGAAATATGATGAATCAAACTCGAAAACGCAACAAGTGATCTATGCGAAATCCGTTTTCGATGAACTAGAACTTGTCATGAGAATAAGCACAAGCTCTAAAACATCACATGGATAAGGTCCAAATAACAACCAAGAAAGATGATGCAAGGATGCAAAGGTTTGAGCTCTCTCCGAACGATACGATCGAGTTACTCACTCGAGAGCCCTCTTGATAGTACGGCAACTAAACTATAAACCGGTCTCCAACTACACTATGAGACCGGTGAGAAAGAAACCCTATCAAGAGCAAACCTTATACTTGCGCATTCCACTTGAGCTCGATGACGACGATCTTGACCTCAACAAGATGGAACGCCTTTCTTGCTTGTGCTTGCTTGACGAAGTCTTGTGGATTGCTCCCCCATAATCCACCATGGGAGAGCTTCTTCTTCGGCACAACTTCACATATCCATGATCACCATATGGATGACAAGAGTCAATCAAAGGATCTCTTCGATATGGCTCATCTTGAACTTGCACTTCATTTCTTCATTCTTCATCATGTTGATGTCTTGAAGTAACTTGAGGCCACACTTCATCTTCATCTTCAAGACAAACTTGACACTTGATATCCTTCATCAATTTCTTCTTATTGCAACCTAATACAAACATGTTGATATCTTGAAGTAACTTGAGGGCTCACTTCATCTTCATCTTCAAGACATACTTGACACTTGATATCCTTCATCAAATTCTTCTTATTGCAACCTTGAAGCCAACATATGGTTCAAGAATTGCCTATGGACAACTCCTACAAGTATAACTCAATGCAAACATTAGTCCATAGGGATTGTCATTAATTACAAAACCACACATGGGGGCTCCATGCACTTTCAATCTCCCCCATTTTGGTAATTGATGACAATCTCTTTGAGAGGGTTTATATAAAGAATTGAAGTAACAAACAAGTTGAATATATAGAGCAAACTCCCCCATAATATATGCGTGTGTGAATGATCTTGACTTTCATTGCATATATTGGCATTAAAAGCCTAGTGGAGTTTCCTCTAACTATTCAACTATGCAAAGCAACAAGATGCAATGCAATAAAGGCACATGCTTAAGCACAAAGCAAAGACATAACCAAATTCCCTTAAACCCTCCAAACTTCTCCCCCATTGGCACCAATTGCCAAAATGGGTGAAAAATTTAGAAGGCCAATATAGTGAGAGTTCCTCCATAGCATGTGCATTTCTCATAAATTGAGTGGAATCAAATGCACGTGTCCAATGAAGAATACTCGGAAGGAATCACACTATAGATAGGATCAAAGATTGCAAGAAGATAACAAAGTCAAGAAGCTTCAACAAATGAAGCAAGCAACCAAATGAACCACAAAGAAGATACCAAAAGAAACATAGATAGTATGATAAGATCAAGAAGATTGCTCTAAATAATATGAGGAAGCTCCCAAGGTTTGTGCACAAAACTAGACAATTTGCATTGGAGTATAAAGTGCACAAACATGGAATCATCACTCCCATAATATCATTAAAAAACAAAAGATACCAAGTGAATCAAACTCTAATGATCACCAAAAGATAGTGCTCTAAATCAAATGAGGACGCTCCCCAAGGTACATGCATAAAATAAAATGTTGCATTTGAATACAATATGCATAACATGGAATCCTCACTCCCTCATTGCCATTTAAAACACAAACATTTGCAATAGATCATAGATAGAAAAATAAGCTTAACACTTGCAACAAACTAATAGTTGAGCAACAAGTAAGAAGCACTATAATAAAAAAGGCTCAACCAAGAGGATATGTGAAAGGCATGATAAAGCATATTATAAGACTATTACAAGGATGAGCAAAAATCATCATCATAGTCTTCAATGAATTATATGCTTAGCATGACCAATCAACACGCAATAAATAAATAAGATATCAAAAGGAGATGTATCATCTCTTATGTGTATAAGTTTCTCTAAGTGGGCAATATCACAAAGATATTTATCCACAAAGAAACATGCACACACAAAATAGATACGCAAGAAATATAGTATGATATCCAAGACGAAGTCATGCAATATACCAATAAGAATTTTTGCTTAATAGCATGGCCAAAGGCTCAATTTTATCTTATTGTACATTCATGAACTTCAACCACAAACAACTAAAATACATCACAAATATCAACAAGGGATAGAAGATACTTGGGATGCATTTGAGAAAGGCAACAAGTATCACAAACGAGGATGCCAAAAGAAGTAACTAAATTTGCACTTTCATCTATATTGCACATGTGAGAGCCTTGGGGAATTGATATGCAATAAAATTGCTAGATAGGCATAGTTGGGATGGATGAATCATGAGCATGATTTAAAATACTTCCCAACAAATGCACTCATCTCAAATTACTCATATTCACAATAAAGAGGTTTCATTAAGACTTTTGCAAGAAGCACAACATTTGCAAATCAAGAGATTCATGCCAAGATGCAACCACATGGTTGGATGCTAGAAAAATATGCATGAGAAGATACTTGTTACCGAGATAACATTTGTGTGGATGTAGTAGATATGTGTTCGTTGACCATTCTAGCTTGCCTCAAGTTACCATTGAGTCACCACTTCTTTCCAAGAGTGAGACAAGCATCCAATGCATATCCATTGTACCTAACACAAAGGTAAGTACAAAATGGTCCCCAAACTAATTGGGTCCGAAGTAGTTAGACACACTACAACATATAGGACAAACTCCACAATTCTATGTGCATATAGATATAAAATTGAATTTCATGCATATCTTAATAAAATTAGGATTTGATGGAGTTTACCCTATATATTGGATCAAATAAAGTAACACATGCCATAAGATATACATATATTAAATATGCATGCACAATACTTTCAAGAACCAAAGGAAGATACAATTTGGACAAAACACCAAATAAACCAAGAGACAATGGTTGTCCAAATTATATCAAAGAATCAAATCAACACAAGATTGACTAAAGACTTATCTCATTATAAGAAGCTAATTAAACCTAAACACAAAGGAATGAGATAACCAACTCCCAAGAGAGCAAGGTTCCAACAAATAAACCAAACCCTCAAAACTTTTTATGATGGCACAAAGTACCAAAAAGAAAAATTTATGTCTCCCAAAACCAACTTTTTGATAAAGATCAAGAGATGTTAAGCATTCTAATAAATATAGAAGAGCTCCCCCAAGATTGGTGCATTATCTAGGATTTTTTATATGAATACAAAATGCACAAAACTAGGAACATCACGCTACCTATATCTTCTAAAAATGCTAAGAAAGTTTGAATAGACAACTTAGATCCATAAGATGCAAGGAAGACACATGGGAGTCAAAGCACAACAAATTCATGGCAATAAATAAGGCAATTTAAACGCAAGAGCCAATGTAGATATGATCAATAAATATCTACCTCATAATGATTACCAATTGTCCTAGGACAAGAGGTATTAAGAAATATTTCCCGGTGGTAGTTTGTAAGTATACATAAGATCATATTTACAACGAATAAAGCATATGGTAAAAGATAAGAGTTAGCCATCATGCAAAGATAGTTTCTTGATAGCTTCATTTAGTCATACCAACATGCAAGGCAATTAATAGTATTCATACCAACATGCAAAGCAATTAATAGTATTCATACCAACATGCAAAGCAATTAATAGTATGACTTGAAGCACATGGTTTTACAAAAATGTATTGAGGGACACGTTGTGAAAAACCATGCCAAGAAAAACTTTCACAAATAAGATCCACAAAGATATTAGCAATGAAGCCATTTAAGAAAATTGGAGCTTGTTTGAGCAAACATTCCACATAGGAGAGAGATAAATTACGGTATCAATTCTATGTGACACAACCTTAAATGTTCACATTTTCTAGTCTTGTAATATGCACAAAGATTATTACTCCCCCATAATGTGATAATGAATTTATTTTCACAAGAGGCAAATAAGATCCAACTAGAGATATTAATGGACAATAGAATTTGAATTTCTCATGAATATGACATACCACATAGAGACTAGATAATCTTGCAATATCAATTCTAAGTGATATTCCTCATGTACACACATTGTTAGGATCATGAAATTCCCAAAGGAATATCACTCCCCCAAAATGGCATAGTCCATTAATCACTCATAAGAGCCATATAAGATACAACAAGATGCAAGGAGGCTCCAACACAAATACAAATACATGGTGTGCAACCCAACATACATAGACTTGATTTCTCAAGAAAAGCAAGTAGGAAGCACAACATATACAAACACATGTTAGGAACAAAACTAACACATGCAAAGGGGCGAGTAACTTTCAATATAAATGAGTTGAGCACATGTTACCGCAAGGAGGAACATTGAATATATGATAGAAGCAAGATAACCAAAAGACTTGGCTTGAGATAATATAAATGATGAAGATCCCTTAATTCTTCATGATGTAGCCAAGTTTCCAATGCCCTCTAACAAGCACCTATTGATCAAGTTTTGGATTGTTGGTCCCCAACTAAGTTGGGTCCTAAGAGGTTAGTCACAATAGGCTTGGCAACCCAAATGGTTCTTTTCTTGACACCACTTTGGGCACCAACAAATTTGGCAAACACATTGCCACCCTCATCCTTACGAAGAGAATAAACATCATCAATGGTGATAGAGTTGGATGAGGTACCAATAGTGCAAAATGAGGAAATGTGGCCCTTCTCACGGCATATGTAGCAAGTTCTTTTCTTCTCCTTCTTCTCACTAGATTTCTCCACAATGGGAGCATTGGCTTGATTCTTCTTGGGAAGTGGAATTTCTTCAACTTGAGGTTGAATATGAGCTTGAGCTTGAGGCCGCTTCCCTTTTTGCTTCTTCTTCAAAGGGCAAGATCTAACATGGTGCCCTTCAATTTTGCACTTGAAGCAAACAATCTTGGCCGGGTCTTTGACTTGTACTTGGCCCTTCTTCTTATTGTTGTTCGTGGACTTGTTCTTGTTGTTGGATTTGAATCCAAGTCCACTCTTGTCATTGGGGGATTGTTGCACACTCAACATCGTGTCGAGTTTGCATTTCCCTTCATGACTTTTTACCAAGTCATTCTTCAAAGAGGTGACTTGGGCCTTGAGCTCTTTGATTTCCTCTACATGGTTAGTAACAACACAAGTACTAGAGGAAATAGAACCTTCATTGTTAGAGCAATAAGGCACGGAAGATAATTCATCACAGGATTTAGCAATACTATGAGTGGATGAATTACTAGGATTAGCAAATGTTTGAGTAGTAGTGCTAGTATCCACATGAGGCTCACAAGGTGTTGCCTTTGATATGATAGCCTCATGAGCTAACTTTAGCCTATAATGGGGGGCTAGAAGATCCTCATGGGAGCTAGAAAGCTTTCCATGATTTTCTTCCAATTTCCCATAATTGCTAGTTAGCAATTCAAGTTGAGCCCTTAGCTCAACATTCTCCTTCAAGATAGATGCTTCACAAGAAGTAGAGTTAGTAGCACAAGCATCATCACAAGACACATCAAGAAGAGAGGGAAACATAGCATGCTCTTTTAAATATGAAGCTTGTAGTTGCTCATGTGACTTGGTGAGGATAGAGTGTTCGCTCTCCAAGGCCTTGTGGGCCTTGTCTAGTTCATCTAGATCCTTAACAAGTTTATCATGACCAACACCAACTTTGGAATTTTCCTTTTTAAGCATTTTTACTTGAGCTTTAGCATGGTCTCTTTCCTTAGTGAGTTTAGAAACTATTTCATTTTGAGACACTTCAAGGGTTTCAAGTTGCTCTTCAAGAGAGGCTATGGTCTCCTGTTCTTCTTCAAGGTCATTCTTTAGGGATGCTATATCATTGGCATACTCTCGTTCAAGAGCACCCTTTTTATCAATGGTGTTCTCATGCATCCAAATAAGTTTTTGGCTCTCAATAGCGATAGTCAAGATTTCAAAGAAGTGAGTTCTAGCAATTTTATCTTTGCAAATTGTTATCACCAGAATTTGACCGGATCAGAGGTGGGCCGCGATTAAGATGGGCTTGAAGAATATACACGGAAGGTATACATGAATCGGCCTTGTATACAAAGTTTGGGCTAGTTTGCCCGTGTATCTGTAAATATAGTAGGATACGTGTTTGTTAGATAGAATTTGGCTCGTGCACGGTTGGGATTATTCCCACGTTAGAAAGTCTACGGACTATAAATATGTATCTAGGGTTATTGAGAAAAACAACAATCACGTTCATCACAAACCAATCTAGGCGCATCGCCAACCCCTTGTTTCGAGGGTTTCTTCCGGGTAAGCACCATGCTGCCTAGATCGCATCTTGCGATCTAGGCAGTTTATTCGTTGTTCATGCGTTGCTCGTGCTGAAGCCTTGTTGATGGCGAGCAACGTAGTTATCATAGATGTGTTAGGGTTAGCATTGTTTCATCGTGTCACATGCTTTTGTCCATGCAGCCCTTAGACGTCTAGCCGCCCTTACACCTATTTTAGGTGTGAGGGCGGCACCTCGCTTGATCATTGTTTAGTAGATCTGATCTGTTATGATTGCTCCTTGTTTTTCAAGGATTAGTTTAACATCTGCATAGTTAGGCCTTGCAAACGGGTTGAAGGATCCAGTAGCACGTAGGGTGTAGTTTGCTGGCCCTAGATAGGATGTTCCGGGGATCAACTTCATGTTGGTTTTTAGGCCTTGTCTAGGGTTGGTTTATTATCACCGTGCGTGGCTGCCAGGCTCAATCACGCGTAGGATGTTCCGATTATGTGGTGAAAACCCTAAATCGTCGTAGGTCGTTTTAGCTTTATATTGATCAAGCAGGACCACCATGTGATCGTAGAACTCATACGAATCATGGGTGGATCGGCTCCTTGAGCCGATTCACAGGACAACCTGAGAGCCGATCGAGGCTCGTATTTAATGTTTACGTGTATGCCATGCAGGAACTAAGCGAAGCAAATCCATCACCTTCCTGATCGTATAGGTCGTGGCACGCCTTGCACCAGCATCGGACGTGTGCCGAGGCTTTGCGGGCCGTCGCTCGAGGGACCAGGGCCAGCCGCAGCTTCCGGGAGCCTCCCGGCCCCGTGTTGCCCGTCGTTGCTCGCCGGTGGGTTTTCGACCGCAACACATTATGGCACGCCGGGTGGGACGATCTTCGACATCAACTGCATCGCCATCTACATCTGAGATGGCGGAAGGTACTCCAGTCACGTACGAAGATCTGACTGAGGAGCTGTTGACGTTAGAAACCCACCGGCGGGTAGAGACGGGCAACACCGTAGAGCCGGGAACAACTAGGGCTGCGGCTGGCCCTAGTCCCTCCGAGCGACGGCCCGCAAAGCCTCCTGGTCGCACGCACCGATGTTTATCACAAGGGCGTGCCACCTGACCTATACCTGGTCAGGAAGGTGTGGATGATGCCTCGCTTAGTTTCCTGCAGGGCACACACGTGAACGTTAAATACGAGCCTCGATCGGCTCTCTTATCCTGAATCGGCTCAAGGAGCCGATCCACCCATGATTCGACGAGGTGTCCGAATATATGGTGGTCCTGCTTGATCAAGGTAAAGCTGATGAGATCTACGACGATGTGGGGTTTTCACCGCATAATCGGATCATCCTACTCCAGGTTGGGCCTCGCGGCCACGCACGGTGATCGTAAGCCGATCCTAAACAGGGCCTAAAAACCAACACGAGGTTGATCCCTCGGAACATCCCGCTTAGGGCCAACGAACGACACCCTACGTGCCGCTGGATCCTCCCCCCCTTTGTAAGGCCTAACTATTGCAGATATTAAACTAATCCTTGTAGAACAAGGAGCAATCGTAACGGATCAGATCTACTATACTACGATCAAGCGGGGTGCCGCCCTTACGCCTAAGATAAGCGTAAGGGCGGCTAGACATGCAAGGGTTGCACTACGAAAGCATGTAATTCGAAGAACAATGCTAACCCTAACATGTCTAAGATAACTACGCTGCTCGCCATCAAAAACGCTTCAGCACGAGCAACGCATGAACAACGTGGAGGCTTGTGCTGCCTAGATCGCAAGATGCGATCTAGGCAGCATGGTGCTTACCGGTAGAAACCCTCGAGACGAAGGAGTTGGCGATGCGCCGAGATTTGTTTGTGGTTGAACGTTTGTTGTTGTTTTATTCCATAAACCCTAGGTACATATTTATAGTCCAGGGGACTTTCTAATGTGGGCGTGCACTAAACCGTGCACGAGATAAACTCTAACTTCTAATCTAGATACAATCTATAGTAATTAAGATACATGGGCAATCTAGCCCAAATCCCCCGAGCAAGGCCGCTTTAGAGATCTTCCATGTGTAATCTTCCAAGCCCATCTTGATCGCGGCCCACCTCCTGATTTAGCCAAAATCTGGTGATAACACATGCCCCCCTGGTTTTGGTAATGATAATTTCAAAACCACTCTGTTTTTCCTCCGAGGGGTCATGTCATGGCAGAGCAGAACCGTCGCAGTACGCTTCATCATGACGACTTGCCTTCCCAACTTCTCTGCACGATTTGACAGTTTTGGCACCATGTCCTCGAGAACTGCTCGAAAATTAAATCCCCGCCTCCTTTTACTTAACCGCATCGAGCAGTTCCCCTCTTCATCCCCTTCGCATTAGTACTCCCAAAAAAACCCTCGTGCGCTACCATGTCTTCTCCTTCCTCTTCGTCCTCTTCGTCTCGCGCGCCGACGCCGGAGCCGAACCCGGCGGAGGTCCACGCGGCCAACATTCGCCGCGCCATGAGGCCGGGGAGAGTCTAGCCACGATTTCCTCTGGTCGGGAGGACGACAAATCCTCGACGGACGGGGAGAGCGACCTCCGCTTCCTTGCCGACGGGGAAGCGGAGGAGGAGAGCGATGACGACCGCTTCTCCTGGGACGACTTCACCACCTCCGAGGAGACGGAGGAGGAGGAAGAGGAGGACGATGAGGACGACAGCCTCCCCGACGAGCCGCCGGCCAAGCGCCATTGCCCCTGGCCGGGGAATCTGAGCGACTTCTACAGCGACGACGACGACGACGAGGAAGACGAGGACCCCGAAGGTCCTGCCAGCGGCCGCTGGAGCAGCGACGACGAGCCGGCCGGGAGCAGCGCCGACAGCAGCGACGGCGACGATGAGGGCAGCAACGGCCCGTAGATAGGGCCCTTAGCATAGGGTTAGTAGCAGTAGACGGGGCAATGTATCCCCTTAGTCCTCCCTTTCGAGAGCAATCAGCTCTTCTATGTAAGAAATCTGGTTTATCAATGAAGAAATTCCTCAATATGATTTTGCCGATTTCCCTTAGGATAAGTTGGCCGATTGCCCTTCGTGCTGATTCTGCCGATTGTCGATTTGGTCAAAGCCCAGTGAGCCGACGGCAGCGCATCGGTCCCCCACGATAAATTTCGAGATAGATCCATCCGGACCCAAACTCCTGGTCGGCCAAGCCATAATCGCGCAAACCCTAGGACTTGTACTGCAAATCTCACAGGATGGCATGTTTAAACTTAGCGGCAAACCCCTGAAATAATGTCCAATCTCCTGTCTAAGATTTTAAATTTCAGACATTCTTCTGCCGCTTTATCCCCTCCAAATTTCGCTCGCTCAGCCCCGGCAGTTTCCTTCTGCAATAATTCGCCATCTTTCAAACGAGCCGTAGCGAAGAGTGAGCCGATTTCGACCAAATCGGCTAAACCTCAAGGGCGAGCTGCCCCCCGAGCCTCAGCCAAGGCGAGGGTAAAAAATGGACCAACCTAATGGACCATCACCAGCTTCCCAACTGTGGTGCCGCATCAGCCGACTCCAACAAATCGGTTTCCCAGATCATCAACATATCAGGGCGGGCTCAACCACGTCCCAGAGAGCCATCCTGCAGGGCCACCAGCCGATCACCTTTCTTCCATTGGCAGTCGATACTGTGGATGATTACCCACAGCTCCATGGACAACCTGGCAACTTCGCACACTTGCACTAGGGTCGATGACCGTGCGTCGGCTCTGCATCATGAAACACCTCAAACGGGACCATTGAACCTGATTATGAATCTGACCAGCCCATCTACCAGGTTGGCAATCTGGCCTCAGGCGGGTGTCCACAACAGAGCCCTGGGCTTGTCGCGCTGAAAAACTGATACCTTTGCAATATCAGTAGCATTCTTCAGACAAGTTGTGATGCAGAGTCAGCCGATTCCAACAAAATCGGCTTCCTGTAACAACGGATCCTTCGGGGCAAGCTGCCCCCCGAGCCTCAGTCGGGGCGAGAATAGCAGTGAGCCGACCAAGTCGGTCATCCCCGGTTTCCAACTCGCAGCGCATCAGCCGATTTCAACAGAAATCGGTTCTTTAGAGTGAAGAAACTTCAGGGTAAGCTGCCCCGCCCAACTCACATCTTGCACTTGGCTGATCAGATCGGCTCATCGTCTTTGGCAGGCTGAGGCAACTTCCGATGCCCTCCAAAACTCTGGACGTAACACCCCCTGGAGGCAACAGCTACCCAATCACCACCTTGGTCAAAACATTACAGCCGATCGCTTCGTCATCGGCTGTCCCTCTGATCTTGGCAGAGATATGCTCCCTCCGTTGGGCTGAACTTGAAGACGGGAATTCGGGATCCTTGAAGAGAAGATCTATTTCCTGATGTCTGATGTCTGCTGCATCGGCTATGCTCACAAGTTCTGGATTTTTTGAATTTTTCGGCCGATTTATGCATCGGCCCCCATGCTTCAATACCCATCACCAAAGGATGAGACACCTCTAATGCATATCCTCGTGTTTTATCCACCTGGGTGCCCCCCGAGCCGATTCTGTCAAGAGATTTGATGGTATCGGCTCTGTTGGATAACATGTTGAACCCAGGGAGAGTGGATGGTGAGGATAATTTTGGCCGATAGCTGGAATCGGCCTCCACATTGCTTGCTCGGTGAAGGTTTTGTAGATGATCCTTCATACATTTTTTGGGGCCGATCACAAGGATCAGTCTCGCCACGTTTGTTTATCGACGTTTGTTTTGTCACACAGTCAGGCCTGTGGATAAGACCAGTCTGACCCCGTTCTTTGTCACGTCGATGCGCTCGCACGTCCAAGTTGATACCCGAGAGCGGCTCTTGGCCTGATGTCTCCCAAATGTCCATGCCGGCTGTTGAAACCTCGACTGAATCATCTGCACGGACGACTTCTACTTCATCTCCATCCCACTGTATCGGCATTGGTGCATTGTGGATGGAATGCAACAGTTGCGATCCAATCCCTCCCTAGTAGGACGACGTAGGTACTCTTGCCGACGATAAAGAACGTCGTAGGGACAGTCTTTCTTCCTACGGTAAGATCCACATTCAGAACACCTTGCGTCCGATGCTTGGCCGTTGAAATCGCTCAATGTTACGTTGGTCTTGATCAGATCCGAGCTGGAGCGTCCCAACCGACGTAGCATGGAGTATGGCATAATGTTGACTGCCGCTCCGGTGTCTACCAACATCTTGTTGACAGGCTGCCCATTGATGTAACCTCGCACGTACAGGGCCTTCAGATGCCTGTAACTTCTTTCCTTTGGCTTCTCAAAGATGACCGGCCGTGGGCCGCAGTCCAATTGTGCCACAGGTGCCTCATATAACCTTGGAGCGCTAAACTCCGCTGGGAGAATGAAGACCATGTTTGTACCAGCCGATGTATCATCATCGGCTTTTTCTTTTGGAGCGCCACTCTTTCTCTGTGGCCGGCCTTCTTCGTCCAGGGTTCGCTGAACTTTGGCGGCCAGATCAGGCCGTGCCTTCCTTAGCGTGTGCAGGTACAATCTTTCAGCTTCTTCCAACCCACGCAGACGCTGAACCCTTCGCTTTGGGAGCGGCTGAGCCCATCGGGCACCACCGGGCCGATGATATTTATCTTCTTCATCATCGTCCTCTAGTTCCTCGAGATCTTCCACCCGAGCGGGCTCAGCATGCTTGCTCCGAGGTGGGAGAGGCCCTAGACGCTCGACGGACACGTTAGCGGCGTCCTTCTTCCTCTGTTTCCTGGGCAGTTCTCGATTGTTGGCAATCGGCTCATTCCTGAGTCCCAGCAATGTTGGAAGAACGGACAGCTCCAGTGCCTATCCATGTTATCCTGCCCCCTCGACCTTCTTTCAGCGCGACGATTGTACCCGTCGTCGCTTCTATCATGCTGACGGTACCTCCTGACCTCTGCATCAGACCGACAATTCCTTTCCTCATCCACGTCGTAGTGCCGACGTCGGTCGTGCTGCTGCTCATATTTGTGGAGGAGGCGCTCGGAGAGTGGAAGCTGATACCGCACGCGTCTTATCCGCTCCCCGTCGTGCTGCCGTCATCGTCTTGGGGCCGGTCGCGTGGATCGGCCTCCTTCTTCATCGCACGGGAGTGGCTGCTTTCTGCTTCGTCTTCGCCGTGGCGGCTTGCAAGCCCTGCCATGTTGACACCAAAGGATGATTTTGGCTGGCCTATGGAGTGGCTGAGATCCACCATGTTGACGCCGGGCGACGGACTTGAGTCTCTATCGAGCTTGATATCGTGCGGCCAGATCTTCCCAGAGGAGCCGATGGGCTCGGCTCCGAGGGTTGCCTCGATCTCGTCATGCTTCTTCTTGAGCTCCTCGGGCAGATCCTCGTACTTCAGAACCCGGTGCGTTCGCGACGGGGTGGACAGGTCCACTCCATCGAGTGCGCCTTCAGGTGTGAAACCCTTCCACCTGACGCCATGGGAGCGGGTTCGGTGGAAGGAGCCGATGAGTTCGGCTTCGAGGACCGCCTTGATTTCGTCGTGCTTCTTCTTGAGGTCATCAGGCAGGTCCTCGTACTTGACCGGAGTGTCTTCCGCCATCTTGGATGTAGATGGCGATGTCGTGGATGTTGTCAGTAGTCCCACCGGGCGTGCCAGAATGTGTTGACGTCAGAAACCCACCGGCGGGTAGAGACGGGCAACACCGTAGAGCCGGAACAACTAGGGCTGCGGCTGGCCCTAGTCCCTCCGAGCGACGGCCCGCAGAGCCTCCTGGTCGCACGCACCGATGTTTATCACAAGGGCGTGCCACCTGACCTATACCTGGTCAGAAGGTGTGGATGATGCCTCGCTTAGTTTCTGCAGGGCACACACGTAAACGTTAAATACGAGCCTCGATCGGCTCTCAGGTCCCGTGAATCGGCTCAAGGAGCCGATCCACCCATGATTCGACGAGGTGTCCGAATATATGGTGGTCCTGCTTGATCAAGGTAAAGCTGATGAGATCTACGACGATGTGGGGTTTTCACCGCATAATCGGATCATCCTACCAGGTTGGGCCTCGCGGCCACGCACGGTGATCGTAAGCCGATCCTAAACAGGGCCTAAAAACCAACACGAGGTTGATCCTGAACATCCCGCTTAGGGCCAACGAACGACACCCTACGTGCCGCTGGATCCTCCCCCTTTGTAAGGCCTAACTATTGCAGATATTAAACTAATCCTTGTAGAACAAGGAGCAATCGTAACGGATCGATCTACTATACTACGATCAGCGGGGTGCCGCCCTACGCCTAAGATAAGCGTAAGGGCGGCTAGACATGCAAGGGTTGCACTACGAAAGCATGTAATTCAAGAACAATGCTAACCCTAACATGTCTAAGATAACTACGCTGCTCGCCATCAAAAACGCTTCAGTACGAGCAACGCATGAACAACGTGGGTAGGCTTGTGCTGCCTAGATCGCAAGATGCGATCTAGGCAGCATGGTGCTTACCGGTAGAAACCCTCGAGACGAAGGAGTTGGCGATGCGCCAAGATTTGTTTGTGGTTGAACGTTTGTTGTTGTTTTATTCCATAAACCCTAGGTACATATTTATAGTCCAAGGGACTTTCTAATGTGGGCGTGCACTAAACCGTGCACGAGATAAACTCTAACTTCTAATCTAGATACAATCTATAGTAATTAAGATACATGGGCAATCTAGCCCAAATCCCCGAGCAAGGCCGCTTTAGAGATCTTCCATGTGTAATCTTCCAAGCCCATCTTGATCGCGGCCCACCTCCTGATTTAGCCAAAATCTGGTGATAACAGGAGCTCAAGAAGAAGTATGACGAGGTCAAAGCTATCCTCGAGGCCGACCTCATCGGCTCTTTCCAGAGGACCCGCTCACACAGCATTAGGTGGAAAGGGTTATCACCTGAAGGCGCGCTCGATGGAGTGGACCCGTTCACCTTCGAAGAACGCACCAGGTCTCTGCGTCAGGAGATTAATTTCATGGTAGCTCATTCGCTGCACCGCCATTCTGAGAGCCTGCTGAACACTTTGGAGCGTGTCGCCCTGCGGGTGATCCAGGAAATCATGAGGCATCAGTACTCTCCGTCAGACCTGCTCTAGGGACTCACCAAGGAGAGATACCACCCAGCCCCGACCACCGATGCCGTTCGCGTTGGCAGCACCGTATGCCGAGTTCACCGACATTCGTCGTCTACAAGATCGGTGGTGACCCTAGTGATTACCAGTTCTTGTATGAGGCGCCTAAGGAGATCCCTCACGGTACACGTGCACATACGTGCCGACTGCAGCACTGGGCACTCACGAACCAGACCGCAACAACAGGGACTGGAACAGCAGAGGAGCTTCTCGGATCAGATCTTGAGAAGCGACGTGGCTAGCTAAGTATGCCACCCGACGAACCTCCGTAGCTCAACTCCTGCAGCTAGCTCAGAGCCGAGAAGCAAGCATGGCTGGCTGGCACGCCACTCCAGCGAATCTCCGAGTCGACTCCTGCAGCAAGACCGCGGATCGATCGACAATCTTGAGAGACCGGCATGGTGCCGAAAAGAAGGGCAATCGGCTATTTCAAGTCCGTACCCCAACGAGTACGATTTGATCCCACTACCACCCAAATATCTCCCTGAATTCTCCAAGTTTAGTGGGTCGGATGGCTCCACTCAATCGAGCATGTGAGCCGATATTTAGCTCAGCGGGTACGATCTCAGCATCGATGAACTACGTGTGAGGTTCTTCGCACAGTCCCTCACATGATCGGCTTTCGGGTGGTACACATCGCTGCCACCAGACTCAATCCGGACTTGGAAGCAGTTGGAAGAACAGTTCCACATGCGATGATACGTCTCCGACGTATCGATAATTTCTTATGTTCTATGCCATATTATTGATGATACCTACATGTTTTATGCACACTTTATGTCATATTCGTGCATTTTCTGAACTAACCTATTAACAAGATGCCGGTGGTCCTGTTTTCTGCTGTTTTTGGTTTCGTAAATCCTAGTAACGAAATATTCTGAATTGGACGAAACGAAGACCCAGGGCCTATTTTTCCACCTGAGCCTGAAGACCGAAGAACATACGAGTGGGGCCACGAGGTGGCGACACAAGGCGGCGCGGCCCAGGGGGCCGCGCGCCCTATGGTGTGGCCCCCGTCGTGCCCCGACTCGCCCTTCCGCCTACTTAAAGCCTCCGCCGCGAAACCCCGATGCGAAAACCACGATACGGAAAACCCTACCGAGACGCCGCCGCCGATCCCATCTCGGGGATTCGGAGATCTCCTCCGGCACCGGAGAGGGGATTCATCTCCCGAGGACTCTACACCGCCATGGTCGCTCTCGGAGTGATGAGTGAGTAGTTCACCCCCGGACTATGGGTCCATAGCGTAGCTAGATGGTTGTCTTCTCCTCATTGTGCTTCATTGTTGGATCTTGTGAGCTGCCTAACATGATCAAGATCATCTATCTGTAATACTCTATGTTGTGTTTGTCGGGATCCGATGGATGAGAATACCATGTCATGTTAATTATCAAGTTATTACATATGTGTTGTTTATGATCTTGCATGCTCTCCGTTACTAGTAGAGGCTCTGGCCAAGTTTTTGCTTTTAACTCCAAGAGGGAGTATTTATGCTCGATAGTGGGTTCATGCATTGACACGGGACAGGGATTCTAAAGTTCTGTTGTGTCGTTGTTGCCACTAGGGATAAAACATTGGCGCTATGTCCGAGGATGTAGTTGTTGATTACATTACGCACCATACTTAATGCAATTGTCTGTTGCTTTGCAACTTAATACCGGAGGGGGTTCGGACGATAACCTGAAGGTGGACTTTTTAGGCATAGAGCTGGATGGCGGTCTATGTACTTTGTCGTAATGCCCAATTAAATCTCACTATACTTATCATGTCATGTATGTGCATTGTTATGCCCTCTCTATTTGTCAATTGCCCGACTGTAATTTGTTCACCCAACATGCTTTTATCTTATGGGAGAGACACCTCTAGTGAACTGTGGACCCCGGTCCATTCTTTAATACCGAAATACAAATCTGCTGCAATACTTGTTTTACTGTTTTCTCTGCAAACAATCATCTTCCACACAATACGGTTAATCCTTTGTTACAACAAGCCGGTGAGATTGACAACCTCACTGTTTCATTGGGGCAAAGTACTTTGGTTGTGTTGTGCAGGTTCCACGTTGGCGCCGGAATCCCTGGTGTTGCGCCGCACTACATCCCGCCGCCATCAACCTTCAACGTGCTTCTTGGCTCCTCCTGGTTCGATAAACCTTGGTTTCTTTCTGAGGGAAAACTTGCTGCTGTGCGCATCATACCTTCCTCTTGGGGTTGCCCAACGAACGTGTGAAATACACGCCATCAAGCTCTTTTTCTGGCGCCGTTGCCGGGGAGATCAAGACACGCTGCAAGGGGAGTCTCCACTTCTCAATCTCTTTACTTTGTTTTTGTCTTGCTTTATTTTATTTACTACTTTGTTTGCTGCACTTATATCAAAACACAAAAAAATTAGTTGCTAGCTTTACTTTATTTACTGTCTTGTTTGCCATATCAAAAACACAAAAAAATTAGTATACTTGCATTTACTTTATCTAGTTTGCTTTATTTACTATTGCTAAAATGGCCAACCCTGAAAATACTAAGTTGTGTGACTTCACAAGCACAAATAATAATGATTTCTTATGCACACCTATTGCTCCACCTACTACAGCAGAATTCTTTGAAATTAAACCTGCTTTACTTAATCTTGTCATGAGAGAGCAATTTTCTGGTGTTAGTTCTGATGATGCTGCTGCCCATCTCAATAATTTTGTTGAACTATGTGAAATGCAAAAGTATAAAGATGTAGATGGTGACATTATAAAATTAAAATTGTTTCCTTTCTCATTAAGAGGAAGAGCTAAAGATTGGTTGCTATCTCTGCCTAAGAATAGTATTGATTCCTGGACTAAATGCAAGGATGCTTTTATTGGTAGATATTATCCCCCTACTAAAATTATATCTTTGAGGAGTAGCATAATGAATTTTAAACAATTAGATAATGAACATGTTGCTCAAGCTTGGGAAAGAATGAAATCTCTGGTTAAAAATTGCCCAACCCATGGACTGACTACTTGGATGATCATCCAAACCTTCTATGCAGGACTAAATTTTTCTTCGCGGAATTTATTGGATTCAGCTGCTGGAGGTACCTTTATGTCCATCACTCTTGGTGAAGCTACAAAGCTCCTTGATAATATGATGATTAATTACTCTGAATGGCACATGGAAAGAGCTCCACAAGGTAAGAAGGTAAATTCTGTTGAAGAATCCTCTTCCTTGAATGATAAGGTTGATGCTATTATGTCTATGCTTGCGAATGATAGGACTAATGTTGATCCTAATAATGTTCCATTAGCTTCATTGGTTGCCCAAGAAGAACATGTTGATGTAAACTTCATTAAAAATAATAATTTCAACAACAATGCTTATCGGAACAATTCTAGTAATAACTATAGGCCATATCCTTATAATAATGGTAACGGTTATGCTAATTCTTATGGGAATTCTTACAACAATAATAGGAATACACCCCCTGGACTTGAAGCCATGCTTAAAGAATTTATTAGTACACAAACCGCTTTTAACAAATCTGTTGAGGAAAAGCTCAATAAAATTGATATTCTTGTTTCTAGAGTTGATAGTCTTGCCTCTGATGTTGATCTTTTGAAATTGAAAGTTATGCCTAATATGGATATTGAAAATAAAATTGTTACTACAGCAAATGCCATCCAAGTTAGAATTAATGAGAATATAAGATTAATGGCTGAACTGCGTGCTAGGTGGGATAGAGAAGAAAATGAAAAACTAGCTAAAGAGGAAAATGTAGCTAAAGTCTGGACTATTACCACCACAAGTAATATTGATTCTTCACATGTTGCTGCACCTCCTACTATCAATGGTAAAATAATTGGTGTTGGCAATGCTTCTACTCCTAGTGCAAAGCGCAAAATTGCCTGAAACTGCTGAAACTGCTTGTGATAAAACTGCTGAAATTTTTTCCAACCTTGTGGATGATAATCCCATTGCTTTAGATTGTAATGATTTAGATTTTGATGATTGCCACATCTCTGAAGTTATAAAGTTCTTGCAAAAACTTGCTAAAAGTCCCAATGCTAGCGCTATAAACTTGGCTTTCACAAAACATATTACAAATGCTCTCATAAAAGCTAGAGAAGAGAAACTAAAACTTGAAACTTCTATTCCTAGAAAGCTAGAGGACGGTTGGGAGCCCATCATTAAAATGAGAGTCAATGTTTTTGATTGTAATGCTTTATGTGATCTTGGTGCAAGTATTTCTGTTATGCCTAAAAAATTCTATGATATGCTTGACTTGCCACCATTGAAAAACTGTTATTTGGATGTTAATCTCGCTGATAATGCTAAAAAGAAACCTTTGGGGAAAGTTGATAATGTTCATATTATGGTTAACAATAACCTTGTCCCCGTTGATTTTGTTGTCTTGGATATTGAATGCAATGCATCTTGCCCCATTATATTGGGAAGACCTTTTCTTCGAACCGTTGGTGCTACTATTGATATGAAGGAAGGTAATATTAAATATCAATTTCCTCTCAAGAAAGGTATGGAACACTTCCCTAGAAAGATAATGAAGGTACCTTATGATTCTATTATTAGAACAAATTATGATGTTGATGCTTCATCTCTTGATGTTACTTGAGTTACACTTTCTGCGCCTAGCTGAAAGGCGTTAAAGAAAAGCGCTTATGGGAGACAACCCATGTTTTACTACAATATTTTTGTTTTATATTTGTGTCTTGGAAGTTGTTTACTACTGTAGCAACCTCTCCTTATCTTAGTTTTATGTTTTGTTGTGCCAAGTAAAGTCTTTGATAGAAAAGTAAGTACTAGATTTGGATTACTGCGCAGTTCCAGATTTCTTTGCTGTCACGAATCTGGGTCTATCTCCCTGTAGGTAGCTCAGAAAATTAAGCCAATTTACGAGCATGATCCTCAGATATGTACGCAACTTTCATTCAATTTGAGAATTTTCATTTGAGCAAGTCTGGTGGCCTAATAAAATCCATCTTTACGGACTGTTCTGTTTTGACAGATTCTGTCTTTTATTTCGCATTGCCTATTTTGCTATGTTGGATGAATTTCTTTGATCCATTAATGTCCAGTAGCTTTATGCAATGTCCAGAAGTGTTAAGAATGATTGTGTCACCTCTGAACATGTGAATTTTTATTATGCACTAACCCTCTAATGAGTTGTTTCGAGTTTGGTGTGGAGGAAGTTTTCAAGGATCAAGAGAGGAGTATGATGCAATATGATCAAGGAGAGTGAAAGTTTAAGCTTGGGGATGCCCCGGTGGTTCACCCCTGCATATTTTAAGAAGACTCAAGCGTCTAAGCTTGGGGATGCCCAAGTCATCCCCTTCTTCATCGACAACATTATCAGGTTCCTCCCCTGAAACTATATCTTTATTCCGTCACATCTTACGTACTTTGCTTGGAGCGTCGGTTTGTTTTTGTTTTTTGTTTTGTTTGAATAAAATGGATCCTAGCATTCACTTTATGGGAGAGAGACACGCTCCGCTGTAGCATATGGACAAATATGTCCTTAGGCTCTACTCATAGTATTCATGGCGAAGTTTCTTCTTCGTTAAATTGTTATATGGTTGGAATTGGAAAATGCTACATGTAGTAACTCTAAAATGTCTTGGATAATTTGATACTTGGCAATTGTTGTGCTCATGTTTAAGCTCTTGCATCATATACTTTGCACCCATTAATGAAGAAATACTTAGAGCTTGCTAATTTGGTTTGCATATTTGGTTTCTCTAGAGTCTAGATAACATCTAGTATTGAGTTTTGAACAACAAGGAAGACGGTATGGAGTCTTATAATGTTTACCATATGTCTTTTATGTGAGTTTTGCTGTACCGTTCATCCTTGTGTTTGTTTCAAATAACCTTGCTAGCCTAAACCTTGTATCGAGAGGGAATACTTCTCATGCATCCAAAATACTTGAGCCAACCACTATGCCATTTGTGTCCACCATACCTACCTACTACATGGTATTTATCCGCCATTCCAAAGTAAATTGCTTGAGTGCTACCTTTAAAATTCCATCATTCACCTTTGCAATATATAGCTCATGGGACAAATAGCTTAAAAACTATTGTGGTATTGAATATGTACTTATGCACTTTATCTCTTATTAAGTTGCTTGTTGTGCGATAACCATGCTTCTGGGGACGCCATCAACTATTCTTTGTTGAATATCATGTGAGTTGCTATGCATGTCCGTCTTGTCTGAAGTAAGAGAGATCTACCACCTTCATGGTTGGAGCATGCATGTTGTTAGAGAAGAACATTGGGCCGCTAACTAAAGCCATGATCCATGGTGGAAGTTTCTTTGGACATATATCCTCAATCTCATATGAGAATAATAATTGTTGCGATGCTTATGCATTAAAGAGGAGTCCATTATCTGTTGTCCATGTTGTCCCGGTATGGATGTCTAAGTTGAGAATAATCAAAAGCGAGAAATCCAAAATGCGAGCTTTCTCCTTAGACCTTTGTACAGGCGGCATGGAGGTACCCCATTGTGACACTTGGTTAAAACATGTGCATTGCAAAGATCCGGTAGTCCAAGCTAATTAGGACAAGGTGCGGGCACTATTAGTATACTATGCATGAGACTTGCAACTTGTAAGATATAATGTACATAACTCATATGCTTTATTACTACCGTTGACAAAATTGTTTCATGTTTTCAAAATAAAAGCTCTCGCACAAATATAGCAATCGATGCTTTCCTCTTTGAAGGACCATTCTTTTTACTTTTATGTTGAGTCAGTTCACCTATCTCTCTCCACCTCAAGAAGCAAACACTTGTGTGAACGTGCATTGATTCTTACATATTTGCATATTGTACTTGTTATATTACTCTATGTTGACAATTATCCATGAGATATACATGTTACAAGTTGAAAGCAACCGCTGAAACTTAATCTTCCTTTGTGTTGCTTCAATACCTTTACTTCGATTTATTGCTTTATGAGTTAACTCTTATGCAAGACTTATTAATACTTGTCTTGAAGTACTATTCATGAAAAGTCTTTGCTTTATGATTCACTTGTTTACTCATGTCATTACCATTGTTTTGATCGCTGCATCCACTACATATGTTTACAAATAGTATGATCAAGGTTATGATGGCATATCACTTCAGAAATTATCTTTGTTATCGTTTTACCTCGGGACGAGCGTAACTAAGCTTGGGGATGCTTGATACGTCTCCGACGTATCGATAATTTCTTATGTTCTATGCCATATTATTGATGATACCTACATGTTTTATGCACACTTTATGTCATATTCGTGCATTTTGGAACTAATCTATTAACAAGATGCCGAAGTGCCGTTCCTGTTTTCTCGCTGTTTTTGGTTTCATAAATCCTAGTAACGAAATATTCTCGGAATTGACGAAACGAAGACCCAGTGGGCCTATTTTTCCACGGAGCTTCCTAAGACCGAAGAACATACGAAGTGGGGCCACGAGGTGGCGACACACAAGGCGGCGCGGCCTAGGGGTCCCGCGCCGCCCTATGGTGTGGCCCCTCCCCCCCGACTCGCCCTTCCGCCTACTTAAAGCCTCCGTCGCGAAACCCCGATGCGAAACCACGATACGGAAACCCTATCGAGACGCCGCCGCCGCCGATCCCATCTCGGGGATTCTGGAGATCTCCCGGCACCCTGCCGAGAGGGGATTCATCTCCTGAGGACTCTACACCGCCATGGTCGCCTCGGAGTGATGAGTGAGTAGTTCACCCCTGGACTATGGGTCCATAGCAGTAGCTAGATGGTTGTCTTCTCCTCATTGTGCTTCATTGTTGGATCTTGTGAGCTGCCTAACATGATCAAGATCATCTATCTCGTAATACTCTATGTTGTGTTTGTCGGGATCCGATGGATAGAGAATACCATGTCATGTTAATTATCAAGTTATTACATATGTGTTGTTTATGATCTTGCATGCTCTCCGTTACTAGTAGAGGCTCTGGCCAAGTTTTTGCTTTTAACTCCAAGAGGGAGTATTTATGCTCGATAGTGGGTTCATGCCTCATTGAACCTGGGACAGTGACAGAAAGTTCTAAGGTTGTGTTGTGCTGTTGCCACTAGGGATAAAACATTGGCGCTATGTCCGAGGATGTAGTTGTTGATTACATTACGCACCATACTTAATGCAATTGTCTGTTGCTTTGCAACTTAATACCGGAGGGGGTTCGGACGATAACCCGAAGGTGGACTTTAGGCATAGATGCAGTTGGATGGCGGTCTATGTACTTTGTCGTAATGCCCAATTAAATCTCACTATACTTATCATGTCATGTATGTGCATTGTTATGCCCTCTCTATTTGTCAATTGCCCGACTGTAATTTGTTCACCCAACATGCTTTTATCTTATGGGAGAGACACCTCTAGTGAACTGTGGACCCCGGTCCATTCTTTAATATCGAAATACAATCTACTGTAATACTTGTTTTACTGTTTTCTCGCAAACAATCATCTTCCACACAATACGGTTAATCCTTTGTTACAGCAAGCCGGTGAGATTGGCAACCTCACTGCTTCGTTGGGGCAAAGTACTTTGGTTGTGTTGTGCAGGTTCCACGTTGGCGCGAATCTGGTGTTGCGCCGCACTACATCCCGCCGCCATCAACCTTCAACGTGCTTCTTGGCTCCTCCGGTTCGATAAACCTTGGTTTCTTTCTGAGGGAAAACTTGCTGCTGTGCGCATCATACCTTCCTCTTGGGGTTGCCCAACGAACGTGTGAAATACACGCCATCACAGTATCACTCAGAGGCTTCCGAGGCTGGCATCGCCGATCTAGCACAAGTACGACAGAAGCGCGGAGAAACAGTGTCGTAATACATCCAGCGCTTCAGACCGTTAGGAACCGATGCTATTCGGCTCGTTTGACTCGAAAAGAAGCGTCGAGTTGGCGGTGGTGGGTCTCGCATCACCGATCAAGGATATGGCTTTCCAAGCGTATCACCCTTCACCGGCGCATATGGTCCGTAGGGTCATTATATGAACACACCCGTAGTTGTACCAGGATAAGTTCAAGCGTGCGGTAGTCCCGGTTGAGGCAGATGAAGATGAAGGCTCATGGAGATCAAGAGGTAGCAAGCTGAATGGACTCGGGCAGCCCCGTGTCCCTGTGGGTTAAGCCACAAGGTCCTCCAAGAGGGTTTGAATTCGACGTGACCAAAGCTGAGCAAATTTTCGACCTCTTACTTAAGGAGAAGCAGCTAAAGTTACCCGAAGGCCACAAAATCCCCACGCAGAGCTGAACGGAAAGCCATACTGCAAATGGCATAACACGTTCACCCACACCACCAACGATTGCAGGTGTGGCGTCAGCAGATCCAAATGGCGATAGAACAAGGGCGTCTAATTTTCAGCCAGTACGCCATGAAAGTCGACACATACCCTTTCCCCGCCGTTAACATGGTGGAGGGCACTTACCCTGGGAGGTGCCAGCCAGGTTTCTCGTTCAAGATCAACATGGTAGGACCTCGGGCACCACTGGTAAGGACAGAGACGAGGCAGCCGCTCTCATAACAAGGACAAAGAGGAAGCCGTTCCACGCGACGGCTCCGCATGATGGCAAGCGCTACATCACAGAGGGAGAAGTGAAGAAATGCGATATCAGCGACCTCTCTCCGATCACCTCCTCAACAAATACGTGAGTCAATACGACCAACGCCGACGATATGACGACGATGACGAAGAGATCGTCTGGCTAGGGACGCCAGAGACATCGTCGGCATGATCGCGACGAGGAGAGATATGAGCACCATGCCAAGGAAAAGTCAAGAGAACAAGACGACGTGGATAGGCACTGGGACTGTCCCTTCTCAGACACGCTGGGATTCAGGAATGAGCCGATTGCCTACAATCGGCAACTGCCCAGAATGTAGAGAGAAGAAGAAGGGTGCAGGAGACGTGTCAGTATTCAAACGTCTAGGGCCACTCCCATCTCGGAACAAGTACGCGAGTCCTCTCGGGTGGAAGATCTCGAGGAGTTAGAAGACGACGATGAAGAAGAAGATAAGTACCACCGGCCAAGGTGGTGCCCTGATGGACTCAGCCGTTCCCAAAAGCGTAGGGTTCAGCGACTACGTGGTTTGGAGGAAGCTGAAAGGTTATACCTGCACACGTTAAGGAAGGCGCGGCCTGATCCGGCCGCAAAATTCAGCGAACTCGGAAGAAGGTCGACCACAAAAGAAAGAGTGGCGCCCCAAACAAAGGAAAGCCGATGATGAGACATCGCTGGCACAAACATGGTGTTCATCCTTCCAAAGTTTTGTGCTCCAAGATTAGACGAAGCACCTGTGGCACAACTTGACTGCGCCCACGGCCGTTATCTTTGAGAAGCCACGAGAAAGAAGCTACGACACTGAAGGCCCTGTACTTACGAGGTTATATCAATGGGCAGCCCGTCAACAAGATGTTGGTGGACACCGGAGCGGCAGTCAACATTATGCCATACTCCATGCTACGTCGGTTGGGACGCTCTAGCTCGGATCTGATCAAGACCAAAGTTACACCGAGCGATTTCAACGGCCAAGCATCCGAAGCACAAGGTGTTCTGAACGTGGATCTGACCGTAGGAAGAAAAACCATCCCTACGACGTTTTATTGTCGATAGCAAGAGCACCTATGCTGTCCTGCTAGGGAGAGATTGGATCCACGCCAATTGTTGCATTCCATCCACGATGCACCAATGTTTAATACAATGGGATGGAGATGAAGTAGAGGTCGTCCACGCAGATGACTCAGCCGAGATTTCAACGGCTGGCATGAACGTTTGGGAGACGGCAGACCAAGAGCCACTCTCGGCATCACTTAGACGATGCGAGCGCATCGACGTGACAAAAACGGGGTGAGGCTGGTCTTATCCACCGGCCTGTCCGTGTAACAAGAGCAAAATCTATGGACGTACGTGGCAAGGCCGATCCTTGTGATCGGCCCCAAAAAATAAAAAGGGATAATCTTGTCTCAAGCATGTCACGTAGTTATAGTAAAGCAAGACCAAGATGTAAACCTTCATAGAGCAATACAATCAAAATGGGGGCCGATTCCAGCAATCGGCCCATATTATCCTTACCATACGTTGATGAGTTAGGGTATGGGTTTACATCGGCTGATGAGCTGGAAGAAGTCAACATTGGTCTTGACGGAGCCGATGTTCAAGTACAGAGCCGATATCTGCAGTTACCTGACAGATTCGGCTCGGGGGGCACCTAATCAGATGAACATGTGCGATGAACATGTGCGATACATGGGCAGTAAAATATTGGGGGCCGATAGAAAAATCGGCTAGTAAAAAAAATGTATAGTGTAAAGCCGATGCACAACCATCGACTCTAGTACAAATTCAATAATGAAATTTCTTAGATTACACAGGGAGACTCTACTGAAGGAACATCTCGAAGGCATGGAGGGCATCAGCACGAACACGATCCACCTCGGCGATCTCGGCCTCATCATGTTCGTCTTTGCCTGCTACCAGCTGCGTGTTCAAGACGTGGATTTCGGCCAGATCGGTCTTCAGTTCAGCTTTGAGGCCTTCTGCTTCCTCGAGGGAGTGAGCGATAAGAGCTTCCTTAGCTTCGATGAGCTGTTTGATTGCCCGAACCTTCTCTTCGAGGACCTCTAACTCTTTGTGCAAGGTCGCCAGTTCAGCAGTGCTATCAGATGTGTCAGTTTTGGCGTCCAAGGCAGCCTTTTTCTCATTAAGCCGTTGGCACTTGCTTGCAATATCGGCTTTCAACGGAAACTGGGCATGGCGCAGGTCGATTCTCTTACGAGCCGATGCCACTCTTGACCTGTAGGCAGACAGAGTTACGGCTGACCAAAGCTTCACCCCCAGCGTCATAGGAAGATGAGGCTGGAGATCCTCCAGAATGCTCTTCACTGCCTCGTAGTCTTCAACCAATGTCTCGATGGAGGAGGAGAGCAGGGCCTTGAGATGCTGGAGTTGACCATGTGTAGTGCTGGGTCCTGGCTCTTCGCTCGTTTTAGCAATCGCCGGCTCGATGGAGTCGGGGTCAAAAGTTAGCAGGCTTGAAAGGTCATAACCCTGACAAGAAAGCGTCAGGAGACAGCAAAAGAGTAAGGTAGAGCTAAAGGGAAGGATCGTACCTCTCCTAAGACCAGAGGAACAGCCGATGAAGAGGTGATCGGCTCTGGTGTTTCTGCTGTCGGTTTGGCCAAGTCGGCCACCTTCTCAACTACACTCGTAGAAGTTGCTAGGTCCAGGGTGGCGGATGGCATTGGTACCTCCTCGACTTCCCCACTGGAGATGTCATCAGCCTGCAAAGGGAATGGTTAGCCGATGAGAACGACAAGGGGTCAGCACGTAAAATGAGCCAAGGAGAGGATGGAGTTCTGAGGTTCGTGTGGCTGTGAGTTGGATCTGTTCACAGCCAACTCACGCGGAGGAAAAAATTTGGGGATCTGAGTGTTGCTCTTTCGGATAAGTCGCAGGTTATCGTTTGAATAGGCAACAGAGCTGGCCTTGCTCGCGTTTTATGGCAAGGAGCCGATGCGCTGCCATCGGCTCTTGGTGTGTTGACTTCGTTTGACAATCGGCAAAATTGACAAGGAAGCAAAATTAATAGGGGAATATTTTCTTCATTAATAATAGGATTTCTTACAAAGAAAGAGCCGATTGCTCGAGGGAGGAAGAACAAAAGAAAGGTCTATTGACCAATCTTCTACTACTACTACTAGGCCTGTACTAGTAGATCCTAGTCTACGCCGGCCGCTGCCCCGTCGCTGTCATCCGAGCTCGTAGCGTGCTGCCGGCGGCCTCCGCTGTCTGGCCCTCATTGGGGCCTCCCTCATCTTCATCATCATCGTCGCTCGCCGTCGGATCCGGCGGAAGCGCTTCGCCGGCCTAATCCTCGTCGTCGTCCTTCCTCCTCCTCTTCCTCGAGGAGGTGTAATCGTCCCAGGAGAACGAGTCGTCTCGCTCTCCGATTCCGCTCCCATCGGCGAGGAACTGGAGGTCTTCATCTCCGCTGGTCAAGGACTTGTCGTCCCCTCTGACCGACGGAGGAGGCGTGTCATCCTGGTGCCACTCCTCCGGGGCGCACTCGTCGTGCGCCGCCATCGAGCCGCCATCGGATCCCACTGCGTGGGTTCGCGGGAGGAGGGAGGAGGAGGAGAAGGATGGGAGGAGAGATCCGACGAGGCGGAGGAGGAAGAGGAGGAAGACATTGTTCTGAGATTGGGGTTTCTTGGTGCCGATGGCCAGAACAGAGCAAGGGGATGAAGTGGCGAACGGTTTGGAGCGGTTAAATAAAAGGGGATATAGTGGAGATTCAATGCCACAACAGTTTCCGAGGAAGTGGTGCCCAAAGAAAAAAAAATTGCCAGGTCACGCGGAGAAGTTGAGAAGGCAAGGCATCATGATGAAGGGTACTGCGACAGTTCTGCTCTGCCGCGACATGACCCGACGAAGAAAAAGGCAGAGTGATTTTGGAATTAACATTTCCAAAACCAGGGGGCATGTGTTATCACCGACTTGACCGGATCGAGGTGGGCCGCGATTAAGATGGGCTTGAAGAATATACACGGAAGGTATACATGAATCGGCCTTGTATACAAAGTTTGGGCTAGTTTGCCCGTATATCAAATATAGTAGGATACGGTTCGGTTAGATAGAATTTGGCTCGTGTACGGTTGGGATTATTCCCACATTAGAAAGTCTACGGACTATAAATATGTATCTAGGGTTATTGAGAAAAACAACAATCACGTTCATCACAAACCAATCTAGGCGCATCGCCAACCCCTTGTTTCGAGGGTTTCTTCCGGGTAAGCACCATGCTGCCTAGGCAGTATACGTTTATTCGTTGTTCATGCGTTGCTCGTGCTGAAGCCTTGTTGATGGCGAGCAACGTAGTTATCATAGATGTGTTAGGGTTAGCATTGTTTCATCGTGTCACATGCTTTTGTCCATGCAGCCCTTAGACGTCTAGCCGCCCTTACACCTATTTTAGGTGTGAGGGTGGCACCTCGCTTGATCATTGTTTAGTAGATCCGATCTGTTATGATTGCTCCTTGTTTTTCAAGGATTAGTTTAACATCTGCATAGTTAGGCCTTGCAAACGGGTTGAAGGATCCAATAGCACGTAGGGTGTAGTTTGCTGGCCCTAGATAGGATGTTCCGGGGATCAACTTCATGTTGGTTTTTAGGCCTTGTCTAGGGTTGGTTTATTATCACCGTGCGTGGCTGCCAGGCTCAATCACGCGTAGGATGTTCCGATTATGTGGTGAAAACCCTAAATCGTCGTAGGTCGTTTTAGCTTTATATTGATCAAGCAGGACCACCATGTGATCGTAGAACTCATACGAATCATGGGTGGATCGCCTTGAGCCGATTCACAGACAACCCGAGAGCCGATCGAGGCTCGTATTTAATGTTTACGTGTATGCCATGCAGCGCGAAGCAAATCCATCACCTTCCTGATCGTATAGGTCAGGTGGCACGCCCTGCACCAGCATCGGACGTGCGTGCCGAGGCTTTGCGGGCCGTCGCTCGAGGGACCAGGGCCAGCCGCAGTTCTGGGAGCCTCCCGGCTCTACTGTGTTGCCCGTCGTTGCTCGCCGGTGGGTTTCTGACCGCAACACAAATAACCTTGAATACGCTCTCACCCTTATCGCGTAGAGAGACAACCCAATCCTCTTCTTCATATTCATCCTCATCCTTATCACCACGAGACATATTAGGTTCCATGGTAGGAGGTACCGTGGAACCCTTGGCCATAAGGCATATATGAGGACCGTGAGATAAAGATGAGGAGTTACTTGAGGCTCCTTTCAAGATCTTGTCTTGACCAATAAAATCTTTGGTTTCCTCTACAATGTTAGTCACACAACAACTAGAGGAAATAGAAGCATTTTTATCATGGCCACAAGACAAAGCAAGCATATCATCATTAGATTTATTCAAGAAACTTACACATGATATGCAAGGACTATCAACACAAGCATGTAAATCATTTCTAGTGCTAGATGTGTTTAAGTCCAAAGATGAACCATTGCAATGAGATATAGATGAAGGATCATCAATAGTAAGCTCAATACCGACATTGCAATTTCCATCACCACTCACCATATCATTACTTTGTGTCTTGCCACACATTGGTGAAGTGGATGAAGATGAGAACTCATCACGGCCGGAAGTGGAAGAAATACAATCATCCTTAATAATATTGGACACATCGTATTTGTCTTGAAGCTTTGTCCATAATTCATGAGAGCTCCCAAAAGGCATGATTGAAGTAACTACATTGCTCACAACAATGGAAAACACATGAGAAGCAAGAGCATCGAGGCAAGAGTTTTTCTCCTCCTCAAGAGATAAATTTTGAGGATCCTTAGGAGAAGAAAAACCCATGCCAAGAAATCGCTCCATGTCCGGGGACATACCCCGTAAGATTTTAAGCACATAAATTTTCCATAGATCATAATTTGTGCCATCAAATATAAACAAGTTATTGTGCGCTAATACCCTAACCGACATCTTTACTCTCAAGGCGGTGAAGCCTAAGAATGAGAGACCTTGCTCTGATACCACTGAAAGGACACGGATGTCTCCTAGAGGGGGGGTGAATAGGCGATTTAAAACTTTTACGAGATGGGCTTAACAAATGCGGAATAAAACTAGCGTTTACTTTCTCAAGCCCAAAGCCTATATACTATTGTTCACCTATGTGCACCAACAACTTATTCTAAGCAATGGTTCACCTATGTGCACCAACAACTTATGCTAAGCAATACAAGCAAGTATGTGATAGCAATATATATATAACTTCAAGCACGATGACTATCACAAGGTAAAGTGCATAAGTAAAGAGCTCGGGTATAGAGATAACCGAGGCACGGGAGACGATGATTTATCCCGGAGTTCACACTCTTGCGAGTGCTAATCTCCGGTGGAGAGGTGCGGTTGCTTAGTGCTCCCGAACGCCACAAGAGGCTCACCTTGAGGTGTGGTTGCTCGATGCACACCAACGCCACAAAGGCCTCACCCCAAGATGCGGTACTCACACCACACACCGAACGCCACGAAGGCACCTCACCTAAATCTCCGGTGACCCTCGCCACAAAGGCCTAGGTCACGGTTCCACTAAGGGATTTCCTTCGAGGCGGAAATCGGGCCTTACACAAAGATTGGGGCACACATCCACAACTTAATTGGAGGCTCCCAACAAACCTCCACAAAGGCCTAAAATCCGTCTAGGGTTCCAAGAACCCAAGAGTAACAACATTCTTGTTTTCACCACCACGAATCACTGTGGAGAACTCAAACCGATGCACCAAATGCAATGGCAAGAACACCACAAAGATGCTCAAGTCCTTCTCTCTCAAATTCCAACAAAGCTACAAAAGCTATTGGGGGAATAAGAGAAGAAGAACAAAGGAATTCACAAAGAACACCAAGATCAAGATCTAGAGAGTTCCACTCACAAAGAGATGGATTTGATTGGTAGAAATGTAGATCTAGATCTCCTCTCTCTTTTCCCTCAAATGGGGGCAAGAATCATGGAGGGATTGAGAGATAACAAGCTTCTCTAGTTCAACAATGGAGGAGAGAGAGAGTGAGAGAAGCCACAGCCCAAGGAGGAAGAAGGGGGTATTTATACCCCCAAGAAAATTGAGCCGTTGGGCAAAACCAGGGTCGGATAATCCGGCCTAAGTAAGGGCCGGATAATCCACCCCCATAATCCGGCCTCGGGACAAAACTCGATAAAATCCGGCCAAAAGTCCGGCCCCTGTCCAGCTGCTTTCTTCTTGGTCGATTTCGAGGGGCCGGATATTTCGAAATATTCGGCCCGGAAAATCCGGCCTCGCAAACTGCAGAAACACCAAAACTAAAACGGGCATAACTTTAGCATCCGAACTCCGATTTTGATGATCTTGGGCTTGTTTTGAAGCTAGGAACAAGCTTTACAAGATCATGCAGAAACCATCATAATCCAACAAGGAGGATAGAAACAAATGATGAAAGGTTTGACCTATCTAAAAAAGACATACCGGTAAAATCTCCAATCTCGAAAATGCAACAAGTTGCCCGTGCAAAAATCATTCTTGATGAACTAGAGCTTGTCATGAGAATAAGCACAAGCTCTAAATCATCACATGGATAAGATCCAAATAACAACCAAGAAAGATGATGAATCAAACTCGAAAACGCAACAAGTGATCTATGCGAAATCCGTTTTCGATGAACTAGAACTTGTCATGAGAATAAGCACAAGCTCTAAAACATCACATGGATAAGGTCCAAATAACAACCAAGAAAGATGATGCAAGGATGCAAAGGTTTGAGCTCTCTCCGAACGATACGATCGAGTTACTCACTCGAGAGCCCTCTTGATAGTACGACAACTAAACTATAAACCGGTCTCCAACTACACTATGAGACCGGTGAGAAAGAAACCCTATCAAGAGCAAACCTTATACTTGCGCATTCCACTTGAGCTCGATGACGACGATCTTGACCTCAACAAGATGGAACGCCTTTCTTGCTTGTGCTTGCTTGACGAAGTCTTGTGGATTGCTCCCCCATAATCCACCATGGGAGAGCTTCTTCTTCGGCACAACTTCACATATCCATGATCACCATATGGATGACAAGAGTCAATCAAAGGATCTCTTCGAGATGGCTCATCTTGAACTTCCACTTCATTTCTTCATTCTTCATCATGTTGATGTCTTGAAGTAACTTGAGGCCACACTTCATCTTCATCTTCAAGACAAACTTGACACTTGATATCCTTCATCAATTTCTTCTTATTGCAACCTAATACAAACATGTTGATGTCTTGAAGTAACTTGAGGGCTCACTTCATCTTCATCTTCAAGACATACTTGACACTTGATATCCTTCATCAAATTCTTCTTATTGCAACCTTGAAGCCAACATATGGTTCAAGAATTGCCTATGGACAACTCCTACAAGTATAACTCAATGCAAACATTAGTCCATAGGGATTGTCATTAATTACCAAACCACACATGGAGGCTCCATGCACTTTCAATCTCCCCCAAGGCGTCATGAGAAGGAGGAGGAGGACGGGAAGGCGGCGCTGCTGGCGGAATACGAGCGGCAGCATCTACTCATCGCGAGCACGACGAGGACTGCCCAGGGCTACACGCGACGTTCGCGGCGTCGCTGGACGAGGCAGCCGGAAGACGGTGTGGCGGAGTACGAGCGGTGCAGCGACTCATCGCGAGCAGCGACGACCCCGAGGACTGCCCAGGCTGCACGCGGCATTCGCGGTGTCGCTGAACTACAAGGACGCCTGGATGGGTGACGTCGACAGGGCGATCACCATGTCCATCCGCGACACCGACAAGCCGCTCGTGGACCTCACCAACGACGGCGAGGATGGGCCGAGCGCCCTGGTGAAGGACGAGCCCGACGAGCGCGTCAAGCAGGAGATCGTCACCGACGACATGTACAACTTCCACCAGTACTACGACGCCTCTGGCCGCCACAAGTACCATGATTGGATGGACTATATAAGTCTAATCCATTATTAGAAAAATAAACCATCACGACCAATTCCATAGTTAGTACCTTATTAAGCACCATTACTGCAATTTTGGTAGTAAGGGAAAACAAAGACCTATTTTATCAAATAGGAGATTGTTATCCAATTAGTCCTCAATTAAGACTGTCAGGACAAGAAGAAGTCCCAATCATTGAATATTCAATGAGAAAGGAAACAAGCTCCTAATATTGGAGGAAATCATGGAAGTAAAGGAAGTAATAGTTGTTTGATATCAAACACTAATGGATTCCAGGAAGAATCTGGACAAGGGATATATTCAATTATATCCAGTTAGATCACCACGGAGTTCGAGAAAAGTTGTAGTCTGCACAAGTGAGATTCACACTCCGGAAACGTGAGAGTGATCAAACTTCGAGGACGAAGTTTAGTTTAAGGGGTAGAGACTGTAATATCCCAGGTATTGGGGTTACAAAATAGAGGAAACAGTGTGTGCATTGCATTCATGCATAGAAAATCGGGGAATTTTCGCGCTTTAAAGTAAAACAGTCACAGTAACTGTTTCACTTGACCTTGGTGGAATTGAAGTAGCTCCTCAAGTCAAGCGCTATAAACCTCAATGTGACTTTGCTAAAACCTTGTTTTGGGCAGAAATTATTTGATCTAAGAGGTTAGATCAAATGGAACTAATAATCAACACAACAACACTTTAATCAATGATCAATTGCTTGATCTTATAACAGATCATAATAAGGTAATCCTTGCCATAGCATATGAACACCAATTCAACTGCAAACCAAGTAACAATAAAATGGAGAAACCATTCTTCACTTATCTTTTCCATGTCTTAAACTAATCCTTGATCCTAACATGAACCTCATGGTATTCATTCTATTTCAACCTTGGAGACAAGACCAGGAGATCCAACTAAGGAATATAATCCTTCTCTATTCTAAATTAATATTACATCAAACCTAGAGGGATGAGAGTCCTACATTATTTAATAAAGAAGTAATAACAAACTTTGAGTTAAACCTTGGATATTCATCCATGAATTCAAATCATTGTCCTTGAGAGAAACCCTAGAATAACTATCTATTTATGAGGGAGCTCAAGCTAAGATGTTACACTCAAGAAAGCTAAGCCAACACTTGAATATGAGGGAGAAAACTATCCATATACCCAGATGATAATATCAACATTGTTTAAGTAGAACCCTAACAGAATATCTCAGGTATTCTCTTGGGATATAATCTATTGAGACAACCATAGCCATGTCCACCCAAGAAACTATAAGAGAGATATTATACCCTAGTTGATCAAGACAATACTTGATCATGGAAGTGAGAAACCTAGTTAATGAGAGATACCTTAGGAAGCCAAATCTTGATCATTATAAACTGAGTGATGATCCTAAACCCTAAGAACTTGAGACAGAGATATTAAGAACAAGTTGATCATGCCTAATCCATGATCATGCTCTTGAGATATGTCAGGATAAGTTAAACCCTAATAGGATAACTAGATATCATTCACCACATGAAATATTAGGGAGGTAACTAGAAAGAAAACCTAAGCTTATATTCCAACCTTAACTTGTGACCACTTGGTGATCATAAGTGGAATCCTACCACATCTATATTTCATAAATTAAAGAACCTAAGCAAACCTTAGAGTCAAACTCCATACTCTATATGGTGAGAAACCATTCAACATTATAACCAAAGTTAACTATAAAAAGAACCATAGCCACTTAAATTACTTAAATAATGGATTAGGATAATAATAAAAGTTTGTTGGTAGAAGATAAAACTAATTCTCAATATCTTAGTAACTAAAGGAGAACATAAAATGTTAATTAAGCCACCACCTTATCATGGTTAGGGGAGATTAACCCTAGCACATGCAATATGGTGTCATCTCAATTTCATAAACCAGAGTTATATCTCAACCCTAGTTTATGTATCACTATGGTGATCATAATATAAAACCAAGCCATAATTGAGATCCAAGCCAATTGCCATTAGGTGAATATGATGAGAATCTTAGAATTGTTCCCTAGTTAAAGCTTATGCTTAAATATGGAACTTAAGAATAATCTAGTGCCAAACTCTATAATTAAAACCATAGGTGGTGATCAACCACTTATCATTAGAAACCAGACCCAACCAAGATGAGAGGAATGTCTACTCCAGGCTATTCAAAAGGTGTTATTAAATCTAACACAGTACCACCCTTGCAATATGGATATAATCAAATCTACACAACCTTAACAAGCAAGTGCTCCCATAAAATTATGTGTAAATGACAACATTCCCAAATAAGAGGTCAAATCCTTAGACACATTTTAGTACATGAAATCATGCCATTAAAGCCACCTTCTTATTTGCAATTCAATAATAAACATTACCATGAAATTGTTTCTTGCAAAGTAATAACCAATAAAACTCTACATATCATCAAATAAGAACTAAATTATTTGGAAACTACTTTGAATCCTTCCAAGATGATATTCACATTCATGTCATGTGGGCATTTAATTCGTTCTGGGAACCATATTAAAATTTGCTAATACACCACAACAATCTTTTAAGTGCTTTGAATGAAGTCCAACAGAATTCAAACAAGAAAACTCTACAAAGGTGATTAAATTCTAAATAGAATTTCAATCAACAAAATATAAAACAGGAAATAGAAAACAGAAAAGAGGAAAAAGAGAAAAACCACCTGGACCCTTACCTGGCCGTGCAGCCCAACAGAGCAGCCCAGTAAGCCGCCCATCAGCACCAGCCCAGCACGGCCCAGGCAACCCACGTACCCCTTCGCTGTGGATAAATACGAAGGGGAACACGACGTCTTCGTCTTCGTCTCTGGGGAGCATAGGAGCTCGACACGGCGACGCCAGCGCCACGTCCCGTAGTCGCCGCCGGCATTGTTGACCTCCATCACACGTCGGGAACCCTATAAATGGCGAGGACGCCCTCAATTTCTCTCTCTCTCTCCAATTTTTCCCCAAATTGAAACCCTGGCCGACCCGGCCATCTTCAATCGCCGCCGGTAGATACCTCCCCTGGCCAAGCCGTTACCACCACTGTGATCGCCGACCTCGACATGGCCATCGTGCAGAAGGAATCGAGCCCTGGCGATCCGTAGCTTCTCCATCGAGCTCGTTCCCTCCGACGGCCGGAGCCATGGATTCCGGCGAGCCAGACCTCCATCAACCTCGCCGTCACGCGCATCATGCTCCTGGTGAGCTCCTCGATCCCCTGGTGTGCCCGCCTTGCTCAATCATGCACCGTAGAAACGCCGCATCATTCACCCGTGCCCACCGCCGCAGAACCACGCCGCCGGCCAAGCTCCGGTGATCGTATCGGGGCGGCGCCGCCACCCTATGGCTCAGCGCATCGCCCTGCGTCGAGCCAACGCACGCGCGCGTCCGCGGGGAGCGCCTAACGCCGGCGACCGTCGCACCCTGACCGCCGGTCACCATGAACCTTGCCACGCCAGCAATTTGGACCACGGTCAATGCTGCGTGGCAGGTGACGTGGATATAGCCCCACCAGTCAGCCACTGGGTGTAGACCAGTTCGGGTGTGTTTAGTATTTCGGTTTAATTCCAAATTACAAAAAATACCTGAAACTTTGAAATAATGTAGAAAAATCATAAAAGCTCAGAAAAATACAAATAAGATATCAAAATTCTTATAAAAGAAAAATCTATCCAATAAAAATATAAAATGAAAATTTTATTTTTAATAAAAATTCAATTATTTAATACTTGTTATTTAAGCCTTTAATTTTAAATTCTAAATACAATTAAAAATTCAGAAATTAGGAAACCATTTATAAATTCAATAAAACCAATAAGCAAATAAAGAAAACATGAAAACTAATTTTATTTATTTGCAATCCTATTAAATCTTTATTAGGGAAATTTAAACCCTAATTAATAATTACCTTAATTACTAATTGTTTAAAAATAATAAAATGCCAAATTCAATATTATTTTTATTCCCAAGTTATTAATAACTTCAACTTTAAAATGAAGTTATTAATCATAGGACTATGTGGTAAATAGCAAACCCTAATTCTATAGTAAATGATATTACAGCTCATCATTTCATGTGTAATCCTAAAACCCTAATGCCATTTAGACCCTAGTTCCATTAGTACATGTGAACCCTAAATTGTCCTAAACCTAAAACCCTAGGTTAGAACATGTGATCATGGTACCTACTTCCCAAATCATAGAACCATAGTAG
This sequence comes from Lolium multiflorum, assembly GCA_030979885.1. Classification (NCBI taxonomy): domain Eukaryota; kingdom Viridiplantae; phylum Streptophyta; class Magnoliopsida; order Poales; family Poaceae; genus Lolium; species Lolium multiflorum. The sequence continues at coordinate 73,206,413 of CM061750.1, read as the reverse complement.
CAACTAAATACTTGTCTTGGACACATAAAATGTAGAAGACCTATCACTAATATATGGGTATCCCATGTGTTCATCCTCATCAGACCTAACTAATCAAGTGGGGTCAACCAAGTGTAAAACCTAGATCCTATTACCCAAAACTATCATTCCTATTCATTCCTATTTAGCATCACATCAATGTGATGAACCTTAGGGGCAACTATGCCAAATCTTGAGCATTACCTAACCATATTCCATTAAACCCAACTAGTGTTGGATACTTATGAACCATCCTATATAGGAACCAATCATTCTTTACTTAGGGAATTAAATAGCAAACCTAGACCACCTCAACCCTAATTGATATACTTCTTATTACTTAAGAAGTATGTTCTTCAAAAGTTATTCTTTTAAAATAAACAGAGAATCATCATCAACCCTGCTTAATAGGACCTATAAACAATAGCTATCTATTACCACTAAGATATATCACCATGATAGCAACCATTAATTGCTTAAGATACTTAGGCTTCACTAAATCCATACAAGCCCTAGTTATTAATGAATCCAACCCTGTTTGGATCCATTTAATACTTACTCCAGAAACTAGATGAAACCATAGACAACCATAGAACCCCACCAACCTAATTATCATACTTGTTCTTTATCAAAGAACATGTTCTTCAAAAGTTATTCTTTTAAAGTATATGATAATCAATCATTAACCATGCCATATAGTACTAAAACTGGCAACTATTCTTTACATGCTAACATTAGGCCAATTATCATTCTTGGTGTGCTCAATTGATTACTGTGCTTTATTATCTACCTGTTCATGATACCAAGTAATCACACCTGAATAAGAACCTTGCTTGTGGATCACTCTAAAAGTGCAACACACCCTAAACCAATCATTACAACTCACTGATCCTAAATCATCGGGGTTAGGTTACGTTTAGAACGATTGCATCTCATATTTATGCATTATTGCATCCTTGGCAATCTTTTAAACATCGTCCTTACCGGACGATGATGCTATTTCAGAATTTGGAGTTATTGCGTATCGAAGACCTTGTCTGCATAATCTTGCAGTCAATAAAGGCAAGTTCATCGCTTGCTCATGTCATTTGAGTATCTTTATCAAATTACTTGAAAAGTACTATGATTATCACTATTGCATAAAAACCAAAACCACTATTTTCATAACTATGAATATGACTATGTGGTGGGCAATGGAACCATGGATTGTGTGGATATGGTGGAGGTTCCATTGCAAGGGTTTATATCCATCTAGGATTAACAACAAATGTCGTCCAGTGATTCTTGTGCCGTAATACCCGTGTTAACCATAAGATCCGGAGGGACTGAGTAGTCAAAAGTGTTTCCACCTCTCGTTCATCAACGGATGCGCTTTACCGTAGACACTTGTATCTGTCAGGGCAAGCGGTAGGCTGGGGAAGCCTTAAGTCCCCACGGCATAGTCCGTAGACACTTGTCGCTCGAAGAACAAGCGGTAGGCTGGGGAAGCCTTAAGTCCCCACGGTATTGCGGTCTATGATGGGTTGCAGCTACCGGCGAAGGAGTTTGGTTAACGAGTCCCAAACCGTTGTCGTGGTCGGGGTCCACCCGTGAGTGGGAATAATGGGACCGACGAGGACCCAGGGTCGGGGCATGCAACAAAGGGTGGGTGTTCGAGGTAGCGGAGGAACATGATTGGCTAGACCTTATACCGGGCCTCATACCAAAGGAAGTGTGGACGAGCTCGCGGCTCGGTTGGCACCAAGGTTAAGATCTCTTATGGGTAAAGCAACACACCTCTGCAGAGTGATGAATCGTGACTGTCACTCCCTGTTCCGGGATATGGAATTGCGAACGCTACCGGAAAGGAGCTCCATGAAGTTCTAGTAAACCGGTGAAGGCTGACAGACATAGTTCTTCTGAATAAAAGCAACCTTTTGAAGAAATGGTTATGAAAACCTGCATTGGTATTAGACTTTCTGGTCTAATGTTGTAGCTAGTGCATTAAACACCTCTTTCCTATAATTAACTTGTTGAGTACGCTCGTACTCATACCACTCTTAAATCCCCTGCTTAGATATGGAGGCATCAAGGGAGGAACTACAATACAACTCGAAGGCCGAGGAGTCAACAACTACTTCAAGGGACAGGACCCTGTCAGAAGAGTCAAATACTACATCCAACGAGGAGAAACCTAGATTAGCCATAGGAGGGAACTAGCTTCCTAAACATAGCTCCTATTTAGCTAGAATCTATTCATAGCCTCTATAGCTAGTTAAATACTCTACAAATAGAGTTCGTGTTAGATTTAGACTACGAGTCGTTCTTCTGGAGTTTATTTGCAGTTTTACCTCATTGTAAAGTAGGAGGCTATGATGATCTTATGTAACAGAGTCAATGCTGTAATTCTATAGACATACCTTGGACCCGCATATGTTTCTGTTGTACCACTCTGAGCGATATAATACTAGTGGAACGGTGTTTCATTGGTGTTATATCAGACTTGCATACTACACCATGCAGTGGTATGCCGGGTCACCACAGGTCCCCTCGCAACCCAGCCGTGGCCCACGTCGCAGCGAGCCGCCGGGGGGCTTCTCGTAACGCCTTTCCAAATCTAGCTAGCCATTGCGCAGCGCCGTTCAGTCAGTAACCCCCGCCTGCTCCGCTCGCTCGCACGAGTTCCTCGTGTTAGTGTTTGCGACAGAGAGGTTCAGATGAACCTAGACAGAAGTTCAGATAGAGGTAGTCGGCAGTTCAAACCATATTGTTGTTGATCTGATCGTAACTTTAAGATCAAGATCAATCCACGTTTTTCACTATCTGTTGTAACCTTCCTTGTATCTAGCCTTGCCATTTTTGGCCCCTATATATTAACACTAAACCGATGGAAGTCCCCATCGTTCCCACGATATCTCATACGATCATACCTCGTCCTGTTCCTCTCCCTCAGCCATGGCGTCATTGTCGTTGCCTATTCGACGGTACCTCGGAGGAGGGATCCTCACGAGGGGGAGAAGAAGTAGGGGCCATAGGGCGGAGTGCACACGGGACGGTGGTACGCGATTTACCCAGCTTCGAACACCCGCACGATGACAGGGCCTACCTGCTGCTTGTCCGAATTATCGGCGCTTTCGCGTTGTTACAATGAGTTGTGGTTGTGCCTCTAGGGCTCCCAGGATCCGGCTTATAAAGGCGCACGGATCTAGGGTTTACATGGAGAGTCCTAGCCAGAATACAAGTTGCCTAACTACGGTACAATGTCTTGCCGTGTACGTCAAGGATCCACCTTCCTCCAAATACGTGCTGGATCCGGATACTTCATGGGCCGTCACGGATCCGGCCTTCTTCATAGGTCGGTTGAGATCCGGCTTCCTGTTCCTGGGCTGGATTTCATCCTTCAGGATCTACAGCAACTGGGCCGCCCGATGGGCCACATGCCTCATCACCGACTATGGGCCACTCGGGCTTGCCGGATCTAGGCCATGCCGTTGATATACCCATAAAGTATACCCACAACAGTAGCCCCCGAAGTTCTCCGAGATTCATCATTCCTCCGACTTCATTCATCGGATCCGAAGAGAATCTTGAAGAGCTTCAAAACTTTTCACTTGATTCCGGGTTCATCTACTCGAAAATCCTTCGTCCTCAGATTGGGTATTGCAACGGAGATTCCGCCTTTCCCGCGCACAACCTCCTTATTTCCCGCGCTAAATTTTCGCAGATGCAAATCTTTAGCCGGAAATTTCGGGAGTGCATGGTTAAGTTACCTCCATGTCGTTTTACCGCACTTGACCTAAGACACGTGTCATCCATCCAACGGTGCGACCGTTCCGTTTCCACCGTTGGATCTGAATCCCGAATCTCCGCGCGTGGCCTATAAATACCCCGCGGCTCGGTAATTCTTCATTCTTTCACCGCACCTCACCACTTCATCTTCTTCCTCGCGCCGCGCCGCCCGACGGATCTCAACTCCGGCGAACCTTCCTCACGGGAGCTTCACGCGTCGCCGCCTCAAGCCTCTCCTCCAACCAAGATTGCCACGGTTGATCAAGAAATCAAATCCGCCGCCGATTCGTGGTCATCGGAGGCTCGAAACCGCCAGTTTATCGACCTCTACTTCACCGGACCGTCGCGCCATTGCCGGTACGTGCTCCGGTCTTGTAGAAGAAGAAGTAGTTGTAGCGTAGATTTTCCGGTTATTCAACTTAGCTCGCATGGGTGCAGCCGGAAGCATGCCTCACGGTTCTCCCCATTGCACTGGTAGTTCTCCGAGTAACCCGGATCCCAGTGCCGTGGAACCAATTTGCCCGGATCCCATTGCGTACCTACCACCATATGTTTCTGACATCCGGCTAGCTCAACCATTTTCCGCATCTTCCAGCACCACTCTAGGCCGGACCCCCTCCCTCAAAGAACTCCAAGAAGAACTCGAAGGTCAAGCGAGGATGGCAACCAAAGTGCAGGAAGCGGAAAACAAGAGGGCTTCCAAAGCTCGGATCCGCGAAGGAGAACGGGGTCAATGGTGGCCCTATGAAACCACCGATGTGGAGCTTAGAGAGCTCCATAACGAGGGTATGATCTCCGCCTACTGGAGCTTCATACGCGACACCGACGTCCCCAAGCCCGGAGCCGATGAAGTGGCTATGACCAAAGCTTGGGTGGAGCGCGGATTGTCGCTCCCCTGTTCGAAGTTTTTCCTCTCCATCCTCAGCACATATGGGCTCCAGACTCACAACATCTGCCCAAACTCATACCTCCTCCTCTCCAACTTTGCAACACTTTGCGAAGGGCATCTCGGAATCCGATCGGATGTCAAGTTATGGCAGTTTTTCTTCCGAGTGAAGAAGGAAACAAAAGACAAAGCAATGGTGAACCGTGGGAGCATGACGTTTATGCTCCGACCTGGACGCATGTATCCACCACATGATTCGCACGAATCCGTCCGGTACTGGAACGCCGGATGGTTCTATGAAAAGAACGTTCCAGTTCCGGATATCCACGACGGTCTGCCCTAGTTCGTCAACGAGCCTCCGGAAGAACTTGCGAGCTGGAGCTTCGTTCCCACACTCGCTCAAACCCCTATCCTGGAGAAAGCGGCACGGAGAATATCTTGGTTAGTTCATGACGGGCTAACCGGAGCTCAACTTACTCTTAGCTGGTTCACCCGGCGGATCCAGCCACTGCGGCACAATGCACGGTTAATATGCGCATGCACCGGGGCAGACGACTTGCTCCGGGCTACCCGCCACGACCTTCCGGCTGACTCCCTCAAAAGGAGAATCAAAACGCTCGTGAAGATAGGCCGGGGCCAATTGATCAAGGATATTTACACGAACAACCAGTGTCCTCCGGTAAGCTCTGTTTCTTTTGTTACTTCAATCTTCACAAGTCTTTGGTTATCGATCTTAACTTATATGCTTATTTCCTCCAGCTCGATACTTTGGCGGAGGAAAACTTTCGCACCATTCTTCGTGTTCCTGTCAGCGGCGACGGGGCGGAGGAGGTTCCGGATGACGAAGAAGAGGAAGAGGAACAGGCACCCCGCAAGGCGGCCCCTCGACCTTCGAAGCGTCCCCGCGCCAAAGCTTCCGGCTCGAAGCCGGAGCCAGCGGCGAGGCCTCCGCCAAAAAGCCCAAAACCGTAAAGCCCCCTCCGCTAAATTCGAAGAAAGCGGAGCAAGCTCGTCTGAAAATGCTGGCAACAGCTGGCAAACGCTCACGCCCCATCATCCCCGGCGCCCCGTAAGTTTCCGAGTGTAGTGCATCTCTATTTTGATGAAGTTATTTATGATGTGAACCCCTTCGCTTGCTTGTAGGAATCCAAGTACCGCCGCCACCCGGACCACCAGCCAAGAGCCCATTACCAAATACATGAAAAAGTCTCCGGCTGTTGGTCCCCCTACTCCAGCTCCGCCAAGCACATCTCACACTGCTCCTCAAGCGTCCCCCTCTCAAGGTGATCGTTCTCCCCCTCCTGCCGCCAATACTCCACCGGAAATTGTTCCGATTAGCAGCGAAAAGGTGGGCGGAGAAGATCCTAAAGACAAAGGACCTGCTCAAGATGAAGCAGGAGTACAAGGTCAAGGAGAAACTGAGGTCACTTCTTCCGAAAGAGCCAGAGCCGGTGCTGGCGATGTTGTCGTGTTTCCGAAGAATTTGGAGATCCGACTGACCTCACTTCCACCCCCAAGGCATACGCGACTAAGTTTTTCAATAAACTTACTGAGGCGGAGAAATGGGAGCTTCAACAAGATTTGCTCAACGCCATGCTGAACAACGCCTGGGGGAAACCTGATGTCGCCACATCGGAGATTCAGGATTTCAAGAAGGACGTCGGCCAGTTCCTCGACAAACTCATCTGCAAGCAAAAGGTACTCCCCAGTAGCCCCCAAGCATGTAGGCGGAAACGTAGATGCACGTTAGCGCTTAAATGCTTAGGCAAAGGTCACTTCTGGAAAGATTTTTTTTTTAAATTGGAGCAGTAGCCCCCAAGCATTATGGCGGAAAGGTTCCGACAATAGTGCTTAAAAGGAAACCACTGATACAGGAGGAATTTTTACTCCTGCTCTGTCTTATGTTTTACAGGAACAACAGGCGCTGCATTTCGAGCTGCATAAGAACATTGCCCTTCAGCGTCGCGTTACCCTAAGTCAGGCGGAAAATATCCGTACTCTGAAAGATGCAAATGCTGAACTGAACAAACAACTGGCGGATGCTCAAGGTTGGCTTCCGCCCTTTGCTCGTCAGTAATTCACGTTCCGACTTTGAACTTTGTTTTTAACTCATGTTATTATAGGCGCATCCTCTTCCCTTGTCACAGCCTCCTCGGAACTTGAGAACCTGCGCTCCTCGTACCAAGAATTGGAAACGAAACTGAAGGAGGCGGAACAAAAAAGGGAGCAGGCCGAGAAACAGCTGGCGGAGAAAAACTCTGAATACACCAGGGAGAAGGGCGAATTTGTGTTGAAGAGAAACGCTGACAGCGAGACCATCAAGAGGTAGCAGAAAGAACTCAATGGGCTCCAGAGATATATGGAAACCGCGGAACATCACTGGGACTTGCTCAGCGAGAACATCTTGGGTACTATGCTGGAACCTTGTCTAGATGTTTGCTCCGACCTTTTTCTTGTGCTCAAACTGCATACTTATATCCGATTATCTCGTGCAGAGCCGCCTGGGTATCCGGAAAAACGTCGGAATTTATTCCCCCGAGACGACCTCCTTCAACTAGCAGGCGATGATTGCAAAGACCTCATCTCCACCTCCCGGAAGATATGCTACAACTTATCCATCAAGAGGAGTCGCACTTGCAATGTTCGCAAGCTTATACAAAAGATGGACGTTCTTCCGGAGCTGGTGACGGATCTACAAGCATCATCAGCCCGAGGCGCAGCTGCGATGGCCTTGACCATGTGCTTGGCGCATAACTCGGAGCTTGATCTTGACCAGGTGACCACAGGTGTTCCTCCGGATGCGAATGTCAATGCGCTCCTAGATGCAGTGAACGGCTACGACACCCGCATCGTGCGCAGGATCCGGCATGAAGAATTCTACGACAAGTTCGTGCTTCCTGCGGACGAACCCCTGGAAGCCGAACTTCAGAAGGAGCGTGACGCGGAGGCGCGACCTGCGGAATCCGGCACCCAGTTTACCTAGACCAGTTCCAAGGATGCTCCCCAAGAGGAACCCAAGGAAGGCGCTGTAGCTTCGAAGGAAGAAGAAAGTGACGAGGACGTGTCATCTCCGGCCGAGGATGCCGAGGAAGGGGACCCAAAGGGCAAAACTTCTCCTACTAAGGAGGAGTGAAAACTTTGTTCCTGCGGGGAAAACAATGCATTATTTTGGCCCCAGCGAGGGTTTGTAATATAACTTTAAATTCTTAAGTAGTTAGGGACGAAACAATTATGCATGGGCGGAAACAACGTATCCTGCTATCCTTTAATAGTATTTGCATGTTTCGTTTTATTGGAAAGCAAGTGCTGATTTTGATGTTTTCCGGCTTGCTCGCTTGACCTTCCACGAGCCGGAAGACCTTTAGCCGGAAACGCTCGCCAGCGGCTGACAAGGGATTGACTTATCAATGCCTACGGGTGATAGGCTAGGGTTTAGTTAGAAGTAGAGGGTAAGTAGATCTCGAAGGTTTCAGCCGAAAAGTACTCGATGATTATGAAAGCTAGGGTTTGTGAACAATGATTCGATGATCTTTCTCGACCCCGACTCCCCCTTTATATACGAGGTGGAGCCGAGGGTTTCGTTTCGTACATAAGTTACAGAGTCCGGGACGGTTTCTAACTCGTCCCGCCAAATTTACAAACAACACTTCCTATTACAATTCTACTTCCCTTAATATATCTTGGGCTCTCGAACCTTCTTATTCTTCGGGTAGTGGGCCTTCATTAAACCCCGGGTACTATCTTCGGCAGCCCATTTGGGATGCCTATGTCAGAGGCCCTGAGATTTTGCTTGAATCGTAGAATCAAGGAAAATCTCCACTGTTTATTTTTATTTGACAACTTTAAACTGTTCTATATTTCTTCATATAAATTTCTATATTGTACAGGGGATAATGGTAGTTGGGGCTAGTTCATCTGACGGATCAGGTACTAGTTAACTGCTCTAGTGGCAATCCGCAAAACCTACTTCAAGATCACGTCCCCGGACATGATCTCGGGATACTGGTGCACACTGTGCCGCTTAAGGTCTTACCATTCGTCGAGTCCCAGTTAAATTTATCGGGTACCTAACGCGTCCGTTAGGATTTTTCTTCGTATCCGTTGATACGGATAAAAGTAGCAGAGCGCGTCTTTGGCGATGCCACGCCACGGAATGAATCCGGGGTCTTACCTTCGCAATTTTGCGGCATTCGAAATTGATCGCAACTTTGCGTTCTGAGAATATATTGTCGAGTGCTTTTCCGGCTCTTGGAATGGCACATTTTATCGAGTCAAATATGACTTGTATTATTCTCCCGATGGGAGTATATGTAGAGTTAATTATAACTCGAAATATACTCTCTTGCTTTTCTTTCCTTATTTCTTCTTCCTTTTTAAATTTCATCGGGCATGCGAACAGCGTTCCCGATGGGAGTAGCCCCCGAGGCTACAGCCAAGAACTTGTGCTTGGTTGTAGGCTCAACATTTTAGTCTATCTTGTCGCTATATTGTTATTGCATCTGATATTCTTTCTCTTTTTCTTTCTCTTTCTCTTCTTTTTTTTTATCTCTCGCGAACAGCGCTCCCGATGGGAGTAGCCCCCGAGGCTACAGCCAAGAACTTGTGCTTGGTTGTAGGCTCTACAATTTCTATATTTTCCATAGTCGAAATTTTTACTTTGATCAAAGTAGCCCCCGAGCATTTGGGCAAAAACTTGTTTCTGACCAAAGGCTCCCGAAGTATTGAAATAACTCCTTCTGTCGCCATTCTCCTTTTATTTTCCTTGTCGACATATTATCCTTTGTCAAATTTTCTTCAATTCCCTGAATAGCCGAGATTTCTCTGCCTTGTGGGTCCATTATTCCTACCATGTTGACACGTCGTGCAGGTGGGGGACACACGTCCTCCGCTTTTCCTGGCGCACGTACAGTAACGCCTGTTCCGTTCCGTCCTAGTAAAAATACCTATGTACCCTTCTTATCTATTAGATCCTTTTCACCGCACGATCTCCTCATCCAACGGTTGATTACTTCTCCCGAAGCCTATATAAACCTTTCTTCAACCTCGGTCTACTCCCTCGCTTGCGCCGCACATCTGCTCCCTTCTGCAAAAACTCCCCTGCGCCCAACTCTTTCTGATCTTCCACACGCACGAACACTACTTTTCCCGTGCTGTAGATGCCACCGCGTACGCGACTCACCCGCCACAGCACTCCTGAATCCAAGATGGCCGCTGAGGATCTTGAATGGGAGAGATCCAAAATCTCCAACCAAGATGTCAATGTGAAGAAGCTCGGGCTGATGAAGAAGGAAGACGCCATCCGCTTCCCCAGTGAAGAAAGCTACCCCAATCCTCCAATGGAGTACCGGGTTAGTTTTGTTGATCATCTCATCCGCGGCCTTTCTACTCCAATCCACGATTTCCTCCGCGGTCTTCTCTTTGTTTATGGGATTCAGCTGCACCAGCTGACCCCCAATTCCATCCTCCACATTTCTATTTTTATCACGCTTTGCGAATGCTTTCTTGGAGTCGCTCCTAATTGGGCTCTTTGGAAGCGCATTTTCTGTCTTCGCCGCAACGGCGCCACAACGCCACCTACAACATAGGTGGTGTAGTTATCTGTGTCCGAACCGATGTCGATTATTTCGACGTCAAGTTTCCTGACTCCGTCCAAGGCTGGCGCAAAAGGTGGCTCTATATACACGAAGAAAGTGCCAATTCCGTGGAACATAACATAGTTCCTTTCGACGGACACGCAAAAATTCAACGCCGCTACTCCTGGGACGCTGAAGCTTCCGAAGAAGAGAAGAAGGCGACAGAAGCTCTTATGTCTCGAATTCATCAGCTCCAAAATACTCGAGGCAAAGAGTTATCTGGTGTCCAAATCACCGCCTACTTTCTTAGATGAGCAGCCTCTTCAGGCTCGAAAAATCCCCTTTGGACGTATTCTGGTGTCAATGACGCCAATAGGCTCTCCACGATCTTTCTGTGAAGGACTTGGAGAAGCTTATTCGAAGAATCACCTCGCTGAGCAAGAAGGATCCTATTCCTTCCTCTTGTCGCATTGAGCCATACAGTTCCACCAATCCACTCCCCGAGGTATTTTGCCTTCTCGAGTTTTTATTTTGTTCTGAATTTTCTCTGCATCTCATTGTGTTGATATTCCGCTATTTTTCCCTTTGCCATTATTTTCCTGCAGGATCATCCTACTATGACTTCCCTTCCTCCTCTTCCTGAGGATGGAGAAGTCGAGGAAATGGGCATTATTACTGACGATAATCAAGAAGCTCCATCCTTTGTGAATGATCCCGTGGATTCTCGAAAATCTGCGGGATCTTCCGAGGACACTACGTCAGTCCAATCTCCTCCTCCCGCTGTTTCCCCACAAAGGAAAAGGAAGAGGAACGATGTCGAAGATTCCGGCACATCCAAAGCCGAAGAAGTTGTTCCTTCTCATCCGAAGGCGACTTATGATCCTTATGTTGCATCCCTCGTCAGCTCGTAAGTTACCTTGGTTGTCTTTTTTCTATAGTCGAAGTTTTCTTCTCTTGTCTCTGCTTTTTATATTATTGATCCTTACTTGTAGTGATGACGAGGAAGAAGTACCAACTCGTGACGTAGCTCCTCGGACGAGCACGTCGCATACTTTAGTTATTTCGGAGAAGCCTGTTGAAGGAGAAGAATCGTCGCCTCCTCAACAAAATGTTGATACATCTACTCCTCCTTCGAGCCCCCTTGTCCCTTCGCCAAAAAGGGCAAGGGTTGAAATGATTGTTGAGCCTCCTCCTCAATTGAGCAGCTCTTCGTCGCAGCTCTTGGATGATGTAAGTTTGTCGATGTCTATATTTCTTCTATTTTGCTTTTGTAAAACCTTACTTTTTTTAATGCCAATGTTTTCCCCTTCGTTCTTCTTCTTTGACAGCCTATGATCAAAGATCTTATCCGCATCGGGTCCCAATTTATTGGGTACCGCGAGTATGCCAGCAGAGCCGAAGGTAATAACTTTTATATTTACTGTTCTTCCTGAATTTTGCTCCTTTTTGTTTGCCGCAATTTTTTGATCTTTCTTTCCCCTTTTTTATCTTGATAGAGAAACTTGCAGAGGCCAACAAGCGTGCCGACGTACTTGCTCAAAAACTGGAGCAAAGTGAGGCGGCTCGCAAGAAAGCCAAACTTGTCGCTAGCGAAGCTAAAGCCGAGGCTGATGATGCCAAAGCAAAGGCTGCTAGTGTCGAGGAACTGCAGAAAAGGCTCAAGGATGCAGAATCTGCCTTAGAGCAAAAAACTGCACAAGCTGCTCGTGAGGAAGGGATCCTCAAACGTCTGAAGTCGCAAAGTCGACGTACTCTGAGTAATATTATCAATCCTTTCTGTTTTATTGTACTTCCTGTTTCTTGGTTTGTGACGAGGGAACACCTCGGCAATGCCTACATATTGTAGACTAGGGTTTTCGGGAGAGCGACGATGGAGATTCCGGGGACGAGATTAGGCACACGACGTACCCAGCTTCGGGTCCCCTCGGTGGATCCCTACGTGCCGCTAGCAATCCACTATATGAACACAAGTATCTTTACAAGGTGCCGCTCGTAGCTATGTTGTCTATCTCTTGTCTATCTGTTGGCCTCTTTATTTGGGTGCCCTGGCTAGCTTTATATATGCAACCAGCCTAGGGTTTTACAAGAGTCCTAGTCGACTACTTCTTCGGGTTGCCTTGTTGGGCCTTCTCCATATTGGGCTGAGCCAGGTATACTAATAATGGGTACCCGAAGGGTATACCCATGTCAGTAGTCCCGAGTGTCTAGGGAAGTCGAAGACTTGCGTAGAGACTCCAAGCATAATCATCTCCAAAGGCGAGGTCCATGTCGTAGATCATGTGTAGCATAAATGATGTTGACGATTCTCGAATTTATTTAAAAGGCGACAGCGCCCCGATGGGAGTAGCCCCGAGTCTATGGGTAAGTGCTTGCACTTAGGCATAGACTCAAGTTGTACTACTCGATGAAGAACTTAACTATATTTTTGGAGGACTTGATGAAATCCATGTGCTCCCGATGGGAGTAGGCTCCACTTGAGTCGTAGAATCGAGTTGAGTCTACAAACCTTGATTGTCATGGATGCTGTCGAAGTTATTTTTCTATCGGGTGCGCGCGTCCCGATGGGAGTAGCCCCCGAGGCCAGCCAAGTGTTTGCACTTGGGTGTAGGCTCAACTTGCTTTTAATCGATACCACAATTTTTTCTCTTTCTTGTATCTTATCGGGAGGGTGAACAATACTCTCGATAAGAGTAGCCCCGAGCCTATGGGCATGTGCTGGCAGGCATAGGCTCAAGTTGTACTACTCGATAAAGATCTCGGACTATACTGGGCGCAGCCCCTCTTTTTATCGACTCCAAGCCATTGCTATTTTTATTTCACATCCATATCTATATTGTACAGGATAATGATTGGGGCTAGTTCATCTGACGGATCAGGTACTAGTTAACTGCTCTAGTGGCAATCCGCAAAACCTACTTCAAGATCACGTCCCGGACATGATCTCGGGATACTGGTGCAAACTCCGACAGTGCGCTTAAGGTCTTACCATTCTCGTCGAGTCCCGCTAAATTTATCTACCTAACGCGTCCGTTAGATTTTTCTTCATTCGTTGATACGGATAAAAGTAGCAGAGCGCAGTCTTCGGCGACGCCCAGCAGAACGGATCTCGGTCTTACCTTCGCAAATTTGCGGCATTCAGAAATTGATCGCAACTTTGGCGTTCTGAGAATATATTGTCGAGTGCCTTGTTCGGCTGATGCAATAACCCATTTTGCGGGTTCTTCTATATTTTTCTCTCGGGCTTGATGAGACAGCCGAATATATTGATTCTTCTATATTATCGTCAGGCACATCGCCGATGCTCTTGCTCGTAACAAATGACGAGTCAATGGACCCGAAGATTTGTCCATCCTCTTTTTTTCCTTTTTTTTTCTACTTTTTTTTTTTTGGTTTCTCCTTGATGATAATTTCGTCGAGTTCCTCCCTCAGGAAAATTCTTCGGGTCCTCCTTGAGGACATTCTTCGGGTCCTCTTGAGGACAATTTTCTGCCTGCTTGAGTACAATTCTTTCTGTCCTCTTTTGAGGACAATTCTTCACCTCCTTGAGTATAATTCTTCGGCACCTCCTTGAGTATAATTCTTCGGCACCTCCTTGAGGATAATTCTTCGGCACCTCCTTGAGTATAATTCTTCGGCACCTCCTTGAGGATAATTCTTCGGCACCTCCTTGAGTATAATTCTTCGGGTTCTATTCTTTCTTGAAGACAATTTCGTCGGGTTCTCTCTTATATACTTTGAATTTTGCTTTCTCCTTTTTGGACACGACGAAGTCGATGCATGACGAAGTCTTTGAGTGTAGATAAGAAATCTAGCCAGAGTAAAAACCACCAAATAGCAAAAGTGGATGCCGCGAAATTATTGATGAAGAAATAACCGAGCCCCCGAGCGTTGCCGGGGTGATATCATGATTGTTGCTTAGACATGGTACCACAGTTATAACCCAGGGCAAAGTCATTGTCGAGCCCCCGAGTGTTAGCCTGATGTCGGAGGTTTGGAGTCGCGGCATCATATACGGTGAAACCATTTAGGATGAAGCCATTGTCAATAATATAATATGAGTCCACGAAGATGAATCCAAGATGAAGTATTTGAGATGAATCCATATTGAAGATTATGCCATTAAATATAGAGTATATATTGAAGATTAATCCGTCGATATCATAGAGGATGAATCCATTGACCCGAAGAATCCAGTAATAATCATAGAAGATGAATCCGCTGAAGAAATAAATCCGGTAATAGTCATCGATAAATCCACTGTCCTAAAACCACTTAGTATTATATTAGAGGAAACTAATGATAACCCGAAGAAAACCAATCCAGCCGCAGAAAATAAATCCACTGAGAAGAAATCCACTAAGTCGAATAAAATAATTCCACCGAGCCGAAGAAAATAATTTCAACCGAGCCGGAGAAGATATATCCAGAGCCGAAGAAAAGAAATTCACCAAGTAACCGAGTATCTTCGTGGTAACGAAGTGATGGCGCAGCCCCGAGTGGTTGGGTGATTTTGTTGTAATATTGTAATCCCCCAAGTATTTGGATGTGGCGAAAGTAAATAATAATTGAATCTTCAAAGAGGGGCACTTAGCTTTTTTATCGGTTGTGGCGAAGCCGACGTGAAAGGAGGTCGTGCGGCGGACACAGTCGATGTAGATATGCGACGCCTGCTATCTCTGATGGTATTTCTGTCGGATGGCGAATCCGCTATGGCGAGTGCACCAGCAGGTTCGTGCTAGCGTTCGCCGAGAGTCGTCCTTTGCAAATGAGTAATAGAGAATATGGTCGTCGAAGCAAAGTAGTCGATGTTTGTTTTGATCTGCAGTGATATTACGGCAGCACAAGCCGAAAAAATATTGAATCATACAAATAGTAATTAGAAATATATCACCTGATCCTTGTGTCTGCGACACGCGAATATGCGACAGCAAGTGCGCGCTGACGGGTTGGCGTCGTGTGCGCGACCTGTATATGCTGACTTGATACACATCTTGCTTGAGTCTTATTAGCCTCCTTAACGATCGAAGCTAGATCAAAAATCCGACGAACAGTGCCTTGGGCGAGTATATGAAAGATCGGAAAACAAAACAGCTGACCCTATAGCCATCAGTCACCGAAAGGGCCGCCGTTTATTGCCTTTAATGATTGCTCCTGATTAGACACATAAAGATACTTTTACATAGAGATTAGAACCATGTAAATCAGTCAATGAGAGAAAGAGAGAAAAAAAAATTGAATAAGCCGCTCCCAATCAAGACAGGGCCGGTCACGTGGGGTTGGTCCACTCGGTTTGCTGGCCCTTGGAACGCCGCCGCCCTTGCTGATCAACCAAACTCTTCTTGGAATTTTTACGACGCGTTGCCGGCTTGATCTTTTGCCAAGAATCACCTTTGGGAATCCAATCTCGCGACTCGCACTCGACCGGGCCCAAACCTGAGCGCGACGTCTTGTCGAGGGCGAAGACGATACAGCCGGAAAAAAATTGGCCGACGGCAGCGCACAGCTTATCGGATGCGCCTGTTTGTTGAGTAAAAACATCCTCCGATTGTTTCCGTAGATCCGATGCGTTTGTTGATCAGAAGGAATCTTGAGGTTGATGACGAAGTATCCCGCCCGGATAACGAAATCCAGCGTCGCGATCCCCACAGACGGCGCCAATTGACGAGGGAACACCTCGGCAATGCCTACATATTGTAGACTAGGGTTTTCGGGAGAGCGACGATGGAGATTCCGGGGACGAGATTAGGCACACGACGTACCCAGCCGGGTCCCCTCGTGGAGGATCCCTACGTGCTGCTAGCAATCCACTATAACACAAGTATCTTTACAAGGTGCCGCCTCTGCGTAGCTATGTTGTCTATCTCTATGTCTATCTCTCTTCCTTATTTCGGTGCCCTGGCTAGCTTTATATATGCAACCAGCCTAGGTTTTACAAGAGTCCTAGTCGACTACTTCTTCGGGTTGCCTTGTTGGGCCTTCTCCATATTGGGCCGAGCCGATCCAGGTATACCAATAATGGGTACCCGAAGGGTATACCCATGTCAGTTTGTGACTAATGTTTTTGTTTCATGTGACAGCTCAAACAAACCAGGATTTTGATCTGGATAATCCTGTCGATGATCCCCTCCTTGACGCACTTTCTCTTCCTGGAGTTTCATGGGCGCGAAATTCGTGAAGGCGTGGCCAATGCCAGTGCAGGGCGTTGTTCCCCTACTTCTTCCCGAAGAAAGAGGAACCTTCGACTTTCCTTGCCCTTGCCAAGCTTTTCAATTCATCGGAAGACCTTGGACTGAAAATGCGTCATGAAAATATGAAGGTGGCTGTCGAAAATACTGTTGCTCTGGTTGCTGACAGCCAACAGACTCTTGACTGGATGAAGGTTGGCGACACCGATCAAATAGAACAGTCAAGATGGAAGTCATTGATTAAAGCAGCCAAGCCCAACACGAAGAAGATCCTGGCATATCTCGGGATCAAGCCATCTTCGACTCCTAGCTCGTCGAAGCCGGAGGTCTAGTTGCATGCCTCCTTGTTTCTTTCTGTTTCTTTTGTTCTTGTCGCCATTTTAGTCTTGGCGACAATTACCCTCTTAGTCCCCCTGGAGAACTTTCTTTTGTAATGTCTGTGTAAATTTTCTTAGCAAGTAATGAAATTGCCCTTCGTGCTTTTCATTGATCCTGGGCCTTTCTTTTCCAGTTAATATTTGATAATTACTCGACCCCTCCTTGTTCTGCCGCTGCTTCACCTGCATCTTCCTTCTCGAAGAAAATACTAGTCGACCATAATCTCCTCGAGAGTTCATCAAGCGGACATTTGTCGGAAGATTTGCAAGAACTTCGACAACAACTTCAATCTATGAAGAAACAAACTTTGGCCATGATGGAACAATCTCGGAAAGCATCTGAACGAGAACAACTTGCTCTTCAACAAGCCCAAGAAGCTATGGCTGCTAAGGATGCTGCTGTATTAGAAGCAAAGGGATCCTCAACCCGAGAAAATAGTATGCTTGAGCTAATGCTGGAAGCTAGCACAAATATGTTAGGTACGTTTTTGCGATCTGAAAATGCCTTCTCTCTATTTTGCTGTGCCTTTCTTCCAATTTCGTTTGCCTTGGTGCTGAATAGGCTCGGTTATTGATGCTGCTGCCGAAGAAGAGAGGGTGAATACTAGGACAAACCTCCTTGTTAACCTTTCTCTTGACCATGGTTCTTTGTTCTGGGCTACCCCAGAGAGGACCCGCCAAATTGTCAGGTTTCAAGATCGCGCCTCCCAAACTCGCGACTTCCTTGACTTCTGTACAAAGACCTTGTCTATGGTTTATAATTCTATGTTTCCTCGAAACGTTCAACCAAAGAATCTTTTCGAGCTAATGGAAAAGTTTAAGGATGCCCGCAAGATCCATGACTTTGTCAAAGCTCAACTGGTGGCAGGCGCCAGATTTGCTCTTATTATGCTTCAGATCTGCCATTCGAAACTTGATCTGACTCAAGTTGTTGCGAAAGTTCATGAAAAGGTGCGGCGCCGAAGAGTTGGTGTCGAACGTATTAACACGAAGGTTTCACCCATAGCTGAGGAAATGATTGAGGATCTTCTGCGTATGGATGCCGACTTTTTTGCAGATGGACACTATGCTGATTTTCTTGGTGCTGCTCCCGAAGAAGACAGGATTACCCTTGACGATATATTGAACCATGACTAATTTTTCCTTTGGTAACTGATTCTTTCTTGTAAATTGTGATTGCGATTATATTGTGAAGTGAACATCATATTTCTATATTTGTCTAGCCCCCGAGTATTTTCGGTGACTGTTTGCTGTATTTATATAGTGCGAGGTTTGTAAACCAAGGCAAAATTATGTAATCTTTGGCAAGTATCAGCCCCCGAGCTTCTTTACTTAGTACTATTTCGTTCTTTTATTGACTCACGAGGTATTTGAGTACCAAGGCGAGGCTTTACTCTGTGCGAGGAACTATATTTTTATTGCGAGGTTCTTAGACCAAAGCGCTTAAGATTTTGACGAGGATGCTATATTTATGATTGCTGTCTTCCGATTTTTATATTTGGCGAGGTATTAATGTACCAAGGCGAAATATTTCAGTGAATCTATGTTGTATGTATTTTGAGACTTAGGCTTTGAGCCCCCGAGCGTGTCGAAAAATAAGAAATATATCTCCACTATCTTTATTATATTGCAGCACCACGAGCCCGTCTCATTAAAAACCTTTCCCGGCCCCACTCGGTGCCCCGAAAAAGGAAAAGAGTGCGTCTGAAAACTCGTGGGCGTTTCAAGACATTGAAGTTTTACAGGACTATATTTTAGCTCTAGGCGTAGAACCGCCCTGAGTTGCGCCACGTTCCAGGGGTTTTGCTCCTCCACCCCCGTCTTCTTGTCCTTTATCCCGTATGCTCCTCCTCCAATTACTTCCGTGACGATATAAGGACCAAGCCATGGTGACTCGAGTTTTTCATGACTTTTTTGCGTGAGCCGAAGAACTAAGTCCCCCACTTGAAAAGATCTTGGCCGCAAAACGTCGACCGTGGTAATTCTTCAAGTCCTGTTGGTACCCTTGATAATACTTCGTCTCGAGCTTCGTCGAGTGCATCTACATCGTCTTCCAATGCTGTCCTTGAAGCTTCTTCATCATATGCCGTGACTCTAGGGGAGTCGTGTGCCTATTTCTATTGGAAGTACCGCTCCGCGCCATGGACCAGGAGAAAACGGGTTTCTTGCGGCCGTATTTGGTGTTGTTCTGATGCTCCATAACACACTTGGTAGTTCTTCGGGCCAGGTATGTCGAGCTTTTTCAATGGTCCTAACAAGCGCTTCTTGATGCCATTGCGCATAATGCCATTGGCTTTCTCGACCTGCCCGTTGGTTTGAGGATGTGCAACCGACGCAAAGTGCAGCTTGATACCCACTTCTTTGCAGTAATCTTTGAATTCATTGGATGTGAAATTGCTGCCATTGTCCGTGACGATGCTATGAGGCACTCCAAATCTGAAGACGAGGCCTTTTATGAATTTTACCGCGGATGCTCCATCGGCGAATTTATCGGCTTCGCTTCTATCCACTTTGTAAATTTGTCGACGGCTACTAGCATGTATTCCTTTCCTCCCGGCCATGATTTATGTAACTTGCCCACCATATCGAGTCCCCATTGTGCAAAGGGCCACGATAAGGGTATTGGTGCTAGCTCGCCGCTGAGAGTGAGGTTTTGCGGCAAACCTTTGACACACATCGCAAGTTCTTACTATTTCTTTGCGTCCTCGATTGCGTCAACCAAGAGAATCCTGCCCGAAAAACTTTGGCTGCGATGGCTCGACTACTCGCGTGGTGGCCGCATATTCCTTCGTGCACATCCTTCAGAATTATTCTTCCTTCTTCGGGTGTAACGCACCTTTGCAAGACGCCTGAAATACTCCGCTTGTAAAGTTCTCCTTTAACCACCGTGAAAGCTTTAGACCGTCGAATTACTCGCCTTCCTTCAACTGGATCGTCGGGTATTTCTTTCCTGAGGATGTATGATACATATGCTTGCATCCAAGGAACCTGTACCATCATCACAAGCTCTTGTTCTTCTTCATCCTCCGTGGTTTCTGCGAGGGGTGTCGAAGTTTTTTCTTTTCTATGCACCTTTTTTGGCTTTGTAGATCTCTCTGCTATTTCCTCCCAAAATACTCCTGGCGGGATTGGAAGGCACTGCGACCCGATATTTGCGAGGACGTTGGCCTCATCGTTGCTCAGTCTACTAATGTGATTTACCTCGCATCCATCCAATAGCTTCTCGAGTTCATTGTACACCTCCTTGTACGCTATCATGCTATCATTGACTGCGTCACATTGGTTCATAACTTGCTGAGCCACCAACTGTGAGTCGCCAAAGATTTTTAATCGAGTTGCACCACAAGCTTTCGCCATCTTCATCCCGTGTATGAGGGCTTCATATTCTGCTTCGTTGTTAGATGCGTTAGGGAACGTCATCCGAAGGATATACTTCAATTTGTCGCCTTCAGTGATATAAGTACTACTCCGCACCAGCTCCTTCTACCTCTTGGACCCATCGAAATTCATGGTCCAGGTTCTCGATAAATCTGGGGTCCCGTGTTTTGCAACTCCATCCACTCGCGATGAAGTCCGGCAGAACTTGCGACTTGATTGCTTTTCTTTTTTCGTATGTGATGTCCCGAGGGGAAAGTTCTATTCCCCAAAGGGAGACACGACCCGTTGCTTCTGGATTGTTCAATATATTTGACAGAGGAGCTTCATTGACCACTATGATCGCGCCAAAAAATAGTGGCGCAATTTCGTGCCGTTGTGAACACTCCATATGCTAGCTTTTGGTACGAGGGTACCTTTGTTTTGACGGCGATAAAACTTCGCTGACAAAGTATACTGGCCTTCAATCCATGGAGTTTTCCTTCTTCTTCTCGTTCGACAACTAACACCGTGCTTACCACTTGAGGTGTGGCTGCGATATATAGCAGAGGGGTTCCTTGTCCCTTGGCGCCACCAAAATTGGTGGTGTCGAGATTTTGCGCTTCAAATCCTCGAAGGCTCGTCACTTCCTCGTTCCACCGGAATTTGTCTCCTTGTTTTATCTGAGCGTAAAATGGTAACGCTTTTCTCCCACCTGGCGACGAATTGCTCAAAGTCTACTCGCCGCAGTTAATCGTTGTATCTCTTTCAACTTTGTTGGCTTTCATTGTTACGATAGCTTGTATTTTATCGGGATTTGCTTCAATCCCTCTCGCTGAAACTAGAAACCCAGAAGTTCTCCCGCAGGGACACCAAAGGAACACTTGTTGGGTTCAACTTCAGACAAAATTTGTTGAGGTTGTCGAAAGTTTCCTTAAGATCCTCGATCAATGTTGTCCCCTTTTTGATGTTATGACGACGTCGTCGATGTATACTTGCACATTTTTTCCAATCTGTGTCGCTAAACACTTTCGCATCATCCTCTCGATATGTTGCTCCCGCATTTTTCAACCAAAGGGCATTGTTCTATAGCAAAACACGCCGTAGGTGTGATAAACGCGGCTTTACTTCATCTTCTTCTTTCACCGATCTGGTTATAATAATATGCGTCCAGAAGGAAAGACGTTCACATCCAGCCGTGGAGTCGATAATTTGATCGATCCTCGGGAGGGGGAAGTGATCCTTTGGACAATGTTTATTGAGACACGTAAAGTCGACGCACATGCGAAGGACCTTAGTGTTTTCTTCTTCACCATCACGGGATTTGCTACCCATGTGGCTTCGTGAATATCTCTTTGATAAAACCAGCTTCTTGTAGTCGATTGATTGACAAGATAGCTTTGCGGTTTGGTTCAAAACGCCGCAAAGGTTGTTTGATTGGTCTCGATGGATCCAGATTTAGGTGGTGCTCAAAAGTTCCTGGTACTCCTGGCATGTCACCTGGGCACCATGCGAAGATTTCCCGCTCTCACGGAGGAACTCGACGAGCGCTTTCCTATGCGATATCCATGTTGTTTGCAATGGATGTCGTCTTTTTTGGTTCTGGTTGAATCTGACCTCCTTAGAATTTTTCTCTGTATTGAAAGTTGATTCTTTATTTGGCCTTCCGACGTCTGGCAAGACGTCGTAGTCAGTCATACTCTTCGATGCCAAATACTCAGCTTGCATCCCGAAAGTTTCTGATAAACGATGGAAATCCTTGTCGCATTTATCCGCTAAGGCGAAGCTCCCTTGACTGTGATTGGCCCCGGGTCCAGGCAACTCCACAATAGATATGTATAGTGTGGTACTGCCATAAATCTAGCATATGCTGGTCGTCCCAACAAAGCGTGGTACTGTGATGGAAAATCCACGACTTCAAACTCCAGTTTCTCGATTCTATATTTCGGTTCCAAACTGAACGTCAAGGTTGATCTTTCCCAATGGGTAACTTGGCTTCTCCGGTGTGATGCCGTGGAACCTTGTGTCCGTTGGTTTCAAGTTTGCCAGGGATATGTTCATCTTCCTCAATGTATCCGCATACATATGCGGTTGTCACGCCATCTATGAATACTCGAGAAACATCGAATCCCGCAATAACCGCCGGTGATAAGTGCCTGACGCCCTGTCGAGGAACTTGTCGCGGATGATCCGCTATGGTGAAGCCGATGTCTTGCCCAGACCAATTGAGGTACTCAACCGTTGGTGGAGGCATTTTCTCTGCCATGAACACCTTCTCGAGATTACTTTTTGAGTTCTGTTGGACGGCCTTCCCTTCTGAATCATCGACACCGCTCCGTTTGAGTTAGGATCGACATAAGGTGGTGGTGGAGGTGCTGCCGCTATTCTGAGCTGATGCCGATTATCGTCTGTGATTGCGGGAGGTGGCGTAGATGAACTTCGCTCCTAGGCTCCCGGGGTTTCTCCGTGCCGCCGAGCGTGAGCGCTTCCGCCCACCCGAACATTGCCCTAAAATTTCGACAATCTTCTCGCAGATGACCCGACCGCCTTTTCCTGCTGTCGCCGAGGAAGAAGTGCATCTCGGCACGGTCCGTTCAGCATTTCTTCTGGTGACACGAAAGGTCTTGGAAACCTTGGCCCACTATTTTGTCCGTCGCAAGAATCATCTCATTGTCGCTTCGCTGTTCTGTTTCTCCGATAATCATCTCGTTGTTTCCTCCCGTGTTTGTTCGAAATCCGCCGAAATTTGCCCTGGGGCGTCGTAGTTCGAATACCGCCGAGGAAATCGTCGCCGATTGATAATTTTGACCACGGTCCTCTTCGCGACCTGTGTCGTTTATTGGGATGCGTCTTCTCCGTCCTCGCCCATCT
Organism: Lolium multiflorum; assembly: GCA_030979885.1. NCBI lineage: Eukaryota > Viridiplantae > Streptophyta > Magnoliopsida > Poales > Poaceae > Lolium > Lolium multiflorum. Next base: position 73,183,381 of record CM061750.1, on the reverse strand, counting down.
ATTTGCTATCTCCATCAATGCCGATACTGTCTTTGGGTTGGTCCTTCCCAAGTCCTCGACGAAATCTCCGCGCCTAATTCCTGCGACAAACGCATCTATTGCTCTCTCGTCAGATATTCTTCCGCCGAGTTTTTTATGATATTCCACCTTTGGATGTATTTTCTCATTGACTCATCTGGTTTTTGTCGACACGCTCTCAGCTCTTCTAACGACGCGGGTTTTTTGCATGTGGACCTGAAGTTCTTGACGAATACGTCCTCGAAACTTTCCCAACTATCGATAGATCCTGGCGGAAGCTTTTTGATCCAAGATCGTGCGGCTCCACTTAGGTGTACTTGAATACTTTGCATGGCTGTTGCCCTGGTTCCTCCTATAGCTTCACCTGTCTCGAGGTAGTCAACTAGCCAATCCTCCGGATCTTGCAGGCCGTCGAATTTTTTGAAATGATCGGTGTAACTTAAATCCCGAAGGTACTCGAGTTTTTCGTACTCTTCTTGTAAAGCACGGCAGGCCGCACATATCCTCGTCATTAAGCTCCGGAGATTGCCGATGATCCCTTCGCTTTGCCTTGCTCTATCAATCCTTGCTTGTGCTCCTGTGTCTCTGCTCCGCTTGGTCCTTCAGAGCCGCCGTTGCTGCTGCGGTCGTGGACTATTTTGCCTTGCCGCTCCTTCCGGGAGGCGTTGATACAAACGCCGTTCCCATAGCTCCAACCCCTGCTAATGCCATATTATATAATGTTTCTCTTGGATCTCCTGGGGTGGCCTAGATGCGAGGATGTAAGCCTGTGTCGCCATATACCCAGCTTCTGGTGTCTTAGGAATAATATTTCCTCCTTGTGTCTATCGACATAAAGGACATGTCGAGGTTTTGAATCAAGTGCTCTCTTTCTGCTTCGGGTATGTGTTGTAACCTTGATCTTCCTCTGTTCCGAGCCTCTGTGGCTATCACCCGAAACTCTAGATTGTCCACTTAGATTTGCCCTTCTCCCCGCTAGATGCGTGCCGCCTCCTTTCTCCCGTTCAACTCACTCTGCCTGCTTTTCTATGCCTCGTGCGAGCCTATATTGATAAGCTTGAAGTTCTTGAGCCGTGGCCGTTGTCGTCATTGGTTCCGAACCATCTAGAGCTTTGCGGCTCTATCCCAAGCTGCTTGTGGAAGTTGAACGCTGACACGTGGCGTGGGCCCGACATATTTAGTGCCCATACCTCTCCTTAGATCTGAGGGATCGACGAAAGGATTACCCAAATCGTCGAAAGCCTCCGATGTTTCCTCTTGATTGTCGATAGCGTAAATCTGATGATATTTTGTACTTCGATCTATATTGGGTTTGGTGACATCATTGTTGAGATTGATGAAGACCTTGCCCACTGTGATAGATTTGTCGATGAAGTCGGAACTGTCGACATCACTTGAGCCATCGCTTATATATGAGTCCGCAGATGACTCAAACGATGTGTCGCTGAAGATCTTGGCGAGTTTCTCTCTCGCTCTGATGCTGACGTAATGTGTTGCCGAAGTTTCTTCTTCTGACTCAATTGACGATGCATAGCTTGAAAAATCAGAATCGACCGCCGACGATCCTGACGAAACTGGAATTTCGACACGATACGATTCTTTCTCGACGCGTGAAACCTTCCGAACGTCATCTCCAAGGCTCCGCCAGATACGCATATGCATCCAAACGGGAGGGTGGGTGAGGAACAAAATCAACAAGACCAGCAGCGATCTGTTTACCTCGATCCATAGTATTGCTTCCGGTTGACGATGTCGAAGACTTTGAACGTGCCATCGAGATCAGATCCTTACGCCTCTAGTTCCCACAGACGGCGCCAATTGACAAGGGATTGACTTATCAATGCCTACGGGTGATAGGCTAGGGTTTAGTTAGAAGTAGAGGGTAAGTAGATCTCGAAGGTTTCAGCCGAAAAGTACTCGACGATTATGAAAGCTAGGGTTTGTGAACAATGATTCGATGATCTTCTCGACCCTCGACTCCCCCTTTATATACGAGGTGGAGCCAAGGGTTTCGTTTCGTACAAGTTACAGAGTCCGGGACGGTTTCTAACTCGTCCCGCCAAATTTACAAACAACACTTCCTATTACAATTCTACTTCCCTTAATATATCTTGGGCTCTCGAACCTTCTTATTCTTCGGGTAGTGGGCCTTCATTAAACCCCGGGTACTATCTTTGGCAGACCCATTTGGGATGCCTATGTCAGCGGCGACGAAGCCCAATGGCAATCCGTCAATAACTGCGGAAACAAGCCCCCAGCCAAGGTGCCGGAAATCGCTACTAGGAATCCACGAATTCGCAACAGAAAACATTTCCACCACTTAAGCGTACGTCCTAATGGACGATTTTTGAAAATCACAACTTTCATACACGCCTAGGCGGAAATATCCAGCTCTGCGGTTTTAGTCGGAAAACATACACGATCTAAAAATGAACAAGTAAAGGAGGTAAATGACTCATAGAGTGAACCAGAAGCTTTATTTCATTGATCATGTATAATATTGTTACAAAGTATGTAATTCTATGCTAAGCGTGGAAAGGACGTAGCTGCGCAATATTCCAAGGGCGTTCTGTTTCATCGTAAATGTCATCCGGATCCTCCCGTTTGCGTTTCCGGTGCCAATTGGCAGGTCTGTCTTTTAGCTCTCGGAAATCGACGAGGTAGTATGATCCATTGTGAAGCACTTTGCTAACGACGAAGGGTCCTTCCCATGGAGATTGCAACTTATGATCTTTCACCTGGCGAAGGCGGAGGACCAAGTCTCCGGCCATGAACGAGCGATTCCGAACTCGACGACTATGGTAGCGTCGGAGTTTCTGGTAAATGGTGGAACGTTGGTATGCTAAATTCCGAGCTTCTTCGATCAAGTCCACAGATAGCTGTCTGGCCTCATCAGCAGTATCTTCATTATAGGCGGAGACTCGCGGTGAATCATGGATGATGTCGAAGGAGCATGATCCGTATACCGTGAAGAACGGAGTGAATCCCGTTGACTGTTGGGGGTAGTTCAAACTCCACAGACGGAGTCCAGCCTTCCGCCCAAGCCGGCTGCGCGACGCGGTTCTTCAAGGCGTGGTTTGATTTCGGATAAAGGAGTCTGTTGGCTCTTTCGACCTGACCATTGGACTGTGGATGAGCCACGGATGCCAGGTCTAGCCGATCCCAACGTCATGACAATAATCCTTCAATTCTCCTTGCGCGAAGTTCGTGCCATTGTCTGTGATTATGCTGTGCGGGATGCCGAATCTCGTTACGAGGCTGCAGACGAATTTGAGTGCCGTAGCACCATCGGCTTTTCTCACTTGCTTTGCCTCGATCCATTTATTGAACTTATCAATAGCAACCAGGAGGTATTCAAAACCGCCAGGAGATGATTTCTTTAGCTTACCAACCATATCAAGCCCCTGCACCGCAAACGGCCAGGTGATAGGGATGGTCTTCAGCTCTTGGGCTGGAGCGTTTGGTTGAGTAGCGTAGTACTGACAACCGCGGCAAGTTTTTACCAACTTATCAGCATCTTCTTTAGCTGTGAGCCAGTAGAAACCAAGCCGAAAAGCTTTTGCAATGAGTGACCTGGGAGCGGCGTGATGCCCGCAAATCCCCGCATGGATCTCTCGAGTATCTCAATACCATCTTGATTAGAGACGCATTTGAGAAATACCCCTGTTGCACTTCGTTTATAGAGCTGTCCATCAACTATTGTGTAGGATCTTGCTTGTCTGACGATCAATCGTGCGAGGACCTCGTCCTCTGGCAACTTTTGATCGATAAGGTAGTCCAGGAAAGGCTGCGTCCAGGCCGGAATGATAGCCATTACTTCTTTAGCCGGAGATACTGCCACATCTGGGTTTTCCGGGTTAGCGCCCTTTACCGAGGGTATCCGTAGGTGCTCCAGGAATATACCAGGCGGAATTGGTTTTCTGCCGGATCCGAGCTTGGATAGCATGTCTGACGTACTTGACTTCGTATCCGAGAAAGCACTTGGCGATCTCGTCAACTTCATCTCTGTAGGCCGCCATGACGGAATTTCATGCTCTGTGTTCCGGCCACTTGTTGTGCCACTGTGTCGGAATCTCCGCAAGAAATGATGTGCTTGATCCTATCTCCTTAGCGATGCGCAATCCGTAGTAGAGCCTCGTATTCCGCCATGTTGTTTGTAGCTTCAAAGGGATTCGCAAAACGCATCGCAGTTCTTCTCCGGTAGGGGACTTCAAGGTGACTCCGGCTCCCGAGCCTTGATGCTGCTTGATCCATCGAAGTGCATAACCCATGTCTCAGTTCCGGCTCTCCGATTTGTATCCGGAGCTTCCATTCAATCACACAAAATCTGCTAGGATCTCGGGGATTTGACCGCGGTCCCGGCTTTGTAGTTGATGTCGAAGGCGGATAATTCAATGCCCCATTTTGCCGTGCGCCCTGTTGCGGCGTTATTGAGAATCGTCGACAGCGGAGCTTTGCTCACGATTGTATCGGGATGCTCCTGGAAGTAGTGTTCAGCTTCCTCGCTGCCCAGGAATACTCCATAGGCTAGCTTCAGCGAGGGTATCTTTGTTTGGATTCCGTCGCACTTCGCCGATGTAGTAGACGGTCTTTGGACTCATACTCGTGTCCTTCTTCCTGTCGCTCCACCACGATGACGAGGCCGATGACTCTGTTGGTAGCCTCAGGTAAAGGAGCATGGGCTCGACTCTCCCGTGCTGCTAGATGGGGGGAGGTGAGTATTTCCTTCAACCCTTGAAGCGCTGCATCTGCCTCGTCCCAAACAAATTTGTCTGTTTTCTTCAATAGCTTGTGGGTAGTGCCTTCGCCAAGACGGCCGACAAACTCGCGATTGCCGCAACACAACCGCTAGTCGTCGTACATCTTTAAGACAAGTTGGCCTTTTAATGCATAAGATTGCCTTGATTTTTTCCGGGTTAACTTCGATGCCCCTGTTAGAGACAATGAAGCCAAGGAGTTTTCCGGCTGGAACGCCAAAGACGCACTTCAGCGGATTTAACATCATCTTGTACCATCGGAGATTCTCGAAGGTTTTTGTAAGGTCGCTGATCAAGTCGGATCCTTTCCGAGTCATGACCGCGATGTCATCGACGTAGGCGTGTATGTTCCGGCCAATTTGGTCCTTCAAGCACCGCTGCATCGTACGTTGGTAGGTGGCACCTGCATTTTTCAAGCCAAAGGGCATAGTAACATAGCAGTAAGTGCCAAATGGGGTGATGAACGAGGTCGCCTTTTGGTCGGACTTCTTCATCCGGATCTGATGATACCCGGAATATGCGTCAAGAAAACACAGAAGTTCCCTGCCGCCGAATCAATGACTTGGTCAATGCGCGGCAAAGGGAACGGATCCTTCGGACAATGCTTGTTCAAGCCGGAGTAATCAATGCACATTCTTAGTATTTCAGTTGTTCTTTTTGGGTACAAGGACGGGATTTGCGACCCAATCAGTGTGGATTACTTCTATTACAAAACCTGCCTCTAGTAACTTTGCTAATTCCATTCCTATGGCGCGACGCTTCTTATCTCCAAAGCGTCGCATAGCTTGCTTCACCGGTTTAGCCCCGGGTTTATGTTGAGGTAGTGCTCGGCGATTTCCCTTGGTACTCCGGACATGTCAGAAGGTTGCCATGCGAAGATACCCATGTTAGCGCTGAGGAACTCGACGAGCGCGTCTTCCTATTTGGGGTCCATGTTGGCTCCGACTGAGACTTGCTTGGTAGCGTCATCTTCCTTGAAGTTGACTTTCTTGGTCTCTATCGCAGCCCTGAAGGAGTTTTTCTGTCGGAGATCCGCTTCTTGGTGGTCCGATCTCGCCGATCCACCGCGGCTCGTAGCCTTGCGCTCCTCTCCGATATCACGTACTGCGAAGGCGGCTTCGCCTAACTCGCACTCATGAGCCTTCTTGTAGTCTCCGGATATGGTAATCATACCATTTGGACCCGGAATCTTGAGCTTGTTGTAGATGTAGCATGCTCTTGCGTGGAACTTGTGGTAGGTGGGCCTGCCAAAGATGACGTGGTAGGAACTCTTGAAGGGCACGACCTCAAACGTGATCATCTCTTCTCGGAAATTATTAATGTCGCCGAAGGCCACGGAAGTCCGATGCTGCCAGGTGAATTCGCCTTTTTACCCGAACCACACCATGGAATTGGTGGGTGTGCTTAAGCCGCTCCTTGGTAAGGTTCATCCGCTCCGAGTCTCCAGTACATGATGTTCAAGCTGGCTCCACCATCCATGAGGCACTTGGAGAAGTCATACCCGTCTATGGGACTCACAACCAAGGCGTAGCACTTTTGGCACAATGGTAGGGTGATCCCCCCTATCAAATGTGCACGGGATTTCCGACCACCTGACATACTGCGGCACAGCCGGAACTGTGGCGTTCATGATCCGGAAAGCTGACTTGGTGGCGCGGACTGTTGGGGTTCCGAGGAAGGTGTGGTACGCGCCCACACTCTTTTTCTCGAAGGGGTTGGATTTACCTGTGGATCTGACTTTGGGATCCGGCGAGTTATCGTCCTCGTCCATCGCCTCTCGAATCGTCCTCCTCCTTGTCTTTGTTCTTGCCCTTGCCTCCTTTGCCGCGGGTGCTTCCGGGCCGCTTGTATCCCGCTCCCGGTCGTTTTTCGATCGTTGACCCACTTGCGCTGCGGTTAGTGTGAGTGGACTTCCCCGTAGCCGGATCCGCATGAGCCAGTGGCATGTCTCGTATTCTCATAGGTTTGGGGGCGCGGGCTCCGGCTGCGGTGACCTCGCCACTTCGCCGTCGGCCCTCGCCGGCCTCCGCGACCGCGGCCTCTTCCGCCTCCTTGAACTCCGCGCTGGAAAGCCATGGCGACCATCTCAGATCCGCCACTTTTCTGGTCATCAGGTGGGTTTTTTCCACTTGTTGCCGCTGGTGTTACCGTTGTCACGGTTCTTCTTTGCCGGTGCAGGGAATTCTGTCGTCGCTAGATCTCCGCCCGCGTCATCATCGGCGGCAGTATGATCGCTTGCGATGGTGATCATGTCATCCAACGTCAATTTGTTTGCATTGACCAAGCAAGTTAGCTTGTGTCGCAGCAGTCCTCCTCTCTGCAAGCCACCAATGAAGGCGTGCATTGCTGTGCGGTTGTCGACGTTCTCGCACTCGTTTCTGCATGTCAACCATCGGGTGAGGAAGTTCCTTGATGTTTCTCCCTTCTTCTGTATACACGCATGTAAGTCGCTTGTTGTGGCAGGTCTTTTGTAGGTGCCCCTGAAGTGCTTTTCAAGGCGGTCTTCGTGTCGAACCAGAAAATATAGAATTTTCTCGAGGTCGCGAGCCATATCCGGCTGGACCTACAAGGTACAACCGAATGCGGCAGGATATTAGGGGTTCCTCCGGCAAAGGTTACTGCATTATAGTAATCCTCGATCCAGGTATCCGGCCTTTCGGTGCCATCATAGGTCTTCAGGTTTCCGGGTAACTTGAGGTTCATCATTGGCGTTGGTTCCTCTCGAATCATCCTGCCGAAGCACTTTGGGCCTATGTAATCAATTTTGTATTCGTTGAGACGTTCCCGTGCGTCACGCGAGCCGTGGCGGGGGGATCTTGAACGCGAGCGGGATCTCCGGCCGCCGCCTCCGCCTCCTCCTCCGCCTCCACCGCTGGGTGGTGGTGAAGGAGACCTGCGAGGGGGCCGATGTGACCTCTTGCTTCCACCGTCCGAGTCTCCCCGTCCTTCGCGATGTTGACTCCGGCTTCGATGGCTGCCTTCACCATGGTGCTGGTTGCCTTCGTCGTTCCGGCTTCGGCGAGGCTCCGGGTCGCGCTCTTCGTTCCGACTCCTCCTAGGCTCGGCTCGGTCATTGTTCCGGCTCCGGCGGGGTTCCGGCGTACGCTCCCCGTGTCTCGAGGCTGCACGTTGTCGCGGATGTTGATTCCACTGACCGTGAGGCCTGGTGTTTCCGACGGACTACGGCGGCGGGGGTGGAGGACGGGTACCCGTTGGGGGAGAGAGGATTCCGACTTGTTCCTACCGTGACATCGCATCCTTTCCCTTTCTCGATCCGACGAGGTGTCTTTGATGGTACGGGGATCGGATTTGGGTGTTCTCTGGTTTTCCTTCGCGCTCCGAGGATCCAGTTCGTGATTCGTCATCGCGATGTCGATTGTCGTAGGCGTCCTTCTGCGCAGAGAGACAAAGCTCCGGTTGGATTCCAACCTGCGCGAATCGCCTTGTTCGCCGCTTCATTGCTGATGCAACGAGCGTACGGACGTATTCGATGTCAATCTCCTCGGTCTTTTTCTTCAAGATCTCCGCAGCCTTCTTTATGTTATCCTTTGGAGTTGCGAGTGGCTGTTTGTCGTGGGGGTTGCGAAGTGATCTTGCGGGGAGGTATAGCATCCCGCCTGATTTTGTCGGCTCCCGCTGAAGCTCGGTGACCTTGTCCTTCCAGTGTTGCTGGAGTTCCTTAACTTTTACCAGTTGTTCATCAACCTCAAGCTCTCGCTGGTGGAAATTCTCCACGAAGTGCGCGGCTTCTTTCCTTTCATCCAGATTGCCGCTCGTTTGCGAACTTCTGGGCTGTTGCCAGCATCTTCTGTCTTGTTGCTTCTAGAGCTTCCGGATTTGCGGCATTGTCAGGGGTTATTAGTTTGTTGAGAATAGCCGAGTGCGCGATTGCCTCCATGCCTGCTTGTTCAACCAGCTCTTCAGGCGATAATACTTCCTTGTGAGGACGCTCCCGCGATAGCGGAGATCCTGCACGGGATGGATGTGGATCGGAATAGGTGTTGTCGTCCCCTGATTCGCGTTGATCCAGCGCCGCCAAGGTTGCAAGGACCTGTTTAGGCTGGGCGGATTCAACTTCGGGCTGATCACCGTATCCGTATGTCTTCACCTTGCGATCGACTCAGTATCCATGGAGGTGGCATCCCGGAAATTGGGCTTAGGTTGCCCAAAATCGACTTCTTCAACCGGAGCTCCGCTTTCTCCGACAGCCTCTTGCTGATCCGAGCAGCGTTGTTTTCCGAGATCTCGACCTGCTCGGACCAGCCCCGGCTTCTTGAGGGGCGGTTCCGGCATGAGCCAAGAAGTGCACGAAGTGACACATTTCTCTAACACTGGGAGGCCTGGGAGGATCTGCATTGGTCTTCCACCTTACTTCCTGCTCAGGGGCGGATTGGGTGGGTTTTGATTTTTTCAGATCTAAGGAGTCTTCGCTAGGAGGTTCCAGCTGTCTCGTATCGGATCTTCGCGATCGCGTCCCCGCTCACTGCGTCGTCGTCAAGTATTACAGGGGTTTCCGTCGGAATCGACGGCCCGATGAAGATGTGTATGCCGCCAACTGGGACGATGGAGAGCTTGACGGGGTCGGTTTTAGCCGGAATCCAACACTCATCCGAGGGACGATCGGCAGATTTCCGCGAAGGACACGCCCACAGCGATGGTGTCGTTGAAGCTTCCCATGGCGGAACCCTCCCGGTTCCGGCCTCCGACGCCGCAGCCCCACGGGGTGCCAACTGTCGTTGCCTATTCGACGGTCGGAGGAGAGGGATCCTCACGAGGGAGAAGAAGTAGGGGCCATAGGGCGGAGTGCACACGGGACGGTGGTACGCGATTTACCCAGCCTTCGAACACCGCACGATGACAGGGCCTACGCCGCTTGTCCGTAATCCGGGCGCTGCGCGTTGTTATAATGAGTTGTGGTTGTGCCTCTAGGGCCTGTGATCCGGCTTATAAAGGCGCACGGATCTAGGGTTTACATGGAGAGTCCTAGCCGGAATACAAGTTGCCTAACTACGGTACAATGTCTTGCCGTGTACGTCAAGGATCCACCTTCCAAGTATGTCGCCCGGATACTTCATGGGCCGTCACGGATCCGGCCTTCTTCATAGGTCGGTTGAGATCCGCTCTCGTTCCTGGGCTGGACTTCATCCCCGATCTACAAAGAATCGGGCCGCCCGATGGGCCACATGCCTCATCACAGACTATGGGCCACCCGGGCTTGCCGGATCTAGGCCATGCCGTTGATATACCCATAAAGTATACCCACAACAGTCATCGAGCCGAGCGAGCCCTCTCTTCCTCTCCAGTCGCCGCCGAGCTCGCCTCCGAGGAGCTTCGCCCGTTGGCGCGGCTGTCGTCATCCGCGCCGCTGCACTGGGTCGGGGACTGCCACGCGCGGGGCCGGGGCGGGGATCCTTTCGGGAGTGCCGGCTATTTTATGGGGCTCCAAAACATGCCGGTGCTCTTTGGAGAGCGCCGGTGCGGGCGCTTTCTCTCAGTAGAATCCCAATAGAGCTATTGGGAGCTCTATTGGGAGCGCCGGTGGAGATGCTCTAACATAGGGATCCTTTCGGAAGTGCCGGCTATTTTATGGGGCTCCAAAACATGCCGGCGCTCTATGGGAAGCGCCGGTGCGGGCACTTTCTCTCACTAGAATCCCAATAGAGCTATTGGGAGCTTTATTGGGAGCGCCGGTGGAGATGCTCTAAACAATTAGCTTCTATTAGTTCATACTAATAAAGAACAGAATGGTGAGCAATTTATAAAATTTACCACAGAGCCTAGGTAGAAAGTACAATAAAGAAACCTGGCACTCTTTTTTCAGAGCATGGCACTTGCATGAAGAACCGGCGATTCTTCTTTACGTTTAATCGGTTCCATCATTTATGACTATACATACATACTGCCGTCTGGCTATTCTGAGGAACCGTCAGGATTTGCACTCATTCATTGATATTCCCATTATTAGCTAATCAATAACACTGATCCGTTCTGAAAATAAAATAAAAAGACAGTGCGATTTGTGAAAGGTTGAAAAGAATAAAAGCACCTGAACTTCTGCCCAAACGCTTCAACGGTCTAGTATTTTAAGTTCAAACCATATTGTTGTTGATCTGATCGTAACTATAAGATCAAGATCAACCCACGTTTTTCTCTATCTGTTGTAGCCTTCCTTGTATCTAGCTCTTCCATTGTTGGCCCCTATATATTAACAGGTAACCGATGGAAGTCCCCATATTCCCACAATACCTCATACGATCATACCTCGTCCTCTTCCTCTCCCTCGGCCACGGCGTCATCGAGCCGAGCCCTCTCTTCCTCTCCAGTCGCCGCCGAGCTCGCCTCCGAGGAGTTTCGCCCGTTGGCGCGGCTGTCGTCATCCGCGCCGCTGCACTGGGTCGGGGACTGCCGCGCGAGGGGCCGGGGCGGGGATCCGCCCGTGCTTGTTTGGATCGGTTTCGTTCGCCGGTGAGCAACCCTATCCTGCCTGGATTGCTCGTAGGGTTTCGCTTTGGTCGTGTTGGTTACTCTAATCCGGATCCTTCGTCGTCGTCCAGCTTGTTGCGGATTCGCTTGCTTCCGGTGCGGGGTGCTGGATACTGAGCTGACTGATAGCAGCTTGTTTTTGGGTGGAATCAGGGGCTTCAGCTGAACGCGCATGATCGCCTGAGGGGATTTGGTAAGTGATTGCATCGGGCTCTCGAGTGATCTACTTTACTAGCATTTGAAATGTTTTTTGGCTGGTGTGTTTGGCGTCCCCGATTCCCTTTATTCTCGTCGGAGAAATGTGTGGGCATACGGTAGTTTGGGATGGGAAACTGCGGCATCTGGTGGGGAAATTAGTCTTACTTGACAGTGCTATCATTTGGAGACTTCTATGTGTTGCTATCATTACGGCTGAAAACAGCCGGATCTGTGCTTTGTATTGTTCAGTGGAAATTCAGTTAGGGGGGAATGCAGAGATTGATGATTGACAGGGATATTTTTCTGAAATTTGTAGTTGTTGCTGGCTAGATAGCCGTGAAATATTAGTCATCAAGGGTATTCTAAAATCTGATCTATTTATTTCCGCTGTTGCAAACTAAACGAGTGTTTTTGAACTGATATGCAACTGGATCGCCTCATTATGCAGACTGTAGAAGCAACATTCCCTGAATTAAGATTGATACTGTTTGACTGAATTAAGCAACAGTCCTTGAAACTGTTTCGTACTCTGTCAGTACTCTCTATAATTTTGAAGTTAACAGTTGTGCTTTGTTTTTCCAAAGCCTTCTGGCCGCAGTTCGGATTGAAGGATTTTGTACACCAACAAGGATTAAAAACATGGTTGCATCAAGACCACCAGGTGCCCTTAAGTCGAAGATTGAGCGTACACCGAGCCTTACCCCTGGTGTCAGCTCCAGATCCAAGGAGAAGAAAATATTTGTCACGGTTAGGGTGCGGCCATTGAGCAAGAAGGAGCTGGCCGTCAAGGACCAGCCTGCGTGGGAATATGCTGATAGTCAGACAATTGTATACAAGGGCCCACACCAGGACCGGGCTGCACCTACCTCGTACACTTTTGGTACACTGTCCTGCTCAAGCAATTCTGTTTTGTTGTGACAGAAGTCACCCTCTAATCAACTAATGAATGCGTCTGTAACTCTTCCAGATAAGGTGTTTGGGCCGAGTTGCCAGACAGATTTGGTTTATGAAGGCGGGGCTAAGGATGTTGCTATGTCTGCATTGACAGGCATCAATGGTGGATTAGTGCTCACTTTATAGCTTAGTGCTGGTGGGATGATGATCTGCAAGTGACCTTTTTCTTGTCTTTGTTTTGCAGCCACCATTTTTGCCTATGGTCAGACTAGCAGTGGCAAGACATATACCATGAGAGGCGTGACAGAGAGTGCTGTTAGTGATATTTACAGGCACATGGAAAATGTGAGTTTTTTTGTATTTGCTGTTCATGATATTTACAGGCTTGCAATCATTTTGGTTATCAAGATAACCGTTTCTGCCTTCCTGGCTTTTGTCTATTGCTTAGACCCCTGAGAGGGAATTTGTTATCAAGATATCTGCTATGGAAATCTACAATGAGATTGTGAAGGATCTTCTACAACCTGACTCTGGTTCCCTTCGGTTGTTAGATGATCCCGAGGTTTGTTGACTCAGTCAGTACACTTTCCGTGCGAAATCCACCTTCATGTTGTAATGATCTTGTACAAATATATTTTGGTTTGACAGAAAGGACCCATTGTGGAGAAGTTGGACGAACAAGTTGTCAGGGACAGAGAACATCTGCGGCATCTAATCGGCATTTGTGAAGGTTACTACTACTTGAGAGTGTACCTCTCAAAGAAAGGAAAAATGTGTAAGGTTAACTGGTTGACATTTGTTAATGATGTGCCAAATAACTGCAGAACAAAGACAGGTTGGGGAGACTGCACTAAATGACACCAGTTCACGTTCCCACCAAATCATTAGGCTGGTATGTGAGAACAATATTTCCTGTTTACATTTAACGAAAAAAAATGTAAACAGCAGAGAATAATATTTCTTTTGTGTATATATCTCTACGCAGACAGTGGAGAGTAGGCTGCGCGAAGTGTCAGGCTGTGTTAAATCTTTTGTTGCTAGTCTAGTAAGAATACTGCCCAACTTTTGGCATGTGGTGTGCTGATTTTAGTTGTCCATGATCTTAATGATTGTTTATGCTTTTCCGCAGAATCTTGTTGACCTTGCTGGAAGTGAAAGAGTTGCACAAACACATGCAATTGGTGCAAGACTGAAAGAAGGCTGCCATATAAATCGCAGTTTATTGACCTTGACTAAAGTCATCCGGAAGCTAAGGTTTGAGTTCTTTATAAAAAGTACTTCTAGATAAGAAATTTGGATCAATTGTTTTTATTAGCCTTTTCCCTGCATTCATCTTGAAACCAGATCTAAATTCTAATATGGCAACTAAGCTTCTAATGAATTGCATACAGAAATACACATGCAAAGTGCAAACGAAAGGCATCAGATGAACATATTCTTACTAAGGCACTTTATTAAGTTAATGGCATCGATTCATAGTCCAATTCCACAAATTTTAGGGCGTCATTTTGTGTATTGTGTAACAACTTCTGCTTTGTTAACATCTCATAGCAGTAACTTGGGTCTGTTGGCTAAATGACTGGAAGTTCAAACTTTAGGTTGTGGTTTTCTGGTATCCAAGTGGCATTTGGCATGTGATGACTAATAAACAGTAGTATTTCATGTCCAGGGTGATCATATCAAACTAAACTGTAGATGGTTATTCCATTCAATCCAACTCATTTTTGTCATCTTCAAGTGTTGGTTTTCATTGTAAATTTAATAATTTATAGGAGTGTCGACACATTATAAATTAGAGTATCTGGAGGTTACCAACACTTACCATGGTAGATACTTAAATAACCACTAAAATGACAGGGTGTTTCTGCACCCGGGTGCATATGCACCCTTTATTTGAAATGCATATTAAACATATTTCCAAATGTTAAAAAAATAAAAACAAAAATGCCTCGTGTATACCTTGACATGTTACATGTTCACAAAGTTGTTTCGGCAAAAACCGATATGTTTTGTGCCCTGTACTAAAAAGACAAATTTTTGGTGTTAAAATAGTCTATTTCTCGAGGCATTATTTGTCTTTTTTACACATGCTACAAAAATTGTTGGTTTTACGTGAAACTTTATGTGTACACATAAAACATGTCCCTCTACATGCTAAATTTTTTTCCTAAATTTTTTTACTTTTTGAAATATGTTTTATACATACCAGGTGCATATGCACCCATGATCAGTTTTGGTTTTCCGCTAAAATGATATGGTTACTGGACTACATTCAGTTCGCTATTGATGTATTTTTCTAATAAAACTATCAAATATCTACAAAGATGTTGCAAAATCGCATAAACTATCATTGATGTCTAGTTAAATGCAAATAACTGTATGCTGCAGACTTGGCTACCTGAGTTTTAGAAACTTTGTCTATTCACTTCAGCAATGCTTACAATTACTCAAAAGCTAATCTGGATTAGCAGTTAGAATTAAGATTGTGTGTGTAAGGTGTTGCATGGGGCATTTTGTTTTTGATTTAGCAGAAAAAACCTAAGGAAAGAAAGTTTATCCTTATTGGAACTTCAAACAAACTAATTATAAATTTGCATTGCAGCTCAGAGAAAAGAAGTGGACACATACCATATCGAGATTCAAAGCTCACACGTATTTTGCAACTTTCTTTGGGTGGGAATGCAAGAACAGCCATCATATGTACCATGAGCCCAGCCCTGACACACGTAGAGCAATCTAGAAATACATTATTCTTTGCAACATGCGCCAAGGAGGTGACAAATACTGCAAAAGTTAATATGGTAAGAGCTGTGACTCTGAGGTTCTTTGCCACACCCTTGGTTGTTAAAATAAACTTACCATTCATTGTCCATACAGGTTATTTCTGATAAGCAACTTGTGAAACACCTTCAAACGGAAGTTGCTAGGCTAGAAGCAGAACTAAGAACCCCTGATCGTGCCGGCTCTTCAGAGATCCTCATAATGGAGAAGGACGAGAAAATCAGACAGGTAAGGTTTCTTACCAAGGACGAAATGCTTACTTTTTAGCTTTATTAGTTTTGAGGATTCACTGAATATAATTTTGTACTTGATCTGATAGAGCGAACCTTGCAGATGGAAATAGAAATGGAAGACTCAAGAAAGAACGAGACAATGCCTGTTCACAACTTGAAGAACTACGAAAGAAGATGGGTGACAACCAGCAAGTAAGATTTTATCTTTTTGAGGAAGACATGTTCTTTGCTTTTAACTAAATCATCTCCATTTCCCGCAAAAACCTAAATCGTCTCTGCATCTGTCGCTTTGTTTAGGGGTGGAATTCTGTTGACTCATCACAAAAGGCCCGAAAGTGTCTCACATTTTCTGGGTCACTACAGCCTAGTAAAATGATCAAGATAAGGAACTCAATTAGACAATCGTCCACTGCTCCGTTAACGCTAAAGCATGAAATTCGCAAACTCGAGCAGCTACAACAACAGCTTGAGGTTGAAGCAAACCGGGCTATTGAAGTATTGCACAAGGAGGTTGAATGCCACAAGCATGGCAACCAAGGTGTAGCAGAAACTATCGCTAAACTTCAGGCAGAAATCAGGGAGATGCAATCTGTTAGACCTGAGAACAGAGATGTTGAGATGATTACAGATGAAGGAAATGGTTCTGATTTGAAAGATGAAATCAGTAGACTTCATATGCAAGACAATGATATTGCCAAACTTGAGGCGAAACTGGAAAATGTACAGAGGTCTATTGATAAATTGGTGATGTCACTTCCAAATGTTGGCCAACTGAGCTGCCCACCGTTTACGTATGTGCAGAATGGAGATACGTATTATATATCATCTACGCGTTATCATTTGGATGAAATTTTGATCGGCTGTTGCTTTTTTGTTCACCTTTGCTGCTTGATGTACACACTGACAGTCTGACACACGGTATCACTTGCTATCGCTACCTTGCTCCTTGCCAACACATTGCATCCCACTTATACATACTTGGCTCTATTCTGTACAAAAAAATCACAGCTTAAATATTTGCTATGTTTTAGGACTGGGAGCCTGTGAGTGTTGCACGTGGCAAGTTACAACCTTGTGGATCAGAGGTTGACTTCTCTGCTGTATCATTAAGTGAACCATTATGTCAAATGACTTGTGTGAAATAATTTTCTTATACATAATTATTTATTTTATGCAAAATTTTATAAGTAAAAATATATTAATTTATATCTAAAAAACCAGACACTGAACCGGTGAACCACTGGTCCGACCAGTAAAAACCTAAACCAATAGCTTCACCGGTTTGATCGCTGGTCCAGTTTTTAAAACTATGATGGTAGCCCTTCTTATGCACTGCCTTGAACCTCTCCAAGGCCCGGGATACCTGCAATCACGCCAAAGCCGCTAATGATGTACATAGAATGATGTACATCAAATAGAATGATCAAGGTTGTCTATGGCTTACCACTGACATGATGCCAGCGCCGCTAACAGGGTTGTTTTTGCAATGTTCGACGGTCGAGCAGAACTTTCTTGTCTCTTGTTTGATGTAGTTCCATCTTTTTCTTAGGGACTCTTCCGTGCGAGGGCTTGGGATGTGGTACGGTGCACCGACGAGGCCGGAGGAGCGATGCCGGCGATCCCCTCTCGCTTGACGAGCATGTAGCCCTCCGCTATGGTTGGATGGAGGGCTACTTGCGCGACGCCGGCTTTCATCTGCATCTGCCACGCCCGGTTGGCGGCCGCAACAGTCTTGTCCTTCAGGTTCTTGCGCCGGCCGCGACGCTTCGTGGCCTCGACACATTTCTCCTCCTTGGAGAGCACCTTCTTTGCCGCCTTCGGCTTCGCCGCCTTCGGCTTTGCCTCAGGGGAGTGTGGGGCGGAGGCGGGTGCGAGGGTTTGCTCGGCATCCATGGTGGTGGCTGGGGCGGCGAGGACGTCCATCGCTTATGGACTGCTCGCGCCGGTCTAGTTTGATATTTCGCGCGGGGAACAACCTCTGGCGGGAATAATATCGGCCACCCTGCCACTGGGCGGGTCCTACGTCTTTTTCGGCGGACACTCGGCGCGACCGCGGAGACGCAAACGTGGCGCATATTTGGGCTAGGTTTGCGGCGCCGCGGACGGTCAATCACTTTGTGTCGTCCCGCTGGTGCAGACCCTAGACGCATTTCCGATCACGGCGGACGCAAACGGTCGCGCGTGGCGCCGCTGGAGATGCCCTAATTTGCATACCAGGGCACTACAACGACCACAAGACATTAGAGATTCGAATGTTCAGCACGAATACCCAGCGAATCACCATTATACTAACGCAAAACGGAATTCAAATTCAAACCCCGTCCCGGTTCCCGAGTGCACGTCCGTGTAGCCTACGACGGCGGCGCCTAGCGGGCTGCTCGTGCAGACCACGTGGAACCCAGGACCTACCATAAAACTCCACTCGCCGACAGGTGGGTCCGATCCCCTCGCAACCCAGCCGTGGCCCACTGAGCAGCGAGTCGCCGGCGGCTTCCCGTAACGCCTTTCCAAATCTAGCTAGCCGTTGCTCAGTAACCCCCGCCCGCTCCGCTCGCTCGCACGACTTCCTCGTCCTCTTCCTCTCCCTCGTCATCGGCGACGGCGTCATCGAGCCGAGCGAGCCCTCGTCCTCCGCTCCGGTCGCCGCCGAGCTCGCCTCCGAGGAGTGTCGCCTGGCCGTGGGCGCGGCTGTCGTCCTCCGCGCCGCTGCACTGGGCCGGGACTGCCGCGCGCGGCCGGGGATCCGCCCGTGCTTTGGATCGATTTTGTTCGCTGGTGAGCAACCCTAGCCTGCCTGGATTGCTCGTAGGGTTTCGTTTCGGTCGTGTTGTTTGCTCTAACCCGGATCCTTCGTCCTCCAGCTTGGTGCGGATTTGCTTGCTTCCGGCGCGGAGTGCTGAGTGCTGGTAGCGGCTTGTTTTGGGGCGGAGTCAGGGGCTTCAGCTGAACACGCTTGATCGCCTGAGTGAGCCCTGAGGGGATTCGGTAAGAGATCGCACCAGCCTTAGACTGATTTATTTACTAGCATTTGAGATGTTTTTGGCTTATATGTGTTTGGCGTCCCCGATTCCCTTTATTCTCGTCGGAGAAATGTGTCTGCATACGGATACGGTAGTTTGGCATAGGAAACTGCGGCATCTGGTGGGAGAATTAGTCTTACTTGACAGTGCCATCAGTACGGCACTCCTCTGTGTTGCTATCATTACGGCTGAAAACAGCCGGATCTGTGCTTGTATTGTTCAGTGGAAATTCAGTTAGGGGGGAATGCAGAGATTGATGATTGACAGGGATATTTTCTGAAATTTGGAGTTGTTGCTGGCTAGATAGCCGTGAAATATTAGTCATAAAGGGTACTGTAATATCCGATACATTTATTTCTGCTGTTGGAAACTAAACGAGTGTTTTTTTTAACTGATAAGCAACTGGATCGCCTCATTATGCAGACTGTAGAAGCAACATTCCCTGAATTAAGATTGATTGTGTTTGAAATTGTTTCCTACTCTGTCAGTATTATTGTGTTTTATTTCTGATGATGTGATCTTACTTCATTTTATATCCATATCATCCTCTAAAATTTTTAACTTGACAATTGCAGCTGTGCTTTGTTTTTCCCAGCCTTCTGGCTGCAGTTTGGACTGAAGGACTTTGTACACAACTAGGAGTAAAAACATGGTTGCATCAAGGCCACCAGGTGCCCCTACATCGAAGATCGAGCGCACACCGAGCCTTACCCCTGGTGGCAGCTCCAGATCCAAGGAGGAGAAAATATTTGTCACAGTTAGGGTGAGACCATTGAGCAAGAAGGAGCTGGCCGTCAAGGACCAGGCTGCGTGGGAATGTGCTGATAGTCATACAATTTTGTACAAGGGCCCACACCAGGACCGGGCTGCACCTACCTCTTACACTTTTGGTACGCTGTCCTGCTCAAGCAATTCTATTTGTTGTGACAGAACTCACCTTATAATCTACTAACGAATGCCTATGCAACCCTTCCAGATAAGGTGTTTGGGCCGAGCTGTCAGACAGATTTGGTTTATGAAGGCGGGGCTAAGGATGTTGCTATGTCTGCATTGACAGGCATCAATGGTAGATTAGTGCTCACTTTCTAGCTTAGTGCTGGTGCCTGGTGGAATGATGATCTGCAAGTGACCGTTTTCTTGTCTTTGTTTTGCAGCCACCATTTTTGCCTATGGTCAGACCAGCAGTGGCAAGACATATACGATGAGAGGCGTGACAGAGAGTGCTGTTAGTGATATTTACAGGCACATGGAAAATGTGAGTTTTTTTTTGTATCTGCTGTTCATGATATTTACAGACTTGCAATCCTGGAAGACTGCTAACATGTCCGTAAGACATAACCATTTCTGCCTTTATGTCTTTTGTCTATTTGCTTAGACCCCTGAGAGGGAATTTGTAATCAAGATATCTGCTATGGAAATCTACAATGAGATTGTGAAGGATCTTCTACAACCTGACTCTGGTTCCCTTCGGCTGTTAGATGATCCTGAGGTTTGTTGACTCAGTCAGTACACTTTCGTAAGGAAATTCTCCTTCACGTTGTTATGATCTTGTCGAAATATATTTTGGTTTGGCAGAAAGGACCCATCGTGGAGAAGTTGGATGAACAAATTGTCAGGGACAGAGAACATCTACGGCATCTAATCGGCATTTGTGAAGGTTACTACTACTTGCAGAGTGTACCTCTCAAAGAAAGGCAAAAATGTGTAAGGTTAACTGGTTGACATTTGTTAATGATGTGCCAAATAACTGCAGAACAAAGACAGGTTGGGGAGACTGCACTAAACGACACCAGTTCACGCTCCCACCAAATCATTAGGCTGGTACGTGAGAACAATATTTCCTGTTTACATTCAACAAAGAAAAATGTATTGAGCAAAGCATAATCTTCATTTTGTGTATATATCTCTATGCAGACAGTGGAGAGTAGGCTCCGTGAAGTGTCAGGCTGTGTTAAATCTTTTGTTGCTAGTCTAGTAAGAATACTGCCCAACTTTTGGCATGTGGTGTGCTGATTTAGTTGTCCATGATCTTAATGATTTGTTTTGCTTTTCCGCAGAATTTTGTTGACCTTGCTGGAAGTGAAAGAGCTGCACAAACACATGCAATTGGTGCAAGATTGAAAGAAGGCTGCCATATAAATCGCAGCTTATTGACCTTGACTAAAGTCATCCGGAAGCTAAGGTTTGAGTTCTTTATAAGAGACACGTCTAGATAGAAAATTTGGATCAGATGTCTTTATTAGCCTTTTCCCTGCATTCATTTGGAAACCAGTTCTAAATTCTTATATGGCAACTAAGCTTCTAATGAATTGCATATAGAAGTACACATGCAAAGTGCAAATGAAAGGCATCAGATGAACATATTCTTACTAAGGCACTTTATCAAGTTAATGGCATCGGTTCACACTCCAATTCCACAATTTTGAGGGCATCATTTTGTGTATGTGTAATAACTTCTGCTTTGCTAACATCTCATAGCAGTAACTTGGGTCTGTTGGCTAAATGACTGGAAGTTCAAACTTTAGGTTGCGGTCTTCTGGTATACAAGTGGCATTTGACATGTGATGACTAATAAACAGTAGTTTTTCATATTCCAGGGTTATCATATCAATCTATTAGATGGTTATTCCATTCAATCCAACTCATTTTTGTCATATTCAAGTGTTGGTTTTCATTGAAAACTTAACAATTTATAGGAGTGTTGACACATTCTAAATTAGAGTATCTGGAGGTTACCAACACTTACCATGGTAGATACTTAAATAACAACTAAAATGATATGGTTACTGCACTACATTCAGTTTGCTATTGATGTATTTTTCTAATAAACCTATCAAATATATATAAAGATGTTGCAAAATCGCATAAACTACCATTGATGTCTAGATAAATAATGCAAATAACTGTACGCTGCAAACTTGGCTACCTGAGTTTTAGAAACTTTGCGTGTTCACTTCAGCAATGCTTACACTTACTCAAAGGTTATCTGGATTAGCAGCTAGAATTAAGATTATGTGAGTAAGGTGTTGCATGGGGCATTTGATTTTGATTTAGCAGAAAAAACCTAAGGAAAGAAAGTTTATCCTTATTGGAGCTTCAAACAAACTAATTATAAATTTGCATTGCAGCTCAGAGAAAAGAAGTGGACACATACCATATCGAGATTCAAAGCTCACACGTATTTTGCAACTTTCTTTGGGTGGGAATGCAAGAACAGCCATCATCTGTACCATGAGCCCAGCCCTGACACACGTAGAGCAATCTAGAAATACTTTATTCTTTGCAACATGTGCCAAGGAGGTGACAAATACTGCAAAAGTTAATATGGTAAGAGCTGTGACTCTGAGGTTCTTTGCCACACCCTTGGTTGTTAAAATAAACTTACCATTCATTGTCCATACAGGTTATTTCTGATAAGCAACTTGTGAAGCACCTTCAAACGGAAGTTGCTAGGCTAGAAGCAGAACTAAGAACACCTGATCGTGCCGCCTCTTCTGAGATCCTCATAATGGAGAAGGACAAGAAAATCAGACAGGTCAGGTTCTTACCAAGGACGGAACACTTACTTTTAGCTTTATAAGTTTTAAGGATTCACTGAATATAACTTTGTAATTGATCTGATAGAGCTAACCTTGCAGATGGAAATAGAAATGGAAGAACTCAAGAAAGAACGAGACAGTGCATGCTCACAACTTGAAGAACTACGAAAGAAGATGGGTGACAACCAGCAAGTAAGATTTTGTCTTTGTCAAAGACGTGTTCTTTTGCTTTTAACTAAATCATCTCCATTCCTGCAAGAAACTAAATATTCTCCATATCTGTCGCTCTGTTTAGGGATGGAATTCTTTTGACTCATCACAAAAGGCCCGAAAGTGTCTCACGTTTTCTGGGTCACTACAGCCTAGTAAAATGATCAAGATAAGGAACTCAATTAGACAATCGTCCACTGCCCCATTAACGCTAAAGCATGAAATTCGCAAGCTCGAGCAGCTACAACAACAGCTTGAGGTTGAAGCAAACCGAGCTATTGAAGTATTGCACAAGGAGGTTGAATGCCACAAGCATGGCAACCAAGGTGTAGCAGAAACTATCGCTAAACTTCAGGCAGAAATCAGGGAGATGCAATCTGTTAGACCTGAGAACAGAGATGTTGAGATGATTACAGATGAAGGAAATGGGTCTGATTTGAAAGATGAAATCAGTAGACTTCATATGCAAGACAATGATATTGCCAAACTTGAGGCGAAACTGGAAAATGTACAGAGGTCTATTGATAAATTGGTGATGTCACTTCCAAATGTTGGCACAGAGTGTAATGATTCTTCCACAAAGTCCAATGTATCAAAAAAGAAGAGGAGGATGTTTCTTCCGCTGGGCGTGAGCAACATAAACAGACCAATAAGAGCACCTTGCTCTCCACACTCTTCTAGTAGACCTTCGGACTCAGAAGTTGAGAACAGAGCTCCAGACGGTCACACAGTGTCTCATGAGGATTCAGAAAAAGCAACTCCCACCAAGAGTGAAGACACTGGAGATATATCATCACGTGATGAAACACCACGTAATAGGCGAGATAGCTCAGTGAACATGAAAAAGATGCAGAGGATGTTCCAAAATGCCGCTGAAGAGAATGTAAGAAACATCAGGGATTATGTGACTGAGCTGAAGGAGAGAGTGGCGAAACTTCAGTACCAAAAGCAGCTGCTTGTCTGCCAGGTCCTGGCCTCACTTGATCTTGCACACACATTAACTTTTTTGGTCATGTTGAAAATATCTTATTCTTCTGCTAAAATATGTTTTTTCAAAATTTTCTTACAGGTCCTGGAATTGGAATCTAATGAAGGAAAACCAAATGACATGCAAGAAGATCCAGAGGAAAATGCCGGATGTCTACAGGATGGTCCTGAGTCATGGGACAGATTATTTAAGGAGCAGATGCAGCACATTATCCAGCTATGGGATATCTGTCATGTATCGATCATACACAGGACCCAGTTCTACCGGCTATTCAAGGGGGATACTGCTGATCAGATATACATCGAAGTTGAAGTCCGAAGATTGTTATGGCTGCAGCAGCATCTGGATGAAGTAGGTGATGCAAGCCCTGCTGCACCTGGTGATGACCTTGCAGTTTCTCTGGCTTCAAGGTAAATATGATAATATGTCATGTTGCCTCTCATATTTCTGTTTACAGATTATGTTGATTAATGCTAGCAGCAAGAAAGTTTGTTGAAGAGTGCTGATGAGGTCTAGTCATAGTGCTACCATTCTGCCTTAGTCAGACACCATTTAACATCCAGCCTTTGTTGATGATTTAAATACAGCTAGGCCAAGTCAATATGTTTCATTCGTCGTTACTAACTGTTACTCCCTCCGTTCCATATTAGTTGTCGCTGATTTGGATGTATGTAGACACATTTTGTGTATATACATCCGAATCTGCGACAACTAATATGGAACGGAGGGAGTACAAGTTATTTATCTCCAAATGGTTCTAAGGCAGCTTTCACTCATTTGTACACTGCAGCATCAAGGCGTTGAAGAACGAGCGGGAATTTCTCGCGAGACGAATGGGCTCAAGGCTGACGGAAGAACAGCGGGAGCGCCTGTTCATCAAATGGCAGATCCCCCTCGAGGCGAAGCAGCGGAAGCTGCAGCTGGTGAACAAGCTCTGGACAGACCCTGAGGATGAAGCGCACATCGAGGAGAGCGCCGACATAGTGGCCCAGCTGGTTGGTTTCTGCGAGGGTGGCAACATCAGCAAGGAGATGTTTGAACTCAACTTCGCGATCCCGGCAAGTAGGAAGCCGTGGCTGATGGGCTGGCAGCCGATTTCCAACATGATCAGGGATAGAGCTCAACTTTGGTAACTCGTTGCTGCATCCCATCAAGGCCATCACACTGAGAAATGAGCATACATTTCGTCATGTCCAGATGACCTGTTCTTGTTCCAATCATCCAATGGGAAGGGAGGATAATAGTGTAGATATTGAAGTTTTGGAAATATTATGATGCTCTCTGTGAAAGTAAGTTGTTGGGGTTATTGCCGGGTTCGGGGTTATCTGTCTGTCATGGCTGGGGTTTTGGCATCCATGCGATATGGATGTCTTACTCCATCGCCGGCGAGGGGGAGAGACATCTCCGAGAACTCAACGGAGTTGGCGCGGCGGGCGCAGAAAAGGGTAATGCGACAGCGAGCTCAGAGATTGGCGGCGAGGACGGCGATCGAACTCGATGAAGGTATGCGATCTCCTTTCTCTAGGCCGTTGGGCAAATCTACAAAAATCAAAGAAAGGCCGATTCTTGAGCCTTCTGTGTTCCATGACGAAAGCATGCAAGGCTGGACGGTTGTCCGTCGGCGACGTTGGTCGCCGGCGATACGCAAGACAGCTCTTGATCTGAAACTTCCGCAATTTTCAAATCCTGCTAGTAAGGGCCTGATGAAATCGTGGGCCGATGGCAATGGGTTTGTGGCTCGTTGGGGCCCAGATACTATTGCTCATCGTGTCATTGAGGCCAAAAAAACTTACGAGACCCAATCAGCATCGTTCGGTACGAGTTGAGGTTGGAGGAGCCGTCGCTGGACGCTCTTTTCGACATCTGTTAGGGTTTACGTGGGATCGGCTTCAGTCTGGGACGGCGCTACAGCGGAGGCTGATTCGTCCCACGATGAACGGCGATGAAGGTCAGAATTTCAACCCGGGTCGTGGCGGCTTTAACCATGGGCGCGGCGGCTTTCAGCAGCGCGGTGGTTATGGCGGCGCCGGGCGTGGTGCTTTTGTGGCGAGAGGACGCCAAGGGCAGCGAGGCCGTGGAGGGCAAGGCGCGGGTGCTGGCCAGGGTTTTGCTGGAGGTCGTGGCAATCACTCGGGTGGCGGCATGAATTCTTTTGGGAGGAATTTCGTGCGTGGTGAATCTAGTGGTGCAGGTGGTATGAATGGTGGTCAAGGATTCAACAATGAGAATTGGGGTGCAGGCCCTATGAATTATCAAAGGGGTCCCCGATATGGACACGGGGCAAATCCGAGATGGAACAATGGTAACAATGGTGCCCGTGGTGGTTTCCAAAATCGCGGTGGTGCTCAGGGAGGCGTGGCACGGGGCGGCATTGACGCCGATCTATTGCAGCAAACGGTGCAGGCCGTGGTGGCGGCGGTGACAGCGGTACAGAAGGCGCCCGATGCTGCGGCTGTTTCACAGGTACAAGTTGTTGCACCAGTAGTGAACGAGGAGGCAAGACGGGAGACAGTGGTGCCGGTTGCGGCATCAACGGTGACACAACAGCAAGAGGAGGCTGCTAGGCAAGAGGTAACTGATCATCAGAGCATATCTGCAAAGGGGAAAGAAGATGAAGAGCAAGCACCTTCAAAAAAGAAAAAGGAGGAGAAGACTGGTTGTTTTAGGTGCAAGCAACCAGGTCATTATATTGATGACTGCCCTAAGCCTTTTTGCGATTTATGTGAGTCAGTTAATCATGTCACCTCTGCTTGTCATCTCTTACATGCTCCTAAACCCACTGCGATTTTACATGGCTATGCGAATGAAGGTCTTATGTTTTTTGAGTTACCTTGTGGAGCTTTCAAAGCTAAAGTAGAGAATCCTAAATTAGCTAAAGTTACTGTTGATGGCAATGCTTTAACTATACCAGAGATTATTGATCAGTTGAAGAAAATTGTTCCACATGACAAATTTAATTGGGAGGTTTTCCATTTTAAGGACAACATTTTTAGGGTCAAGCTACCTAGTAAGCAAGAAGTTCAGAGGCTGAAGAACTTTGGTACTTACATATGTACAGATAGAGAATCTTGTCTCTCTTTTGATATTTGGTTATCTATGGAAGCTCCATTTTCTCTGTTGCCAGAGGTTTGGGTCAGAGTTTCTGGTTTGCCTTTTGATATGAGAGCAGACTATCTATCTCTATGGGGGGTAGGCACTTTGTTTGGGAAAACTTTGGATGTTGATATGGCCTATACTCGCAAGAATAAGGTGCTTCGAATCAAAATTGGATGTTTGGATAGTAGATTAATTCCTGCTGATAGTGATGTTTTCATTAGAAGGGGTTTTTTCAAATTAAAATTTGAAGTGGAGAATAGTCAAGGATCACAAGAAGTTGATATGGTGGAAGGTAATAATGGAGATGATGGTAACAATGATGAAAAGGGTGGAGAAGAAAATAATGGTGGTTCTCATGCAATGGACACGGATCCTAAGAGGAGAGAGATAGAGGATGCATCTACTAATAATTTGAATGGTGGTTCCAATGGGAATAATGGAGGAGATGGGATGCAAGAGCAAATTGAGCGTTTGGATGCGCTTCAAATTGGATCTTTGAATCTCAAAATTACTCCTGCAGGTAGTCCTTCCATTGATCCAAGTTTAAGTTCATACGATTCATCCCCTATTTCTCTATGCTATGATCAAATTTTGCTGAATAATGACAAAAATACCACTGTTTTCCATTCAGATTTGGACCAGGGGGGATCTGCTTGGGGATTGTCGCCATGCAGATTTCTAGATGGGGGCGTGCAGGCGACAGCTGTGCGTGGCGGCAGTGCCCCTGCCAGTGCCTGGCAGGCTAGGTTGCAGCGGACAGAGATGCGCCGCGGTGACCTATCAATGCATGACACGGCGGCGGTGCAGGCTGGTGGTGGCGGTGGTAGCGAGGGGCAAAGGAGGCAGTCAAGCAGGAGCGAACCAGAGACTACCGCGTGGGCGAATCACAAGACAGAGGGAGGCGCTAGTGGGTTGCCACTGCATGCGTCTGCTGCAGCTGTCGGCCGGGCCAGTTCCGTGGTGGGATTGTCTGCGGCTGCGGAGGGGGTCTCTCACGTATCAGGCTCGTGCGGCGCGGTACAGAAGATCCGACAGTGCATGACTGAGGAACCCGAAAACCGTGCGCCGTCTGCTGTTCATCATGAGGCAATGATTGTTAATGATTGGCAATCTGAGGTTTCTCCTGGGGGATCTTCTGTGCCCGGATCTGGTGCAGCAACTGGTACGGGTCTGGTTTCAAAAAAATTAGTTTCGGATGATGTTAATCATTTTGAGCAATATGCAGTACCTTATATGTTTAATCAAGGATTAAATGCTGAGATGTTGTTTGATTCAGGTAGTGCAAAGATTAGTAAGGATGGCATAGTGGATGAGGTGCGGATGGTTGAAACAAAGAAGCATGAAGTTGGTGGTCGGGTTTCGATGGGGATTGCCTCATCTCCACGGACAGCTGGTAAGGTTTTAGATACAAAATCAGTTTCTACCAACAATCATGTTCTTTGTCTTTAATTGAAACTGATACTCAATCCCATTATCCATCTTTAGAAGAGGTTATTGCGTTTGGGGGTATCTGTAGGATAACGTAGCATAGAAAACAAAAAATTCCTACCGCGAACACGAAATCCAAGCCAAGATGCAATCTAGAAGACGGTAGCAACGAGGGGATTATCGAGTCTCACCCTTGAAGAGATTCCAAAGCCTACAAGATGAGGCTCTTGTTGCTGCGGTAGACGATCACTTGCCGCTTGCAAAAGCGCGTAGAAGATCTTGATCACGGCGCCACGAACGGGCAGCACCTCCGTACTCGGTCACATGTTCGGTTGTTGATGAAGACGACGTCCACCTCCCGTTCCAGCGCAGAAGTAGTAGCTCCTCTTGAATCCGACAAACACGACGGCGTGGTGGTGGTGGTGGAGAAATCCGGCAGAGCTTCGCTAAGCGTGCGGGATGTGGTGGAGAAGAGAGGGCCGCTAGGGTTTGGGAGAGGGGGGCGCCGGCCACTAAGGGGTGGGGCCACCTTGTGGTCTTTGGGTGGCCGGCCCCCTCCCCTTGGCCCCTCATTATATAGGTGGAAGCCCCAACTACAAGTCTCGAATAAGACCCGAACCAAAACCTTCCATGTGATAGGGAAACCTACCCAAGGTGGGAATCCCACTTGGGTGGGATTCCCCCTTCCATGGGTGGCCGGCCCCCATAGGGAGTCCACTTGGGACTCCTCCCTTTAGGGTTGGCCGGCCATGGGAGGTGGAGTCCCTCCGGGACTCCGCCTTCCTTAGTGGTTTCTTCCGGACTTTTCTAGAACCTTCTAGAACCTTCCATAGAACCTTCCGGATCATTTTAAATCACATAAAATGACTTCCTATATATGAATCTTATTCTCCGGAACTCCTCGTGATGTCCGGGATCTCATCCGGGACTCCGAACAAATATTCGAACTCCATTCCATATTCAAGTTCTACCATTTCAACATCCAACTTTAAGTGTGTCACCCTACGGTTCGCGAACTATGCGGACATGGTTGAGTACTCACTCCGACCAATAACCAATAGCGGGATCCGGAGATCCATAATGGCTCCCACATATTCAACGATGACTTAGTGATCGAATGAACCATTCACATACGATACCAATTCCCTTTGTCACGCGATATTTTACTTGTCCGAGGTTTGATCATCGGTATCACTCTATACCTTGTTCAACCTCGTCTCTGACAAGTACTCTTTACTCGTACCATGGTATGTGGTCTCTTATGAACTTATTCATATGCTTGCAAGACATTAGACGACATTCCACCGAGAGGGCCCAGAGTATATCTATCCATCATCGGGATGGACAAATCCCACCGTTGATCCATATGCCTCAACTCATACTTTCCGGATACTTAATCCCACCTTTATAACCACCCATTTACGTAGTGGCGTTTGATGTAATCAAAGTACCTTTCCGGTATAAGTGATTTACATGATCTCATGGTCGAAAGGACTAGGTAACTATGTATCGAAAGCTTATAGCAAATAACTTAATGACGTGATCTTATGCTACGCTTAATTGGGTGTGTCCATTACATCATTCATATAATGATATAATCTTGTTTATTAATAACATCCAATGTTCATGATTATGAAACTAATCATCTATTAATCAACAAGCTAGTTAAGAGGCTTACTAGGGATTCTTTGTTGTTTACATATCACACATGTATCAATGTTTCGGTTAATACAATTATAGCATGATATATAAACATTTATCATAAACATAAAGATATATAATAACCACTTTTATTATTGCCTCTTGGGCATATCTCCAACAGTCTCCCACTTGCACTAGAGTCAATAATCTAGATTACATTGTAATGTACCTAACACCCATGGCATTCGGTGTTGGTCATGCTTTGCCCTAGGGAGAGCTTTAGTCAACGGATCTGCTACATTCAGATCAGTGTGTACTTTGCAAATCTTTACTTCCCATCATGTACTCGCGAATCGAATGATAACGCAGCTTGATATGCTTCAGCCTCTTGTGTGACCTTGGTTCTTGTGCATTGGCGATGGCACCCATGTTGTCACAGTAGATGACTAGTGGGTCCAATGCACTAGGAACCACACCGAGCTCTATAATGAACCTCTTCATCCATACCGCTTCGATGAAGCCTCGAAGCCGCTATGTACTCCGATTCTGTTGAGGATTTCGCCACCGTGCACCGCTTCGAGCTTGCCCAGCTTACTGCAGCACCATTCAATATAAACACGTACCCAGACTGTGACTTAGAGT
Source organism: Lolium multiflorum (assembly GCA_030979885.1). Classification (NCBI taxonomy): domain Eukaryota; kingdom Viridiplantae; phylum Streptophyta; class Magnoliopsida; order Poales; family Poaceae; genus Lolium; species Lolium multiflorum. Next base: position 73,153,453 of record CM061750.1, on the reverse strand, counting down.
CATCAGGATCGGTGTTCCAACTTGCATCGGTGTAACTTGTTACAACGAGCTTTTGGTCACCTCCATAACAAAGAAACATATCCTTAGTTCTTTTCAAGTACTTCAGGATATTCTTGATCGCTGTCCAGTGTTCCATCCCTGGATCACTTTGATATCTGCTAGTCAAACTAACACATGTGCTATATCCGGTCTTGTACATAGCATGGCATACATGATAGAGCCTACTGCCGAGGCATAGGGGATCCGACTCATCCTTTCTCTTTCTTCGTAGCCGGACCTTGAGTCTTACTCAAGACCTTGCCTGGTAACATAGGTAAGAATCCTTTCTTACTTTCGTCCATTCTAAACTTCTTTAGAATCTTGTCCAGATATGTACTCTGTGATAGCCCTATTAGACGTCTTGATCTATCTCTATAAATCTTGATGCCTAATATATATGATGCTTCACCAAGGTCTTTCATTGAAAAACTATTATTCAAATAACCCTTTACACTGCTTAATAGTTCTATATCATTCCCAATCAATAATATGTCATCTACATATAATATCGGGAATGCTACAGAGCTCCCACTCACTTTCTTGTAAATACAGGCCTCTCCATGACACTGTATAAACCCGAAGTCTTTGATCACCTTATCAAAACGTCGGTTCCAACTTCTCGATGCTTGCTTCAGTCCATAGATTGAACGCTGAAGTTTGCATACTTTGTCAGCATTTTTAGGATCGACAAAACCTTTGGGTTGTACCATATACAACTCTTCCTCAATGTCTCCATTAAGGAACGCCGTTTTGACATCCATCCGCCAAATCTCATAATCGAAAAATGCAGCTATTGCTAACAAAATCCTCACAGATTTTAGCTTCGCTACAGTGAGAAAGTCTCATCGTAGTCAACACCTTGAATTTGTCGGAAACCCTTTGCGACAAGTCGAGCTTTATAGACAGTAATATTACCATCGCATCTGTTTTCTCTTGAAGATCCATTTATTCTCGACAGCCTTTCGGCTATCAGGTAAGTCTACCAAAGTCCATACTTTGTTATCATACATGGATCCCATTTCGGATTTCATGGCTTCTTGCCATTTGTTGGAATCTGGGCTCATCATCGCTTCTTCATACGTCGCAGGGTCTTCATCATTGTTATCCACAATCATGACATTTAGACAAGGATCATACCAATCAGGAGTGGCACGTTCCCTTGTCGATCTGCGAGGTTCAGTAGTTGTCTCATTTGAAGTTTCATGATCATTATCATTAGCTTCCTCTGTGCCGGTGTAGGCGGCACAGAACATCTTCCGATGCGCTACTCGATCAACGAGCAGAGATTCTTCAATCTCATTGAGTTCTACTTTTCTTCCAGTCACTTCTTTAGTGAGAAATTCTTTCTCAAGAAAGGTTTCGTTCTTAGCAACAAAGATCTTGCCTTCGGATCTGTGATAGAAAGTGTACCCTATAGTTTCCTTAGGGTATCCTATGAAGACGCATTTCTCCGCTTTGGGTTCTAGCTTGTCCGGTTGTAACTTTTTCACATAGGCTTCGCAACCCCAAACTTTCAGGAACTTATTAAACCATAATTCATACGGTGTCGTTTCAACGGATTTTGATGGTGCTCTATTTAAAGTGAATGCGGCTGTCTCTAATGCATAACTCCAAAATGATAACGGCAAATCAGTAAGAGACATCATAGAACGAACCATATCTAAGAGAGTTCGATTACGTTCGACACACCGTTTCGTTGTGGTGTTCCCGCGGTGTCAATTGTGAAAGTATTCCACATTTCTTTAAATGCATGCCAAACTCATAACTCAGATATTCACCTCCGCGATCAGATCGTAGAAATTTAATCGTCTTGTTACGTTGATTTTCTACTTCACTTTGGAATTCCTTAAACTTCTTAAAAGTTTCGGATTTATGTTTCATGAAATAGATATACCCATATCTACTCAGATCATCTGTGAAGGTTAGAACATAACGATAACCACCGCGCGATGCTACACTCATTGGTCCGCACACATCGGTATGTATGATTTCCAATAAGTCAGTAGCTCGCTCCATAATACCAGAGAATGGAGTCTTAGTCATTTTTCCCATCAGACATGCTTCGCATCTATCAAGTGACTCAAAGTCAAGTGATTCAAGTAATCCATCGGTATGGAGTTTCTTCATGCGTTTCACTCCAATATGACCAAGACGACCACATATAAGTAGAATTATCATTTAATTTAATTCGCTTAGCATCAATGTTATGTATATGTGTATCACTACTATCGAGATCTAACAGAAATAAGCCATTCTTTTCAGGTGCTCGACCATAAAAGATATTATTCATAAAAATAGAACAACCATTATTCTCAGACTTGAATGAATAACCTTCTTGCATTAAACAAGATCCAGATATAATGTTCATGCTCAACGCGGGTACAAAATAACAATTATTGAGGCTTAAAACTAATCCCGAAGGTAGATGTAGAGGAAGTGTGCCGACAGCGATCACATCGACTTTGGATCCATTTCCAACGCGCATGGTCACTTCATCCTTTAGTAGTCTTCGTTTATTCTTTAGTTCCTGTTTCGAGTTACAAATATGAGCAACCGAACCAGTATCAAATACCCAGGTACTAGTACGAGAACCAGTAAGATAAACATCTATAACATGTATATCGATATACCTTCTTTCTTCTTCTTGACAAGGCCGCTCTTCAGATCCGCCAAATACTTGGAGCAATTACGCTTCCAGTGTCCCTTCTCCTTGCAGTAATAACACTCAGCATCAGGCTTAGGGCCGTCTTAGGTTTCACAGAGGCGTGGCAGCTTTCTTGCCACCCTTCTTGAATTTTCCCTTAGACTTGCCCTGTTTCTTGAAACTGGTGGTCTTGTTGACCATCAACACTTGGTGCTCTTTTTCTCAATCTCAAGCAGATTTCAGCACGGAGAAGAGTTCAGGTAACTCTTTGTTCATGTTCTGCATATTGTAGTTCATCACAAAGTTCTTGTAACTAGGTGGTAGTGATTGAAGGACACGATTAATCCCGGTCGGTTAGGAATCACTATTCCCAAATCACTGAGTTTCTTCGCATGCCCGGTCATGGCGAGCATGTGCTCACTAACGGAGCTGCCTTCTTCCATCATGCAACCGAAGAAGTGTTTCGATGCTTCATAGCATTCCACGGCCGCATGAGTTTCAAAGATAGTCTTCAACTCATTGATTAACTCATGTGGATCGTGGTGCTCAAAACGTTTTTGAAGATCGGCTTCCAGACTGCATAGGATGGCACACCGAACTTGAGAGTACCGAGTTTTCCGAGTTGCGTAAACATTCTTTACTTCATCGGTTTCAGTTTCTAGGAGGGTCACCTAGCGGTGCATCAAGCACATATTGCAGATTTCCGCCATTGAGGAAGATCCTCACATGACGAAACCAGTCGGTGAAGTTGCTACCGTTGCTCTTAAGCTTTTCTTTCTCTAGGAACTGGTTAAAATTGATTGAGGACACCATATCAACAACATATTTGCAATAGTTTAGACTAATGTTTATGACAAATTGAGTTCAAATTTTAATTCAACATAATTAAAAACTAGGTGAACTCCCACTCAAAACAATATCCCTCGCATTGTCTTAGTGATCACACGAACCAAATCCACCACACCAAGTCCGATCATCACGAGACAAGATGTAACTTCAATGGCGAACACTCAAAGTGTTCATCATATCAATCATATGATTCATGCTCTACCTTTCGGTATCACGTGTTCCGAGACCATGTCGTACATGCTAGGCTCGTCAAGGCCACCTTAGTATCCGCATGTGCAAAACTGCTTACACCCGTTGTATGCACTTGTTGAATCTATCACACCCGATCATCACGAGATGCTTCGAAACGACAAGTCTTGGCAACGGTGCTACTAAGGATGAACACTTTATTATCTTGATATTTTAGTGAGAGGGATCATCTTATAATGCTACCGTCGCGATCTAAGCAAAATAAGATGCATAAAAGGATTAACATCACATGCGGTTCATATGTGATATGATATGGCCCTTTTGTCTTTGCGCCTTTGATCTTCATCTCCAAAGCACGGACATGATCTCCATCAACAACGGGCATGATCTCCATCATCGTCGGCGAAGCACCAAGGTCAATGGCGCCGTCTTCATGATTGTCCTCCATGTAGCAACTATTACAACTACTTTGAAATACTACTCAACATGAAATTTAAAGACAACCATAAGGCTCCTGCCGGTTGCCACAATACAATAATGATCATCTCATACATAGTCATCATCACATTATGGCCATATCACATCACCAAACCCTGCAAAAACAAGTTAGACGTTCTCTAATTTGGTTTGCATATTTTACGTGGTTTAGGGTTTTCGAGTAAGATCCAATCTACCTACGAACATGAACCACAACGGTGATACTAGTGTTGTCAATAGAAGAGTAAATTGAATCTTCACTATAGTAGGAGAGACAGACACCCGCAAAGCCACTTATGCAATACAAGTTGCATGTCGAGCGTGGAGCAAATCTCATGAACGCGGTCATGTAAAGTTAGCCCGAGCCGCTTCATCCCACTATGCCACAAAGATGCAAAGTACTCAAACTAAAGATAACAAAAGCATCAACGCCCACAAAACCATTGTGTTCTACTCGTGCAACCATCTATGCATAGACACGGCTCGATACCACTGTAGGATAACGTAGCATAGAAAACAAAAATTTCCTACCGCGAACACGAAATCTAAGCCAAGATGCAATCTAGAAGACGGTAGCAACAAGGGGATTATCGAGTCTCACCCTTGAAGAGATTCCAAAGCCTACAAGATGAGGCTCTTGTTGCTGCGGTAGACGATCACTTGCCGCTTGCAAAAGCGCGTAGAAGATCTTGATCACGGCGCCACGAACGGGCAGCACCTCCGTACTCGGTCACACGTTCGGTTGTTGATGAAGACGACGTCCACCTCCCGTTCCAGCGGGCAGCGGAAGTAGTAGCTCCTCTTGAATCCGACAGCACGACGGCGTGGTGTCGGTGGTGGAGAAATCCGGCGGAGCTTCGCTAAGCGTGCGGGATGTGGTGGAGGAGAGGGCCGCTAGGGTTTGGGAGAGGGGGGCGCCGGCCACTAAGTGGTGCGGCCACCTTGTGGTCTTTGGGTGGCCGGCCCCCTCCCCTTGGCCCCTCATTATATATGTGGAAGCCCCAAGTGTTGGACTACAAGTCTCCGAATAAGACCCAAACCAAAAACCTTCCATGTGATAGGGAAACCTACCCAAGGTTGGAATCCCACTTGGGTGGGATTCCCCCTTCCATGTGGGGGGGCGGCCCCCATAGGGAGTCCACTTGGGACTCCTCCCCTTTAGGGTTGGCCGTCCATGGGAGGTGGAGTCCCTCCAGGACTCTGCCTTCCTTAGTGGTTTCTTCCAGACTTTTCTAGAACCTTCTAGAACCTTCCATAGAACCTTCCGGATCATTTTAAATCACATAAAATGACTTCCTATATATGAATCGTATTCTCGGACCACCGGAACTCCTCGTGATGTCCGGGATCTCATCCGGGACTTCGAACAAATATTCGAACTCCATTCCATATTCAAGTTCTACCATTTCAACATCCAACTTTAAGTGTGTCACCCTACGGTTCGCGAACTATGCGGACATGGTTGAGTACTCACTCCGACCAATAACCAATAGCGGGATCTGGAGATCCATAATGGCTCCCACATATTCAACGATGACTTAGTGATCGAATGAACCATTCACATACGATACCAATTCCCTTTGTCACGCGATATTTTACTTGTCCGAGGTTTGATCATCGGTATCACTCTATACCTTGTTCAACCTCGTCTCCTGACAAGTACTCTTTACTCGTACCATGGTATGTGGTCTCTTATGAACTTATTCATATGCTTGCAAGACATTAGACGACATTCCACCGAGAGGCCCCAGTATATCTATCCGTCATCGGGATGGACAAATCCCACTGTTGATCCATATGCCTCAACTCATACTTTCCGGATACTTAATCCCACCTTTATAACCACCCATTTACGTAGTGGCGTTTGATGTAATCAAAGTACCTTTCCGGTATAAGTGATTTACATGATCTCATGGTCGAAAGGACTAGGTAACTATGTATCGAAAGCTTATAGCAAATAACTTAATGACGTGATCTTATGCTACGCTTAATTGGGTGTGTCCATTACATCATTCATATAATGATATAATCTTGTTTATTAATAACATCCAATGTTCATGATTATGAAACTAATCATCTATTAATCAACAAGCTAGTTAAGAGGCTTACTAGGGATTCTTTGTTATTTACATATCACACATGTATCAATGTTTCGGTTAATACAATTATAGCATGGTATATAAACATTTATCATAAACATAAAGATATATAATAATCACTTTTATTATTGCCTCTTAGGCATATCTCCAACAGTATCCAGAAGCCCACTGCTGGGGTACGGTCGAGTACCAGGTTGGGTAGACAGCCTAATGCTGATATGCCTTTAATGGAGAAAACAATGAAGCAGGCGCTAATAAAGGATGATGCACTCAGTTCAGGTCAGTTATCAATCCCCAAGTACTCAATTATTAATATTTCGGACTCGGAGATTGCTAAAAGAGCCGATAGATTAGGGGTGTCTTTAGGAAAATCTCAGGTTGAGATAGGAAAGTCCATCCAGGGAATTAAAATGGTAGAACAAGAGAGAATTTTAACTATTTTGCAGAAAAATGAATGTGACATAGATAATAGGGACGAAGGGCTGGAGACTCTTGTATTGTCAAAAGTATCCAACCTTAGTGAGGATTTATGTGAGGATGAGGATATCCCTTTGGATTTTGATGACCATCTAGAACATCTTAAACCAGTGGTCAAGGTAAAGAAAATTAGACAGAGGAAAGTTTATGATACTAATAATATTCGTAAAAGTACTAGAAAGAGAATTAAAAAGCAATACTAAGAATGCAGAATATAAAAGGAATAAACTGGAATCCTGGTGGTTTTGGTGATACTGCTAAGCATCTGTTTGTCAAAGAGGCAATTAGTGAACATAAATTAGATTTCATAGCTTTATGGGAGACTGGGAGATCTAATTTCTCTATTCCTTTTTTGAATCAATTAGCTGCGGGGTATAATTTCTCTTGGTTTTGTTTTCCACCACATGGTAGTTCGGGGGGTATTCTAGTGGGAATAAACTCTGATACGCTACAGGTGTTAAAGGTAAGTACAGGAGATTTTTGCGTTAAGATGCATATTAAATGCAAGCGTGATGGGTTTGAATGGATTCTCGTGCCAGTCTATGGGGCTGCCCAAGACGCGCACAAAGCAGAATTTTTGGCAGAATTAGTGCGAACTTGTGAATCTGAATCATTGCCTATGTTGGTAGGGGGTGATTTCAATATTATTCGCAAGAGAGAGGAAAAGAATAATGATAATTTCAAAGCGCGTTGGCCCTTTGTTTTTAATGCTGTAATTGAGCACTTAAATTTGAGGGAAATTGCTCTAACTGGAAGACAATACACATGGGCAAGTAGGAGAGCAGAACCAACATATGAAAAGCTGGATAGAGTTCTAGCTTCAATTTCTTGGGAACAAAATTTCCCTTGGTGACGGTAAGAGCGTTAACCAGAGCGGATTCTGATCATACTCCAATACTTATTGATTCAGGAGTGAAAGCACACCTGGGTAACCAAGCGAAATTCTCTTTTGAGCTACACTGGTTGCGTCAAGAAGGTTTTTTCGACATGGTAGTGAAGGAGTGGAAATCAGTGGTACGTGGTGATAATCCAATGGAGGTGTGGTTGAATAAGTTAAGGCATTTTCGTCGTTTTCTTAAGGGGTGGGCAAAAAATCAAAGCGGTAAGTATAAAAAAGAGAAAGAGAGATTGATATCGATTATTGAGAGACTTGACTTGAAAGCAGAAACGATTAGTCTGAATACTTTTGAACGGGAGGAGTTAAATAGAGCAAATGATAATTTGAACAAATTAAGAAGAGAGGAAGAATCTAAATGGGCTCAAAGAGCGAAAGTTAAACATATTCAAGAAGGGGGGAATAATACGAGGTATTTTCACTTAATAGCAAATGGTAAACATAGAAGAAAGAAAATCTTCCAGTTAGAGCAAGAAGAAGGGACTATTGTCGGGGAAGATAATTTAAAAGTCTATATTACTGAATTCTATAAGAAATTGTTTGGAGCACCGTCGCCAACCAATATTTCTCTTGTTGAAGAGGAATTTCAGGATATCACTCAGATTTCTCCAATTGAGAATGAGATCTTGACGGCTCGTTTTACTGAAAAGGAGGTGTTCGAGGCCATTTCTCAAATGGAATTGAATAAAGCTCCTGGACCAGATGGTTTTCCAGCTGAGTTTTATCAAAAAAATTGGGAAGTTTTAAAAGATGATTTGATGGCGTTGTTTTCCCAGTTTACTGATGGGGATCTGCCCCTTTATAAACTTAACTTTGGGGTTATCACATTGTTACCCAAGAAGTAAAATGCGGTTCAAATCCAACAATATAGACCTATTTGTTTGTTGAATGTTTGTTTTAAGATTTTCACTAAAGTTGGAACTAATCGTATCTCGGGGATTGCCCAAGAGTGATTAAACCAACTCAATCAGCTTTTATGCCAGGAAGGAATATTTTGGAAGAGGTAGTTATACTTCATGAAACAATCCACGAGCTACATACTAAGAAAATGGATGGGGTATTATTTAAAATTGATTTTTAAAAGGCATATGATAAGGTGAAATGGCCTTTTTTACAACAAACTTTGAGAATGAAAGGTTTTGCTCCAGAATGGGGTAGGATAGTGCAACAGTTTGTTCAAGGAGGTAGTGTTGGTGTCAAGGTAAATGATGATATTGGTCATTATTTTCAGACAAGGAAAGGTTTAAGGCAAGGGGATCCTTTATCTCCAATGCTATTCAATATTGTAGTGGATATGCTTGCTATCTTAATTGAGCGTGCAAAAGAAGATGGTCAAGTAGGAGGGTTAATTCCTCATTTAGTTGATGGAGGACTCTCTATACTACAATATGATGATACAATCCTATTCTTGGAACATGACCTTAGTAAAGCCGTTAATATGAAATTAATCTTGTGTCTCTTTGAAGAGCTGTCGGGTCTTAAGATTAATTTCCACAAAAGTGAGATTTTTTGTTTTGGAAAGGCAAAGGAGGAGGAGCTTCAATATAAACAGATCTTTGGATGTGATATTGGACAACTCCCCTTTAGATACTTGGGTATTCCAATCCATTACAAAAGACTAAGGAATTCAGATTGGTATCCGATGGAGACCCGTTTTGAAGGTAAATTAGGATGCTGGAAAGGGAAGTTATTATCCTATGGTGATAGGTTAGTTCTTATTAATTCAGTGTTCACTAGATTACCAATGTTTATGTTGTCTTTCCTACAAATACCTGTTGGGGTAAGGAAACGTTTAGACTTCTATAGATCTCGATTCTTTTGGCAGTCTGACGAAAACAAAAAGAAATACCGGCTTACAAAGTGGAATATTGTATGTAGACCCAAAGATCAAGGGGGTTAGGTATTGAGGTACTCGAAATCAAGAATAAATGTTTATTGAGTAAATGGCTTTTTAAACTTTTAAATGATGACGGGGTGTGGCAAGAGTTGCTACATAACAAATATCTAACACATAAGACGTTATCGGAGGTACAGGCTAAGCCTACTGATTCCCCCTTTTGGAAAGGATTGATGGTGGTCAAACAGGAGTTTTTTTCTAGGGGCTCTTTCAAAGTTGGGAATGGTAGGTCCATCCGCTTTTGGGAAGATATCTGGTTAGGAAATACCTCTTTGGCCCAGCAATATCTGTCCTTGTATAATATTGTACATCATAAGAATGTTACTATTGCACAGGTGCTTTCCCAATCACCTTTGCATATTACTTTCCGGAGGTTACTAACTGATAATAAGTGGACCTCGTGGGTACAATTATGTAGAAGACTAATGATGGTTAATTTGAATGATGGGGATGATCATTTTGTTTGGAAGTTGACAGCTAATGGGCTGTTTTCTGTCAAGTCGATGTATGAAGATATTATGTGTGATCATACCCTTACTTGAGAAAGTATTTGTGGAAGGTGAAAATACCGCTAAAGATTAAGATTTTTATGTGGTTCATGAGCAATAAAGTGTTGTTAACTAAGGATAATTTAGCGAAACGTCATTGTAATGGGTGTACAAAATGTGTCTTTTGTGGGGAGCAGGAGACTATTCAACATCTGTTTATTGAATGTCCGTTAGCTAAGCTCATATGGCGTACGGTTACTTTCACTTATGATCTTCCACCTCCAACCAATATTACTAATATGTTTGGTAATTGGTTAAATGGAGTAGATAGACAATCTAAGGCTTTTATCCGGATTGGGGTGTCTGCTTTATGTTGGTCTATTTGGAGGGTTAGAAATGATATAATCTTTAATAAAAAATCCTCTTTTAACTTTTTGCAGGTTATTCATATGGTCTCCCATTGGGTCCAACTCTGGGCACTACTTTCCCCGGAGGGGCAGCGGGATGCCATGGCTTCTGGCTGCATACGGCTCCTGATGGTCGCTCAGAATATCTTGTGCCAGGCTGGTTGGCGTCATACTAGGAGGCTATGTTGATTTCTAGTCTTAGTATGATGGTTTCTTTCGATGGTTGATTATTGTATCGATCTTCGTTGATGCGTGTTTTGTAAACGATTTGTGTGTTGGACTGAATATTAATAAAGGGCCGTGTGCATCGTCATGATGCAGAAGTCGGGGTTCACCCCCATTTCGAAAAAAAAATGTCCTGCCTGACCAGTGACCAGTCTCTCCAACCAATGGAGCACTGGAAAGAAAAGTTTTGCCCCTTGTTTAAGAAAAGAAGTTCTGTCTTCCATGTGGCCTGAAATAATTCCGGCTGTTTGATTGATGAGATTCAGGCGCTTGAAATTTGTTCATGCAGTCCAATAGTCGCAGTCACCGTTTCTCCTTTGTTGTGTCTCCTTTTGCTCCGTTGCTTGGTGTCTTTGTTAGACTACCACGCCTGCCAATCCTACTCGGAGCAGGAGTATCTCTAACCGAGGTTTCTAAGAGACGCAACCTAGAAAATGTGGAACAAGCTGGTGAAGGTTTGTAGCCAAGTTAAACTGACGGATGATCCGGATAGAACAACGTGCTTTTAACCAAATCAGGAACCTTTTGTGTACTGTAAAAAAAAAGGAACCTTTTGTGTGAAGTCTATGTATTCTTTTTTTGATTGCTAGAAATGTTAATTTTCCTTACGAGGTTTTATGGACCCTCAAATTACCGTTGAGGATGAAGGTTTTTTGCTGGTTGGTGATCAGAAATACTACCTCTGTCCATAAAAGATGTCGTAAGTTTTTCTAAATTTCATTGTATCTACACACTCTTTAGTTCATAGATACATTCGAATTCAGACAAATCTTTGACATCTTTTTATGGACAGAGAGAGTAGAATTCCAACCAAAGAAAATTTATTAAGAAGGGGATGGAAAAAAAGTAGAAGTATGTGAGTTTTGTGATGAGCGCGAAACACAAGAACAATTGTTCTTTTTGTGTCCCCTTGCAAAATACATTTGGTATGTAGTTAGTGTGTCCTTGGGCATTAAATCAATTCCCTCGGTTCTGGAGATCTGTACCGCGATTGGTTAATACTAGTTCAGGATATGAAATCTATTATGATAAGATCTATTGCAGTTATCTAGGCAGTTTGGAAGACAAGAAATAAATCTTGTTTTCAACGGATTTGGCCCGGGGATCCTACCGATGTCACTCATTTTGTTTGTCATTTCATTAATAATACTTGGGCAAACATGCAGAAAAACGGTCTACGAAGGTGTCTAGTGCAGGGGGCTAGCAAAATGGCACAAGTTGCACAGGAGATACAGTATTTGAGCAGCAACATGGCTGGAATCCCGTGAGGATAGCTGCGTGATGTTCGCCACTCCTGTGAAGCCCTATCTTCCTCGCCTAGCAACTTTCCTGTAGTAGAACGTAGATTGTTGTGTTTGTGCTACCTTGTGTCCGGATCTTCGCTTTTGCGATGCTATGGGAGGAAAACAGGAAAGTCCGGTTTGAACATGGGTGTATGTGAACCCTAGTTGGAAATGCATTTTTCAAATGTTAAAAAATTCTGAAATAAAAATATTCGGGTACGTACACATGTTTCATGTGTGCGTAGAAAGTTTTTGCGGAGAAACCACTTTTTTTATTTCAGAATCTAAAAAAGACAAAATACGTCACATATATACTGCTATATAGCCCTGCAAAATTTCACTTTTTGCCGAGATAAAATAAAAGGTTTTTTCGTCACGAAACTCATGTCCAGGGCACATATTTGAGATCATCTGGGAAATCATTTTGTGTTTCGATTTTTAAAACATGTTTTAACATCATAAACGGAACTTTTCAAAAACTGGGTTCACATGCCCCATGTTCCATATATGCACACTCAGGAAAACATCAGTTTAGTTTGTATTCTTGGTTTTAGGTCCTTGGATAGAGTTTTTTTTGTTCTCTTTCTGGTTTTAGCTTTGCCTTAGCAGCTAGCATAGCTGCTAAGGATGTTTTGTTACTTTGTAACACGCATTCCAGTTTCTTATATGAAACTGGGAGCCTGTTTGGGGCTACTATTCTCTAAAAAAACTAGTATCTCTAGCCGATCTCTTATAACCGATTAGAGGTTTTTACTCTTCTAAACCGAACCTAGCCAAATCTTTGTAAGAGAGGAGTATTTTTTACTCCTCGGTCGGTTGGTCCCTAAATATACTCAACCTTGGATGCTATGGAATAAAACTTGCCTCTCCAACCCGCGTCGACATTCCCTCCCTCCACCCACCGCAAAGCCACCGGTGACGCCTTTGCAAACCACCAATAGCCTCCGCCAATACTCCGCAACCTCCGCCCCCGCCCCACCCAGGTTCGCTCCCTGTTCTTGGAATTGACCTATAGCTCTGGCGCCACCGTCACACTGATTCCTTTGATATGTTGCAAAATGGAGCCAGAGGTTCACTTAGATGCCATAGATCGGTCGCAAGAGCTAGGCGGCGCTAGAATCGAGGGAGGCTGACAAAATGTCGACCGACTAACTTCGGCTGCGGCGAGATTGGTGTGTGACTGACGATCGATGTTGGAGTCGAACCTTCGTCCTCCGAGACCTGCCGACCAACTTGCAACTTTGGGACTAGCTCAACACGGCAGGCCGACATTCTCACCTTCTCCGCCCACCAATTGTTCGACGATTTGACTAGGTGAGCTATTTTTCATATTTTGATTTTATTTCAGTTTTGTCAATCAAAGTGACATAGGCAATTGTATATGTAGATAAAGAGGTTGAGGGAATTCATCTTCGATGACTCTCCGTCGCTGTCTTAAGACGATGATGACTACGAAATGACCATGATCTTGAACGATGAATTCACCGGTCGAGAATGGATCACAGTTCGGTTGTTTGTACATCCATCAAGATTGGGCGGATGGCCACGCCAAGCTAATGAGAGAATACTTTAGCCCCACTGCAGCCTATTCGGAGAAGTATTTTCGTCGATGATTTCAGATGCACATTAGTCTCATCCTCACTATTGCAAAATCCGTGGAGAAGCTTCATGCTTAGTTTAAGTTGAGGAGTACATCGGGGGAGATCAGCGTGAGCCCACTGATGAAGTGTACATATCACGGTTTGTTCAAGTGCTTTCCGCCTATGGGTGTTCAGCCGGTGCCGTTGACGACTATATACGCATCGGGAAAGATACAATCTTGGAAGTCGTTCGAAGATACACATCAGCCATGATTGAGATCTTTTAGGGTTGTAGGTTTTTAGGGCACCCAATGATGAAGACACCGAGAGACTCTTGAGTAAGAGTGCAGAACAGGGATGGTCTGGGATGCTTGGATTAATTGATTGCATGCATTGGGCATGGAAGAACTGTCATGCGGGGTGGAAAGGTTAATACAAAGGCCACCGTAAAAATCCAACAATCATTCTTGAGGTTGTCGCATCGATGGACCTATAGATTTGGCATTCATTCTTTGGATTGCCTGGCACTCATAATGACCTGAATGTGCTGTCAACATCACCACTGTCATGAAGCTTGTTGCTGGAGATGCTCCTCCTTGCAAGTATGTTGCCAATGGTTGTCAGTACACTGTATGTTACTGTCTTGCACATGGCATCTATATTCCTCCATGTGACACCTTTGTGAAGACAATCCAGTATAGATCCACAAGACATCTCACTTATCCATGATGCAAGAGTCGACAAGGAAGGACGTGGAGAGGGCTTCTGATGTGCTTCAGAAGCAATTTTCCATTGTTCATGGCCCTGCTGAGTATTGGAAACAAAAGATGCTATGGCAAATAATGACATGTTGCATCATCTTGCATAACATGACCATTGAATATGAGCGTGACATGGCATAAGAGAAATTTTGGTACATCTCCAAAGGGGGTTCTATTGAGCCAATGCATGATGCAAACATGATACATATATTCCTTAGTGTGCATCCAGAACCAAGAGATGCATGCTCCATTGCAACATGATCTTGTCAAGCATCACTAACTAATCCACAACACTACATAGTTGTGCCTTCACTTGATTTTTATCATTCATGCTATTTACTTTATTTGAACCCTGCCACCTGTTTAGATTTGAATAATTTGGTTTGTAAACTTAAGTTTTTATTCTTTCGTAATCATGATATTTACTTCATTGATCGGTTTGCATGTGATTGTCTTTAAATAGTTTGGTCTCAAAAAATATTAGGAAGTCAATTATAGGGGATCAGTTAGGAACTGTTTTTCTTTAGAGGGGAAAATATAAGGAGTTAAAGGACACTCTGCCGGTTAGGGAACTAAATTATATAAGTTGTGCTAGAGATGCTCTAAGGTTGGTACTTTATGTGTTTTTTATCTACAAATCAAGGCCTCATTGTCGGGCAAAACGGTGTTCTTGGTGTCTTTGTCAGGCTAGTCCTGTAAATCCTACCGATACTCAAAGAAGCCCATGAAACACCCTATTCCATACTGATGTCTACGCACGCTTCTATTCCTGTAGACAGTGTTGGGCCTCCAAGAGCAGAGGTTTGTAGAACAGCAGCAAGTTTCCCTTAAGTGAATCACCCAAGGTTTATCGAACTCAGGGAGGAAGAGGTCAAAGATATCCCTCTCAAGCAACCCCGCAATTACGATACAAGAAGTCTCTTGTGTCCCCAACACACCTAATACACTTGTCGATGTATAGGTGCACTAGTTCGGCGAAGAGATAGTAAAACACATGTGGTATAGATGGTGGTAATATTGCAGGAAGTAAAGATGCAGTAAAACAGTAAACAAACGGTGCCAGAAAATAGCTTAGTTGTCGTGGGAGGCAATTCTCTGTGGTGTAACTTATTCGGAAACAAGGCCTAGGGATCATACTTTCACTAGTGGACACTCTCAACATTGATCACATAACTGAATAAACAAATACTACTTTCTCTACACTCTCTTGTTGGATGACAAACACCATTCATTGTGTAGGGCTACTAGAGCACCTCAATACCGGAGTTAACAAGCTCCACAACATTCGATGTTCATATTTAAATAACCTTAAAGTGCATGATAGATCATTGCAATTATACCGAGTACTAACATAGCATGCACACTGTCACTTTCAAGCTATGAAAGGGGGAATAGATCACATCAATACTATCATAGTAATAGTTAACTTCATAATCTACAAGAGATTACAATCATAACCTATGCCAAGTACTACATGATGCACACACTGTCACCATTACATCATGAAGGATGAATAGAGTACTTTAATAACATCACTAGAGTAGCACATAGATGATATTCAACTAGATCACAAAGCTCATGATCACATAAAGATCACATGGGAGAGAGAGATGAACCACATAGCTACGGTACAGCCCTTAGCCTCGGGGGAGAACTACTCCCTCCTCATCATAGGAGACAGCAGCAGCGATGAAGATGGCGGTGGTGTCGATGGAGATGCCTTCCGGGGGCACTTCGTCCCGGCGTGTGGAACAGAGACTTCTGTCCCCGAATCTTGGCTTCGCGCGGTGGCTCGGAACTTTCTCGTATCGTGGCTTATCGGTGTCGGTTTTAGGTCACGACGACTTATATAGGCGAAGAAACGGAGTCGGAAAGGGTCTGGAGGGGCCACACACCAGGGGGCGCGCCCCCCCTCTGGCCGCGCCGCCACCATGTGTGGGGGCCCTGGGCTTCCCCTCTGGTGCCTCTCCGTGTTCGGAAGCTTCGTGGAAATATAAGATCGTGGGCCTTGATTTCGTCCAATTCCGAGAATATTTCCTTAGTAGGATTTCTAAAACCAAAAACAGCAGAAAACAGGAACTGGCACTTCGGCATCTCGTTAATAGGTTAGTTCCAAAAAATGCATAATAATGACATAAAGTGTGTATAAAACATGTGAGTATCATCATAAAAGTAGCATGGAACATAAGAAATTATAGATACGTTTGAGACGTATCAAGCATCCCAAGCTTAGTTCGCCCTCGAGTAGGTAAACGATAACAAAGATAATTTCTTAAGTGACATGCTATCATAATCTTGATCATACTATTGTAAAGCATATGAGATGAATGAAGTGATTCAAAGCAATGGTAAAGACAATGAGTAAACAACTGAACCATATAACAAAGACTTTTCATGAATAGTACTTTCAAGACAAGCATCAATTAGTCTTGCATAAGAGTTACTCATAAAGCAATAAATTCTTAGTAGAAAGCTTTGAAACAACACAAAGGAAGATATAAGTTTCAGCGGTTGCTTTCAACTTGAACATGTATATCTCATGGATAATTTTCAACACAAAGTAATATAACAAGTGCAATAGGTAAACATATATGAATCAATGCACACAATTGATACAAGTGTTTGCTTCTAAGATAGAAAGAATATGTAAACTGACTCAACAATAAAGTAAAAGATAGGCCCTTCGCAGAGGGAAGCATGGATTACTATTTTTGTGCTAGAGCTTTTCATTTTGAAAACATAGAAACAATTTTGTCAACGGTAGTAATAAATCATATGTGTTATGCATAATACATCTTATTAGTTGCAAGCCTCATGCATAGAATACCAATAGTGCTCACACCTTGTCCTAATTAGCTTGGATTAACACGGATTATCATTGCATAACATATGTTTCAACCAAGTGTCACAAAGGGGTACCTCTATGTCGCCTGTACAAAGGTCTAAGGAGAAAGCTCGCATTGGATTTCTCGCTTTTGATTATTCTCAACTTAGACATCCATACCGGGACAACATAGACAACAGATAATGGACTCCTCTTTAATGCATAAGCATTCAACAACAGATAATATACTCATAAGAGATTGAGGATTAATGTCCAAACTGAAACTTCCACCATGATTCATGGTTTTAGTTAGCGGCCCAATGTTCTTCTCTAACAATATGCATACTCAAACCATTTGATCATGAAAATCGCCCTTACTTCACACAAGACGAACATGCATAGCAACTCACATGATATTCAACAAAGGTGTAAAAGTTGATGGCGTCCCGAGAAACATGGTTACCGCTCAACAAGCAACTTATAAGAAATAAGATACATAGCTACATATTCTTCACCACAATAGTTTTTAAGGCTATTTTCCCATGAGCTATATATTGTAAAGGCAAAGAATAGAATTTTAAAGGTAGCACTCAAGTAATGTACTTTGGAATGGCAGAGAAATACCATGTACTAGGTAGGTATGGTGGACACAAATGGCATAGTGTTTGGCTCAAGGATTTGGATGCACGAGAAGAATTCCTCTCAATACAAGGCTAGACTAGCAAGGTTGTTTGAAGCAAACTCAAGTATATAAAACGGTGCGACAAGACTCACATATGAACATATTGTAAGCATTATAAGACTTTACATCGTCTCCTTGTTGTTCAAACACCTTAACCAGAAAATATCTAGACTCTAGAGAAACTAATCATGCAAACCAATTAACAAGCTCTATGTAGTTCTTCATTAATAGGTGCAAAGTACATGATGCAAGAGCTTAAATATGATCTATATGAGCACAAAAACTGCCAAGTATCAAATTATTCAAGACATTATACCAATTACCACATGCAGCATTTTCTGTTTCCAACCATATAACAATGAACGAAGTAGTTCAACCTTCGCAATGCATATTAAGAATAAAGCTAAGAACATATGTGTTCATACGAAACAGCGGAGCGTGTCTTTCTCCCATACAAGGTATGATCCAATTTATTCAAACAAAAACAAAAATAAAAACAAACAGACGCTCCAAGTAAAGCACATAAGATGTGACTGAATAAAAATATAGTTTCACTAGAGGTGACCTGATAAGTTGTCGATGAAGAAGGGGATGCCTTGGGCATCCCAAGCTTAGATGCTTGAGTCTTCTTGAAATATGCAGGGTTGAACCACGGGGCATCCCCAAGCTTAGACTCTTCACTCTTCTTGATCATAGTATATCATCCTCCTCTCTTGACCCTTGAAAACTTCCTCCACACCAAACTCGAAACAAACTCATTAGAGGGTTAGTGCATAATCAAAAATTCACATGTTCAGAGGTAACACAATCATTCTTAACACTTCTGGACATTCCCCAAAGCTACTGGAAGTTAATGGAACAAAGAAATCCATTCAACATAGCAAAAGAGGCAATGCGAAATAGAAGGCAGAATCTGTCAAAACAGAACAGTCCGTAAAGACGAATTTTTATGGGGCACTTAACTTGCTCAGATGAAAATGCTCAAATTGAATGAAAGTTGCGTACATATCTGACGATCACGCAAGTAAATTGGCAGATTTTTCTAAATTACCTACAGAAGGGGCTGCTCAATTTCGTGACAGCAAGAAATCTGTTTCTGCGCAGTAATCCAAATCTAGTATCAACCCTACTATCAAAGACTTTACTTGGCACAACAATGCAATAAAATAAAGATAAGGAGAGGTTGCTACAGTAGTAACAACTTCCAAGACACAACAAAACAGTAGCAAAAACATACATGGGTTATCTCCCAAGAAGTGATTTCTTTATAGTCATTAAGATGGGCTCAGTGATTTTAATGATGCTCTCGCAAGAAATAAGAGTTGAAGCAAAAGAGAGCATCAAAAGCAAGTATGAAACAAATTTAAGTCTAACCCACTTCCTATGAAAAAGAATCTTGTAAATAAACAAGTCATGTAAGCACGAAGCTACTATCATAGAAAGACAACACAAGCACAATTTCAAGATTCTCAACATAAAGACGAGAAACTTAATATTATTAAGATGCATATAACCATGTTTCTCTCTCTCATAATAACTTTCAGTAGCATCATGAACAAATTCAACAATATAACTATCACATGAAACATTCTTATCATGAGCTACATGCATAAAATTATTACTCTCCACATAAGCATAATCAATTTTATTAGTAATAGTGGGAGTAAAACTACCATAACCATCATTGTAATCATCATAAATTGCAGGCATGGTATAATCATAATAACCTTTATCCTCCATAGTAGGTGACACCAAAATACCACTATCATTATAATCATCATAAATAGGAGGTAAAGTATCATGAAAGAAAATTTTCTCCTCAAAACTTGGGGGACTAAAAATATCACAACCAGCTTCCCCAAGCTTAAATTCTTCCATAGCATTAGCAATAATAGTGTTCAAAGAGTTCATACTAATAACATTGGCATTATCATGCATATAAAGTTCCATAGGTTTTTTAATTTTCTCTTCAAACACCTCATGTCCTAACTCAAGATAGATACTATAAAGATCTCTAATATTTTTGTTGTTTTCCATTAAGCCTAACTAGTGAAAATAAAAACAAGAAACAAAAAGATGCAATTGCAGGATCTAAAGGAAATAGCTTCGAGCACTCACACACCAGCAACAATGCTAGGAAATAGCTTAGTAGTCGGAGGATGTGAATACCTTTTACCTTACCTCCTCGGCAACGGCGCCAGAAAATAGCTTGATGTCTACGCACGCTTCTATTCCTGTAGACGGTGTTGGGCCTCCAAGAGCAGAGGTTTTAGAACAGCAGCAAGTTTCCTTAAGTGAATCACCCAAGGTTTATCGAACTCAGGGAGGAAGAGGTCAAAGATATCCCTCTCAAGCAGCCCTGCAATTACGATACAAGAAGTCTCTTGTGTCCCCAACACACCTAATACACTTGTCAGATGTATAGGTGCACTAGTTCGGCGAAGAGATAGTAAAACACAGTGGTATAGATGGTGGTAATATTGCAGGAAGTAAAGATGCAGTAAAACAGTAAACAAACGGTGCCAGAAAATAGCTTAGTTGTCGTGGGAGGCAATTCTCTGTGGTGTAACTTATTCGAAAACAAGGCCTAGGGATCATACTTTCACTAGTGGACACTCTCAACATTGATCACATAACTGAATAAACAAATACTACTTTCTACACTCTCTTGTTGGATGACAAACACCATTCATTGTGTAGGGCTACTAGAGCACCTCAATGCCGAAGTTAACAAGCTCCACAACATTCGATGTTCATATTTAAATAACCTTAGAGTGCATGATAGATCATTGCAATTATACTGAGTACTAACATAGCATGCACACTGTCACCTTCAGGCTATGAAAGGGGGAATAGATCACATCAATACTATCGTAGTAATAGTTAACTTCATAATCTACAAGAGATTACAATCATAACCTATGCCAAGTACTACATGATGCACACACTGTCACCATTACATCATGAAGGAGGAATAGAGTACTTTAATAACATCACTAGAGTAGCACATAGATGATATTCAACTAGATCACAAAGCTCATGGTCACATAAAGATCACATGGGAGAGAGATGAACCACATAGCTACGGTACAGCCCTTAGGGGGAGAACTACTCCCTCCTCATCATAGGAGACAACAGCGGCAATGAAGATGGCGGTGGTGTCGATGGAGATGCCTTCCGGGGCACTTCCCGTCCCGGCGGCGTGCCGGAATAGAGACTTCTGTCCCCCGAATCTTGGCTTTGCGATGGCGGTGGCTCTGGAACTTTTCTCGTATCGTGGCTTATCGGTGTCGAAGTTTTAGGTCACGACGACTTATATAGGCAAAGAAACGGAGTCGGAAAGGGTCTGGAGGGGCCACACACCAGGGGGGCGCCCCCCCTCTGGCCGCGCCGCCACCATGTGTGGGGGCCCTGGGCCTCCCCTCTGGTGCCTCTCCGGTGTTTTGGAAGCTTTGTGGAAATATAAGATCGTGGGCCTTGATTTCGTCCAATTCCGAGAATATTTCCTTACTAGGATTTCTGAAACCAAAAACAGCAGAAAACAGGAACTGGCACTTCGGCATCTCGTTAATAGGTTAGTTCCGAAAATGCATAATAATGACATAAAGTGTGTATAAAACATGTGAGTATCATCATAAAAGTAGCATGCATGGAACATAAGAAATTATAGATACGTTTGAGACGTATCACATACATCGGGGAAGTATAAAGATATACATGGATTTTAAGGAACTGTTTTGGTGGAACAACAAGAAGAGGGAGATTGCCAAGTTCATCTTAGAATGTCACACATGTTATATGGTAAAGGCAGAACATTAAGTCCCACGAGACTATTCATGCCTTTTGACATTCCCGAATGGAAATGGGATGAAATCGGGATGGTTTTTGTTACGGGATTACCAATGACCAAGAAAAAGAAGGATATGAAATGGGTGATGGTAGATGAGATAACCATGACTGCTCATTTCATAGCCATAAACCAGAAGGATGATGAAGAGAAGTTAGTAGAGATATATATGAAGGAAATCGTTAGAAAGCAATGCCAAAGAAGATATTGTCAAGCAATGTATTCACACCGGCATTTTGGAAGCAACTTCATGGGGCACTAGGATCAAATCTAGATTTCAGCACAACATACCATCCTCAAACTGGAGGTTAGACGGAAAGAACAAAAGAGATACTAGAAGACATGTTAAGGGGATGTGCTTTAAACTTTGGAGGTTCATGGGATGATCATCTACCATTAGCAGAATTTTCACACAACAATAGCTATCGAAGCAGTATAAATATGGCGCCCTATGAAGCTTTATATGGGCATAAATGTAGATTGCCTATATATTGGTCTGAAGTTGGGGAACATAAGGAATTTTCACCATATTACATCAAGGAAAGACGTGAAGTGATTGATGAAGAAGTATGCAGACCAGAAAAGGAGGGCATGGGAACCTCAAGTAGGAGACATGGTCTACTTGAAGGTTAGACGTGAAGTGATTGATATCATCAGAGTCTGTCGCAAGATAGCACACAAAGAGGTATGCAGACCAGAAAAGGAGGGCATGGTAACCTCAAGTAGGAAGCATGGTCTGCTTGAAAGTTAGTCCGATGAAAGGATTGAAAAGATTTGGACTCAACGAGAATTTGAGTCCCAAATACATCGGACCCTTCAAAATCTTGAGTCATAATAGAGGTGTATCTTTTGAACTAGAATTACCGGAGAGATTATCCATAGTGCACAATGTCTTCCATGTGTCAGAACTCCGCAAATGTTTGAAGACACGAGAATAACCATCGATTGAGAAGAAGAGACCGTGAAACAGAGCAATCAAGTGCTACATGGTATAGGGGAAACATCACCTAGAATAGGAAGCTACTTGAGAGGAAAAAAGAGGAATTAAGACAAGCTTATCCCGAGCTATTTAGATAGTAGCAACCCTAACCTCGGGACAAAGTTTCGGGTCACAATGCAGAGCCGCATGCCAAAACATCGAGTAGTTCAAAATTTTCAAATGTGGCCAGTCTTTTAGGACTCCTTTGTTTCATAGGATAGAAAAAACATAAGAATAGGAAAAATATAACGCTAACTAGTTTCTGTTATGTTGTTACAACTTTGCTTTGTCTCTTGGTGTTCCTGTTTAAAGTAGCTAAGACCTCTTATGCTTTTATTTTTGTTTGATGGTGAACTTCGTGCCAGATGTTTGGTTTCGGTGATGTTATCAATGGAACCGGGGAGATTCTCCCTGTTGATCTAAAAAAACATAGGAATAGGAAAAATATAGGGTTGGGATGTCATGATGAATCATATGGGAAGATGATTGTGTTTGATTCTAGCAACAAAAAAAATTCCATGAGGTTTTGACCTTATATTTTTTCCTATAGGATTCACACTAGAAGATTTCTATATGATTAATAAATATAGAATGTGTTCCTATGTGAATCAAACAATTTGTGTAGGAAAAAATTCATAAGTTCTAAATCCTACACAATTGGGTTACCATTCCTATGAATCAAAGAAGCCCTAAATTAGTAGCCAAAATGCAGACAGAGATTTGGTGCACATGAGCACCAGTGATCTCACTTTGAAAAATAAATTAAAAATCATATTTATAAGCTTCATAAAAATCTGAAAATAAATCATGAGGTAGCCGGTATTGTATCCCACAATCGTGTAAATTTTCAAATGAAAATAATATGTCTTTTAGGCTTCACAAAAAAAAAACAAATGCATAGATCTGAGTATAGTGATTCAAATCTACAAAAAGAAAACAGATTTTGTCATTTTTGTCAAAAGACAAAACATTTGAAATTGAGATTTTGTAGGTTAGTGGGGTACATCATTAGGTACTTTTAGAATTTTGTTACATAATTTTTTAAAACATATAAATATAATTTTCGAATTTTTTAATCTGGTAAGAGCACTGGTGCCCAGGATCCAATATGACTTTTCGCCAAAATGCACTTTTGTTTCAAAAACACATTATATAGCTGAGGTAAGAGCATCTCCAGTCGCGTCCCCCAAACCGTCCCCCAAAGAGATTTGGGGCGCGCCGGACAAAAAAAGCGTTCTAGCCGCGTCCCCCAAAGCCCTTTTGTCCGCGCGCCCCGATACGGTGTCCGGCGTCCCGAGCCCGTCCGTCCCACGGGACGCACGGGCACGCCGGACACAACGAAATGAGAGGCGAGGAGGCGCCGACCCGCGCGGCTCGGACGCTCAACCGCCACATACGTAGCGACGGTGCAGGAAGCGGAACCGTCGCATTGGCAAGCGCGTCGACGACGCGCCAACCCCGCCGAATGGAGCGCGACTCCTCGGAAGAGCAACCGCCGCTCTCTTCGACTTCGCGCCGCCGTTCATCCGCGCTCAATAAGACCCGTACGTACGCCGTCATTCATCCAAGTTTCCATCCGACACCTCCAGCGACGATGAGCTACATCTCCCGCTCCCGTCCGACACCTCCAAGAGGAAAGCCTGCTGGCCGGCGCCATGGGACAAAGCCGGACGCCGAGCGCCGGCGATTTCCCCGCCGCCGCGAGGAGAATGGGGCTGGGAGGGGAGGAGAAGAGAGCGAGCCGCGGCGGCAGTGGCCCGTGCGAGGCGAAGGCGGCCAAGCGAAGGCTTCCAAGGCGAAGGCCGCCAAGGCCGCCAAGGCCAAGGCCAAGGCGCAGCCGACGAGCACGGCGACGACGACGCGTCGAGCACCGACACCGCCTCTTCGGAAGAGGTGACGAGCAGGAAGTGCCACCGCGATGACGACGACGAGGCGGGGCCATCGAAGAAGAAGAAGTAGATAGTTTATATGTATTTAATTATATTTTTTAGAAGTTTTATATATAATTTGTTTATGTTCAACCGATTTGAATATTATTAAATAGTTTCTTTCTAGCAAAAAAATACTTTTAATATTTGGGCGGCGCTGGGGGACGCGGTGGGAGCGACGCCCCCAAACGCGGCACGAACAAAACACGTCCCCCAAACGCTCAATCCGGCGCGGTTTGGGGGACGGTTTGGGGGACGCGGCTGGAGATGCTCTAACTCATGTGTTATTCGTTTTCACCGCATGGACGTCCCCCACACAGGACAGGCGGGCGCACCACGCTAGATCCCGTTCCCGCACACACGGTCCCCATCCACGCGCACGCACCGACCCGCCCCGCCCCGGCGACCGTATCCCAAGACCGCGCCGCGCCGTGCGCACGCTCCACCCGACCGCCACCCGCCACCCTACGATCCCGTGAACGGACGGCGACGATGACACTCCCCACACCGTCTCCAGAGTTCCAGACTCCTGCCTGGCTCGTCCCCACTGCCGCCCCCATGTGCCCCCCTCCTTTAAGACCACGGCCAGCGCCACCACCTTCCTCCTCTTCCCCGCTCAGCTCGTTCCATTTCAGCTCTCAAAGCTAGCAAGAACACACACCAGCGCAGCTGACATCTGCCTCAGCCGGAGAAGGAAGAGAAGAGGAGGGCGAGAGAGAGAGGAGAGCGATGGAGCGGCGGACGGCTGCGTGGGCCGCGGCGCTGGTGGCGCTGGCCGCGTGCGCGGCGCTGCCGGCGACGACGACGGCGAACAAGATCTCCGTCAACTGGATGCCCAACACCAACTACACCGTCTGGGAGCAGACCCACGGCCCATTCTACAAGGGCGACTGGCTCGGTACGTCCCCTCTCTCTCTCTCCCCCTCCCCCTCGCCGCCGCCTTCTCCTACTCAGCAGATCTGGTTGCCGCGTCCGCAAGAAAATGTGAGATTTTTCCATGTTCTGCAGTGTTCTACTACACGTCGGGGCAGGCGGACGTGGTGGAGGTGAACGAGTCCGGGTACAACCGCTGCGACGCCTCCAACGCCATCTACAACTACAGCAAGGGCCGCAGCTTCGCCTTCGAGCTCAACCAGACCAAGACCTACTACTTCATCTGCAGCTTCGGCTACTGCCCCGGCGGGATGAAGCTCGCCATCAAGTCCCAGAAGCTGCCGCCGCCCTCCCCGCCGCCCTCGGCGCACGACAAGTCCGCCGCGCTCGCCAGGGCCCACGCCGGGGTCGTCCTCTACGCCGCCGTCGCCGCCCTCGCCGCGCTCCTCAGGGTTGTCTAGGCTTAAGTAGATTGTTCGCTCGAGTTTGTCTCATCGATCTGGGGTTCCATTTTCTTTAGTCATTATCAGTTTCTAATTTAGTTACGGCGAGTAGTGCCACGTTCTTTGGTCGCGGTTTGGTTAGGAGAGTTGTGGATTCGCGGAACCAAATGGTTAACCGCAGATTAAATTTATCAAGTGTGAAGAGTGGACTGGGGAGAAAGAACTGTTTCTAAGCTACTCTGTTCTATTACTGAAGAGTGATTAGCTCAGCTTCGTGTTCGCCAGTTGCTCTGTTCTACTGCAATGCTATCGCTGCCCCAATGCTATGCGAGTGGTACGCCAAGCTAGTGGTTTTCCGCACGGCCACCAGCCGGAATTTGAACATTAACGCGCTGCGGCATCGTGATTGGTCTCCGGAAAAGGCTCGCCCAATGTTTAAGACTTTCTGCTCAAGTACTAGTATCGGAATGATCTGAACATTAGCAGGAGTTCAGGACTAATTGTGCTCATTTTGCGAGTTTTTTAAATTAAATTTGACTGTTTTACAATGTGGTATGTTCCGAGTTGGGTGTTGTGAAATGTATAACTGGATTGTACTAGGCCTTTTCTTCGAATTTTTAGTTGCTTTGGTTAGTAGATGAAGATTGACATTCGGCTCCCTTATTCGTACAGTACACATATTTTTGCACAGCTATTAGCAAGTGTCAATGTCAGTAATACGTGATAGGCCTATGATCTTGTTTTGATTGAACTTTGTCAAAGTTTCCATAACGGCAGCTACTAGTTCTGAATCCGATTTGGCAAGAGCAGTAGATGCAGCAACAGGTGACCGTGACACTGATGATTAACGACCGTCACTACTACTTGCCGGCTGCTACTACTACTAGCACGCTCCATCTGATAACTGCTCTCGTCTTCATTACGAAACTCCCCACAGGCCGGCCACCTCACTAGATTATTGCCTGATCGGGATATGGCGACCGGAGCCACCGGCCACCGCCACGGCACGGCGCAACTCGCCGCAGCAGTAGATCACATGCGTTCGCGTTGGACACCACCACATGGCCTTGTCTCAATGCAGGATCGCCGATTCCCCCATTTCTAGATCATCTCTAGCTGTATACTCCAAAGCGTTTCCTAAACGGTGCTAAATCGAACATTTGGGGTCTTCATGCCGTGTTTAGAGGACGTCGTGCGTCCTTCAAACGTATCCTCCAATAAATAAAAATGCATGAAAATAAAAATTTTCATTTAAATTTAATTATATTTTACAATCTTAAATGAAAACGGCTAGATTATGGTCTACTGGCCACCCGGCGATGCATTCGATAGTCCTGCCCCGCCATAGCCTCCCCTCCGCCGCAGCTCCTGCGCCGCGCGCCGCCTCTCCCTACGGAGCGTGACGAGAAGACGCCGGTGTTCGTTCATCGGGTCGTCGCCTGCCCTCCCCTCCTGCGCCGCCTGGAGGGAGAGTTCGACGGCACGGCGAATCTGCTCGGGCATCGTCCTGCAGCTACTTCTTCGAATCGAACAACTCGACGAGCACAAGTTGTTGCGCTGTCGCCTCCTCCAGGCCCGGCCTGTCGTCGTCGGACCAGTCAAAGTCGTCGTCCTCCTCCTCCTCCGCCTCCGCCGCGTCCTCCTCCAAACATTGTTATGCCATAACATTGTTACAAAACAATGGTTCCAAACATCACCACTACTATTAAAAGACCCAGAGGGTCTGATCCAAGCAATCTGAGCCATACAATCGATGTATCGGACGCACCATACCTTCTCCGTGTTTGACGGGCGGACAACACCCATCCAGCGCAAATTAGAGAGCCCCACGATCGCTAATCAAACCTCCCATATTTTCCCTAACTGCATAGCCCGAGAGAACATAACACCACCACACGTCTCAGCACCGCGCCGCCGCCGTCCCCGTCGCATATCCGAGCGGCGCCATCGCCTCCGCACGTCCAAGCGCTGCCGTCGTCCCCGTCACACATCCGAGCGCCGGCGTCGCCTCCGCACGTCCAACCGCCGTCGCACGCCCACACGCCGACCCGCCGGCCATCGTCCCTTCCAATACGACCAGGCAGCAGGGATCCATCTTTTCCGCGGGGGTCCGAACTTTCGTACGCTTCACTCAGGCGGCCAGTAGGACAGCCGGCGCGATCTCGTCAGCCGCAGGCACGCTGACCTTCTCTCCCCTTCAGTCGTGCGGCCAGCAGGAGTGCAAGACACATGCCGCGATCGCGTGGTCACGACCAGTATGATGGCATCGTAGTAGCTACATGCCTACATCACACATCCTGGTTATTGGACATCAGCAACGCGAAATTGCTTCCCGTCAAGTTCCAATATATTGATGTACATGCATGTAGTTGATGTTGTCAAAATCCAGGTATTATTGTCAAATTTTGGACCAACAAAGGCTATGATTTTACTTACGTATCTTCGATTCTCAATTAACATGTATTTCTTTCTTCTGTTTTATCTAACAACTAGCATGGTGGCCCTCGCAAATGCGAGGGCAACATCCATATATATCTATAAATAGTTTTTAGGTGTGTCGTAAATTATAGAAAGTGTAATCATTACTATATAATATATAAATAATCGTGTAAGAAAAAATAATAATACTACCAAGTATTGCATCAAATACCCTTATTCGAGATTGTAATACCACCAAGAATTCAGTGTTAAGATGACATGTGAATGTCGATGTATGGAAGACATATTCTTCTTGGAATAAAAGTTGAAAACACGATGATAGAAAATTGTAGCTGTTTCACATATTTCTGAACCAAACTCTCAATAAACAAAAAAAAAATCTTGAAATTTAGCTATTGGATTGTTGGCAAGGATCCGCACTCATAGGTAGGGCATTTCCCATTGATATAGAAACTATTGGTCTCAAACAACATAAATTGTATGGCGTTGAAGTCCTAAGCCTTTCAAGTAATACAACAAACTTGTGTACTGATATCTACATATTCCTCTTCAATCTTATCAACAATGGTATAGAACATTGAGTCAATGATTCCACCTGAACATTGATGGATCATTGTAAACTATTTTGCACTCTTCTTCCACCTAAATGTTTAGTGGTTATATTGTTGTAATGTTTTGTTCCACGCATGCTTGGTTACGTTAATTCGATCAGTCGCATTCTCATCATGCTGATGTAAAATACCAGCTTACATTCATTATATAATGCAACAAATCATCCCTAACCATACCATCCTTGCTTGATATATCTAATTGTACCAAGTCTCTGCAAATTCACTGTACTTTTTTGGCACAGCTAAATCCACTCACTAAATGCACCCTATATCTCCAATATGAATATGTGACTTTTACTATTCTTTGACATAGTATGATTTTTTTTGTAGTGAACACGCAATGGTACAATGCCTTGCTGCTAGAATTTTTATTTGTTGACTAAAAAATAGTTCATGCTCCCTATGTGGTAGTTGCACTTGACATGATTTACTATCCATCATGATTAATGAATATTTCCTCCCATTTATATAAACTCAGGTTAATAACTTATTTTCTCGCATTGTAGTGCGCACTTTGTCATTGTATATTGCAAGTTTGTTGGAACATACAAATCATTCGTGAGCTTCATATATAACTCATATTTTTCAGACCTTATAAATATAGTTACGTTCCTCAAATTTCAGACTTTATATATAAACTTTTATCTCTCTTCACTAATAAACTTGCAAGCTGAAGTGAATTTTAGAAAATCACCATCACCGCCGTATCTTATGGTTAATCTTAGTCACCGTCTGTATGCAACATATATGAAGCAAGCAACGATGTCACATTGGTTTATGCGATGCAATATGATTCTAATCGTGTAGCACCTGGACGAATTGGGTTTCCAACAACAGTTTGGATAGAAATACATGAATGTTGCTCTTGATACTTAGATATTAAATGAAACATAAGTTCTTTTGTTTGACACGTGGATGGTCAACTTGTAAGTGAGGGGCAAGGCTTTTTTTGCCAGGCGAGGTCTCCGAACTTTGGCGATAAACCGGTTATTTCGGTTACCATCGATAAAACTTTTTACTGGACGAAATATAACAGTATTTGTAAACTTTGCTCAAATTTTAAAATTTTGGATAAAATTTGGATAAATTTATAAATCTGGTTGACAAATCTCTGGAGATATTATGAACTGTATTTTTGAAAACCAATAATACCGGTGCCTACCGGAATTTTTTTGCAACCGAGAAGAAAAACGTTGTCAGGATGACAATCTATTTTCTTATGTGAAAGGTGCCGGGAGGATTGATAGTGCCATGATAGGTGTGATTTTTTCCGTCGCTTTTTCACAATTATATGACGATCAGATGTGATTTTTTTTTCTAGTTATCGAACGAAATCGTGCAGTCATACCTTACCTGGTTTTACATGAAACTATGTACGCTTTTTATTGGATATTTTTATTTTACACATAAAACAAACAAACAAAATTTATCTCAGCATAATTAGATTCGCGTACGTTTGATGGATCAGCTTCCACGTGAGTTTTGGTTGCATCGTTCAAATGGAACCATGCAGTTATACGGGTCTCTTATTAGACTTTGTATGTCGTTTATTTACGTATGCGTGGATCAGCTTCCATCATCAGCGGTTCCTTGCCTTTTATATGGATAGCATCTACACATTATTTATTGGAGCATGGGACTACTTTACGCAGCCATATTTGACAAGGTGCACAAACGTGACACTATATAGATGCACAAACGTGGGTTTGTGACACTATATGTGTTTGCGTAACTCTTAGATCTATTAAATCTTAACCGTTAGCAGTAAAATCAACGGTATATTTATTTCTTGCCTATGTGGATTAACGTGATGGCTCTATTTAAAACATCCGTATTTTGCTTTTAGTATATAATAGATTATGCAGGAGAAACCTTTGGAAAAGTTGAATCTCAACTGACTTCTTCCTGCCATCTTAGATTTGCGTGTGTGCTACTATTTACTAGACATACAAATAACATCAATTCGCGGTATACCAGTCAGTTTGTTTTTGCATGACTATTGTTATAGCTGCAGATTATGCAAACTGTTTAGGAGGCTGAATATGTACATGACATATTCAATAAACTGTCCAGAGAAATTGACATTTATTCTAGAATGGAGAATCTTATATTAAGAAAAGGGTTAATTATTGGTTTGCCACTACAGCCCGCGCATGACTCAGTTTTGCCACTAGAGCAGAATTGTGCTCAGTTTTGCCACCGCTTCTGGCGCAGCTGCTCTGTCGAGGCCAAACGGCCAGGCTTCAAACGTTTCCGTCTCTTGCCGTTACTGAAAGTGGGGCCAGATCTTACAGGTAGGACCGCGCAATGACAAATAGGTGAAGACCGAACTACCCCTGCTCCCGCCACACAGCAACACACCGATCTGCTGCACGCACCACCATCCGCGCCCCTACCGGCACCACCTGCGCCGCCACGACTTGCGACGCCACCACCTGCGCCGCCGCGCGGCCGTCCCGTGTGGACACCTTCTCCACCGCCTCCAGGAGCACCTGCTCTGCCCCCACCCCCTTGCGACTTAGTCGCTCGTTCCGCCACTGCGCCCTCCACCTGCTCGACGGAATGGCTAGTGGCGGCGACGACCTTGGTGAGGCAGGCGTGGGGCCGGAGACCCGCCGCGTCCACGACTGGGTTCCCGAGGGGTAAGCCTTGTTCGTATTAAGCTTTCTTGTGTAGTGCAATAGTCGATTTGACATGGAGTGCTCATTGCGTTTGATTTTGCTTTTGGTGTGCTCATTGCCTCTCTGTTTTTGGTTGATTAGGATGGAATTGCGGTTTGCTTTCTTGGTGAACATTAGAAGGGAGCGATTCATTGTGGATGCAAAGGATCAAAAGAAATTCCAAGGAGGGTTTGATTATCGGTTGCCAATGGATTGTAATTGGAGTTTTAGACAATTTGGCGAGGTAATTTGCGGCCCATATCCTTGGGGTATGCATGATGAAGTGGAATTCAAATACTACGATGGGGGAATTGATTGGGTGAAAGTTAGTAATGATGAAGAGCTCGCTACCATGTTTGCTAAGCATAAGGAGAAAGAGCAATTTCATGTGAGGCTGCAAAATGATGTGGTTGTGCCGGCAGTTGGAACTTCTCGGACAGATTCATGTCGTCGTAATGGCAGCTCTAGCCAGAACAGTTCAGTTAGGGGAGCTTCAGTTAGTGCACGGCGACGTGGTGGCTCGTCAAACATGGGCACCGGCAGTAGGGTCCCAAGAGAAGTGGAGCCTGAATACATCGATGATGAAGAGAGGCTATATTCTGATGTTGTGCAGAATTTACGACGGCCATGTCGGGCTGAAAACCGAGATGAGTGTGACAATGAGGCTTTTGTGATTGATGATGAGGAGGTTGAGGACGAAGACCTTCCAGCTATTGAATGGGACCCTGCAAACTCTCAGATGGAAGAAGGTACCATCTTTGCATCCATGAGTGAGTGTAGAAATGCACTTGTGACATACTGCATCAGGGCAGAGCGTACATTTGAAGTTGACAAGAGCGACAGAGTACGTTACAGAGTGCACTGTCCGACTGAAGATTGTCCATGGAGGATGCACGCGTCTAAAATGCGAAATAGCACGAATGTTCAAGTCAAAGTGAACCCTTTTAGGCACACATGCCTGGAATCAACCCTGAGGAAGGAAACAATTAGTAGAGCCAAGTCAAGATGGGTGGCTGAAGAAGTAAAACGGTGGGTGACAGAAGACCATCAAGTGGGTACAAAGGAGTTGCAGAAGAAGCTCAAAGAAAAGTTCAAGATAGAGGTACCATACATGAGGGTTTTCAATGGAAAACAACATGCTATGGATTCTATTTATGGTAATTGGCAGGAAAGTTTTAAACTATTGTATTCATTTAAGGGTGAAGTGGAGAAGACCAGCCCAGGTAGTATTGTAGATATTGATCACCACACCGTGGAGTACACGTTGAGGGGAATGACAATGACCAAAGAGTGCTTTAGAAGGGTTTTTGTCTGCTTTGAGGCTTGTCGCCGGGGTTTTTTGGAAGGCTGCAGGCCCTATTTGGCTATTGATGCTACTTTTCTCACAGGGAGGTTTAAAGGACAGTTAGTAGCAGCTTGTGCAGTTGATGGACACAATTTTGTATTTCCAGTTGCTTATGGCGTGATAGAGGCAGAGTCTGAGGAGAGCTGGACTTGGTTTTTGCAGAATCTGCGCCGGGCTATTGCACATCCCAATGGGTTGGTAATTCATACAGATGCTTGCAAGGGTTTAGAAGTAGCCGTGGACAATGTGTTCCCTGGAGTAGAGCATAGGGAATGCATGCGTCACCTTGCTGCAAATTTTGGGAAGAAATTCAAAGGAAAGGTGTATGCCGACAATTTATGGCCAGCATCTTTGACTTGCAGTGTGAAGAAGCACAACTATCACATGAGGCAGTTATACAAAAATGACAAAGTGAAAGAATACTTGGAAACACACCACTCCAAGTTATGGGCCAGAAGCCAATTCAGTGAAGTGAGCAAAGTTGACTATGTGCATAATAATCTTGCAGAGTCTTTCAACTCAACGATCCGAAAACTAAAGGGTCTTTATTTGGCGGATTTGCTTGACAAGATAAGGGTAGAATACGTGCAGAAATTTCTTGTTCGTGCAGGAATAGCCGAGGCAAAATTCATGGGACACATTATAATCCCTTCCGTGATGAATGAATTGAAGCAGAAAACAAGAGGCTTGGAAATGGACATGACTCGTTGCTCAGCTACGACGGCAGAGGTATCATTTTTGGATAAAGAGAAGAGGGAATGGAGATATCCAGTGGATTTAGAAGCTAGAACTTGCAGTTGTAGGCAATGGCAGATAACTGGGTTGCCATGCATTCATGCCTTGTTTTTCATCACTACTCTGTCAGGTCAAGCAGGTAACATACAACAGTATGTGCATGATTACTACTCTGTTGCAAAGTTCAAAGCCACATATGCACATGCCTTACCTGCTTTGGAGGGAAAACAACAATGGGATCCAGTGGACCCTGGTTTTAAGCTTTGCCCTCCAGTTCTGAAGAGAGCAGCAGGTAGACCGAGGAAAAGTAGAATAAGACCTCGCAGCGAAGGAGCTGGACTTGGACCGAGGAGACGTAAGTGCACAAGGTGTGGTGGGTCTGGTCATTTCGCTAAGTACTGTGATAACGCAGTAGATCCAGCGTTCGGAGAGTGTTTTGATGTTTCAAATGATGAGCAAAATGATGATCAAAATGAGGATGCAGTGGAGGCTACAAGTGATGATCCAATTGATGATCCAATTGATGATCCAATTGATGATCCACAAAATGATCAAATTGATAATCCAATTGATGATCCAATTGATGATCCGATTGATGAGCCACAAAATTATAAAAATGATGATCCAATTGATAATGAAAATGATGATCCAATTGATGATCCAATTGAGGAGAAAATTGAGGCTCCAAATGTTGGTGTCCAACCTTCTGTGGTTGTGAGTTCTACTTGGTATGTAAATCTTTCTAATACTAATGTACATTTATCACTTGACACAATCTTACCGCCCTTTGTTTTGTACAGCTCTGTTGTAGGTTCGAACAAAGTTGTGGCAGTAAGCTCTGAGGTAGTTAAGGTGCCAACCAAGAGGAGAAGAAAAGAAGCAATGAGCACAAGGATCACAAGGAGCAAAGTAGTGGCAAGAAGCGCAAGGACCAAGAAGAAGCCGCAACGCTTTGTAGATGATTGAGTGGGAACCAACTAAAGTTCATGAATAATGTTGTATTTGTGTTTGAATGCTGTTGGAATGATTAGAGTACATGTTTGAACTATGTTTGAATGATGTTGGAGTGATGAGATTACATGTTTTTAGGAACTCATGTCAAAATGTGCTAAAAAAGAGCTCCAAAGGTAGGGTAAATGGCCTCATTTCTAAGCAAGTTTTTTTTGATCTTGTCTAAATTGGCCAAATAAGTTCACTACACATCTATTCCATGTAAGAAGAGTATGTGAGAAGGTTTTCCATTTTTTTGATTTTTTTTGAATTTTATATGCTCATTTCAAATTTAGTCAAACCTAACTTTGACCATCATTTTAGCAAGTTTGAAACATGGAATTGTAAAACTAAGCATGGATCCTTGTTATTCACTCCAAAATGAAGCTTTGGTGAGGTTTTTGAAACTTTTCATTTTCCAAACCCTAAACCTCTTGTCTTCACCCTCGAACTTGTACCCCAGTGTTTGAGATATCACATTAGACACATGGTTTTTTTGTTGAACAACATGTAGACCATGTTTATCAACTAGAATGGGTATTATATGACATAAGAAGTCTATGTGACAAGGTTTTCCATTTTTTTGATTTTTTTTTGAATTTTTTATGCTCATTTCAAATTTAGTCAAAGCCTAACTTTGACCATCATTTTAGCAAGTTTGAAACATGGAATTGTAAAACTAAGCATGGATCCTTGTTATTCACTCCAAAATTAAGCTTTGGTGAGGTTTTTGAAACTTTTCATGTTCCAAACCCTAAACCTCTTGTCTTCACCCTCGAACTTGTACCCCAGTGTTTGAGATATCACATTAGACACATGGTTTTTTTGTTGAACAACATGTAGACCATGTTTATCAACTAGAATGGGTAGTATATGACATAAGAAGTCTATGTGACAAGGTTTTCCATTTTTTTGATTTTTTTTAAATTTTTTATGCTCCTTTCAAATTTAGTCAAAGCCTAACTTTGACCATCATTTTAGCAAGTTTGAAACATGGAATTGTAAAACTAAGCATGGATCCTTGTTATTCACTCCAAAATGAAGCTTTGGTGAGGTTTTTGAAACTTTTCATGTTCCAAACCCTAAACCTCTTGTCTTTACCCTCGAACTTGTACCCCAGTGTTCGAGATATCACATTAGACACATGGTTTTTTTGTTGAACAGCATGTAGACCATGTTTATCAACTAGAATGGGTAGTATATGACATAAGAAGTCTATGTGAGAAGGTTTTCCATTTTTTTGATTTTTTTTGAATTTTATATGCTCATTTCAAATTTAGTCAAAGCCTAACTTTGACCAGCTAACCCTATTCTTCTAGAAGGAAACCGGACCGATCCGTGGGTTGCTCTGTTTTGCATTCTGGACCGTTCACTGCGGTAACGCCAGCCGTCCGATCTAGACTTCTAGAACGTTTCGGGGCCGATCCGTGGACACCCTCGTTCTTCAACATGATTGGTTCCTTTCTCGGTGGGCTATAAGAACACTGAAATCTCCGCTGGTCCGTTGGGCCGTCCCGCGTGCCTAGGCCTGCGATGCATGCGCCATGCAGGCGCCACGCCAACGGCCCTTTCCACGTACCTCACTCGCCGACGCCTTTTAATGCATCGACGCAGCGTCTCAGCGTTGCCATCGTCTCAGCTCTCGCAGCGATGCAGCCGCATCAGTTTTGCCATCGTCTCAGGCCGTTCCATCGTCGATCGCGTCAAAACCAATAATTATTTTTGGAAGACGGCAAGACACGCGTTAATTCATCATTACGAACCCGAATTATGAGCCAACCTCTTTATAAATGGCCTCTCTTCCTCTCCCAC
The DNA here is from genome assembly GCA_030979885.1 of Lolium multiflorum. Lineage (NCBI taxonomy): Eukaryota > Viridiplantae > Streptophyta > Magnoliopsida > Poales > Poaceae > Lolium > Lolium multiflorum. The sequence continues at coordinate 73,116,975 of CM061750.1, read as the reverse complement.
ACACCAACCGAGCGAGCCTCTCTTCCTCTCCATCTCCAAAGCACCACGCACCCAAGCGAGCCTCTCTGCCTCTCCGAAGATGCAGTACACGGGACCGACCTTCCGCCGTCCGCGCACCAGGCCGGAGCTACTCTATCCGGCGGACGTCCTCGTCGACAACACGCTCCGTGTGTGGGCAAAGTCGAGGTGGAGGAGCGAGATCGAGCTCACTCGAGAGTTCCTCGACGAGGGCTTCTCCCACCTCCCACCGGGCTCGCCCGTCATGTACTACGTCAATGAGTCTCGTGAAGGCGTCGCCCTCAAGCTGCTCACGGTCACCTTCGCCAACCGATTTGACGCGTACGCCCTCCTCGGTGAGGTCTTCTGGTGCGGCTGCGAGTCAATCTTCTTCACCACCTACAACGTCTTCACCGATTGCGACGCCATCTTCTTCTCCGGGAAACCTATGCACTGCCTCCCGTACTACAAGTGAAGACGCTGGTGAAGACGGTGGTGCGGCGCAGGTGCTGCGGCAGGTGGTGCGGCCAAGATGTGTTCTCGTCAAGCTCATCATGTTTTTTTAGCTTTTTTCATTTTCTATGTGGTTCCGTGTCGAGTCGTGTCAAGTCGTGTGTCACTGAACTTATCTATCTAGGGTACCCATCTATCTATCTATCTATCTAGGGTACCCATCTATCTATCTAAGTTATTTCCGTGTAATGGTGGAACTAAGCATCTTATGTATCGAATTTATCTAAGTTATTTTGCGTGATGATCTGGCTACCAATATTTGCATCTCATATATCTTAGTTTTCTATGATTTCGATGTAATATATCAAGGGTGTGATGAATTATGAAATCACAAACATGGATCCAAGTATGAATTTTGATGTAATATAAGTAGGGTACCCATATAAGTATGAAACAAAAAATCACAAACACGCAATGCTTGAAATCAGATAAATGCACCCTTTTTCCCTCGCAAAAATAGAAAGCTGCACCTTTTTTTGTTTGATTATTTTTCCAACCTAAACCACAAACACGTAATGCTTGAAATAACAAAGACATACCCTTTTTTTGGTTAAGCAGCGTCCATAAACACAAAGAACAAACATATGCGTCCTTACACCATAAACCAAGTCACGAACTAGAACTAACTATAGCTAGATTTCTTCCTTTTGCTTTTCAATATCTGTCCATCCACCCCACTGGTTACCAGAGCAATCCTTCACGCTACCAAACAAAGCGGTCTTGGGTTCGAGTCCTGGCCGCACCCTTTTTTGTTTGTTCATTTTTCACCGTTTTTTTAAACACCCTTCTCATCTGCCCAAAGCCAAATCTTTGCCACTATCGAATTTTGATCAGATTTATTTATTTCAAGCTTGCAAATTCAAGCTTACAAGTTCATACAATTTGAAGCCTACAAATTCATCACAAATTCATGACAAAGTCATGCCTTTCCATACAATGTCAACATTAAACCTAGTGCGATGACAATACCACCTACAAATGCACAAATGTAATTCCAAATTTTTGATTGATCTTCGAGCTCTCTAATCTTCTGGTTCATCCACCTTAGCTCAAAAGCTACCTCTCTGTCAATGCGTGCTCCGCCCTGCGTCTCTTCTGCACTAGCTATCGCGGCGACCCGTGTCGTCTGTGGCAAGATGGGCAACCATTCTTCGTGCTCATCTAGCAGCTGATTCATCAGCGTCTGGAGCAAAACATCGACCCAAACGAAGAAGCATTTTATCTGCAAGCACACGAAAGAGATCAACCACATTGAGCACAAACTATGCACAAAATACTGAAATTTCCACTATTCTTACCCCTTTCTCGCTGCTGCACACGTAGAACGGACGATTGGTGTTCTTCGGTGTGCGCGAAATCCTCCGATCAACGGGCGCCCGGCACCGCGGACAGAGGAGGATCGGCATCTCCATGCGCACCGGAAGCTCGAACCGAGAGGTGGCACGGGAGCTAGAAGAAGACATGGATAGAGGTGGCGCGGGATCTGAACCGTGAGGTGCTTCTGGCAGACGGCTGCGCCCTCCGCAGCTCCCGCCGTCGGCGGCGCTGCCCGTCAACAAGGCCCTCTCAGTCGCCCGCGCCGCACCTCTGCGAGGGGCCGTCTCCAACCCCGTCGATTTCTTCTCACCGCTGCGAGCTCCGCCGCGCGATCAGGGATTTTAAATGGGGTTGAGCTCCAACGGTTGCCTTGTGGGTCCCACGTGAAACGGCCAGCAACGGTCCTCTTTTCAAATGCGTCTCCGCCTGGTCCCACCTGAAACAGCCGGTCCTCTTTTCAAATGCGTCTCCGCCTGGTCCCACCTGAAACAGCCGAGTCAAGGACGTTGACCTGAATGAAACGGCAGATTCACGGAACGAGTCGTTGCACACAGACTAGTGGCAAAACTGAGCACCATTCTGCTCTAGTGGCAAAACTGAGTGTTGCGCGGAGTGTAGTGGCAAACCAATAATTAACCCTTAAGAAAAAGTGTCTAGCTAGATGTTGATTTGCTTACTTATGCTTGTGTCACAGATTTGTTATCAAACATTGATTGATTGGATTGCCGTCAGGCACCTCAGCGTTTAACAATGGTGGACATAGTGTTGGAAATGGAGTTCTCCTGATCATCGTTACAACGGTCTACTGATTGGAAGTGAGTTGTAGATGGACTGAGGGGCAACAGAAAAAACAATTATCAGAGTTTGCAGTCTGTGTATTAGCAGCAATAGTGGATGATTGTAAATCTTCACCTGGTTGGTGATTGTTTTTAATCAGAGCTTTATGAAATGTTTAAACAAGACAATTATAAATTGTTTAATCAGGGATTTGCCTCTTTTTTTTTATAGGAATACGAGTATGAGCAACAGTGCTTGGTTGTAGTTTGGGAGTCAACTTGTGTTAAGTTGTATTATTTGTATCTGAGAGGTCAAATCATTGACATGCATATAGTTTTTCATATCATTTGTTTTATGAATTGTACATCATAACTTGTGGTCTTTTCTGTATAGAACGCAAGAGGTACAATCATATTATGCTAGCAGGACGCGAGTATCGGAAAGATGATGGACATGTTCAGAAGTTTATCGAAAATTTCAAGGTTGGTCCCTATTGTGCTGATACTTTCCATACTTTTATGCTTCCGGTGACAAAGATTTTGTGGATGTAATCCTGTGTGTACAACTGCATAGAGAAAGAAACTTCTTTAAACAATAAATAATATTAAGAAGTTGAGCGAAAAGTTGCACGCGAAGAACAAATTTAACTGGATATAATAAAGCACCTGACCAGAAATTTGCATAAGTGATAAGGTTCAAACAACGCAAGTAAGGTCATAAACATTACACCTAAGTTTTCAAATTGCTTTCCACCACTTCATTTATATCTATCGTAAGAAGAGGAAAATTGGAATAGTATTATGCCAATTTTTAGTTTCTCTGTCGAGTATACATTTTCATATCCGCACGGAAAGTGTGTAATGCTCTTTATCTTTTATTTGCTGCAAAAACACATTTGTCTTTCGTTTGCTGCAAGACTAAGCCTACATTTGGATAAAGGAATTACTTAATGTAAGGTATATCAATTCATGTAATGTGGAGGATTGTGACTCAGCTCTTGTAGAAATTTGTCGCAAGTTATCACTGTAGCTTTGTGTTATGCTTGATCCTTCGCCATAATTGATTCTCGAAATGCTGACATGCCTGCTCTACACTGTGGACGTCTTCGGCACAAGATTTTTGGGGTAATATTCCTAGAATCAAGTGATCCAGGCGGCAAGGTGCTCAGTGATACAACTCTCTTGTATGTTCTTCTTATTCTGCCATTAAACTAATAAATATTAAAACTTCCTCTTTTCTTATTTCAATCCCTTCCCATTGTTTTCATGTATGGCGGCAGCACAGAGCAGGCAACACCTCTGCAGCAGGCAAGGTGGCATTGAGCAGCGGAGCCGACTGGGCAAGTTTTTTAGCCGTGGCCGGCAAATATTGCCGAGGTTCTTTAAGCTGCAAAAATTCACTGGCCTATGTCACTATTCAGATTTCCATATGCAGAATAATGTGCAACCCTCGCCCACTTGAGAGTACATATGCATTGGATAATTACTTAAAAAAAATGTTAGCATCTAATTTGTGAGCCCCAGAATATTTCCCAGCATAATTTTAAAAATATCTATAGCTTTTCTTATCGGTTTCAGTACCTATGTTATCTGAAGAAGTGACTAATAGCATTAAACTGGCTTTTTTTATGGATACTGATACTATATTTAATTTTTTTCATGGTCATGATTTCTTTATTTCTTTATTTATCTTGGCTTACCTTGTTTTATGTAAATACTTAAGCTTATAAATCTTAGGTACTTAATGATGTATCTTTTCCATTTTATTTTTATCTTTGCAGTCTTGAATATGCTGGTAAGAATTCAGTTGTATCCATCCTTAGATTTGTGAGGTCTGCTTTGGGGCTTTATACACTTAAATAGGAACCACGGAAATTTATCCTTTGTGGGTATAAGCTATGAGATACATTTTTTGTGCATTTTTTTGGGTGAGAACTGAAGCTATTTAATGTCCAAACTACAGAGCTACTTACAGTAGAAGGTATCCAAATGTTTATTTTTGATTGGCTTTATGTTCCGAAGTTAAGGCATTGTAGTAGACACTGAAACAAGTTGATAAAAGGAAGGGTTTGTGATTCCTTGAAAGCACATCAGTACAAGCAGTAGCGTAAGCCTTGGCTACAGCATGCACGAAGCTTATACTGACAAGTAAGATGTTCATCAGTTGTAAACGGATCAGGAAACGGAAAGGAAGATCAGTCCGGCAACAAGATGTCTCGGTAGGGAAAACATAAACATTCTTGATTTTAAAATATTTTCTACTATGTATAATATACATTTTTGTGTTTTGCGGGTTTTAAATATTTAAGGGTACATCTTCTTGTGCATGCTTGCAATAATGTTCTACTGGATCTAATGGACGTTTTGTGCAGGTGGATGTTAGTGTAAAGCTCCTCTTAGTAGTATTTTCGTTGGTGTTGTGGAGGGGAACATCACCAAGGATGCAGGAGAAAACTGAGAAATGCTTTGGTTGTTGAAATGATTTTATCTACAAAGAGATCTTTTTGTTCCAAAATTTGCATTGTAATGTCAATATTTAGTTTTTTTTCTTATATATATTTTACCTCTATCTATGTTTGTTATAGAATCATATTTATTATGATACAGAAATTCAACATTGTTTTGGCACAATATGCTTGTCAAGATGACTTTTCCTAACGGAGTGATTAGTTGGAGGAATAATACCGATTATTGTATTTAAATTTCATTAAAATTGATCGTTTACTTTTTGAGGTGGCTGAATGTAGTTTTTCTAAAACCAAGGAGGCATTTGATAGCCTGGTATTTTTTAAGTTTTTTTAAACACTTCGCTGCCACATGCACTCTATGTGTTACCATGATATGCGATCGCATAGTTTTTTAAAAGGATATGTGATCACAACAAAATTACTATGGGAGATGGACTCGCATAGTAATCTTGTGGTGATGGTTCATGTGAAGTGACAATGATGTCGGTGCCTAACCAAGAAATTTGGTGGTGGCAATTCGTGGTGATACCAATGTCCTGTTTGCATGGATTAGAGGAACCTGAGAGATTGTATTACGTATTCTGGTCTAAACATCGTTAAACAGAAAGATGTTGAATGTGGCACATTTGAGAAAAATATTACATAAATTGTTGTTGAGCGTGTATAAACGTGCATTGCACGTGCACGCTTACTAGTTGTTACAAAGATTCGCCACCTCCTGATTTCCCGCCAACCAGTAACTGTGACGACGGTTTTGGGTTCGTTGCTGCTTCTAGCCACATCTGGAGCTGCTCGTTTTCTGGTCATCCACATTTTTAACACTATAGCACTGAGCTTCTTTCTCCTTTTTAACCACCCTGCCCCTAGATGAGTGAATTCATCACACGGGGAAGATTATTTCTTTGTTTGCTCAGGCGAAAAAGTTTTCTTGCGCCAATTGGCTCCTTCCTTTTGTCGCAACAACCGGGCAGAAATTTCATGAAACAAATCGGTGACGGTCCATATATTTGGAACCATGTGTCACAAAGATGTTGCTTTACTAATCTTGCACACACAGTATTCAACAATCTTCTACGTAAACGGTAAACCTGGGAATGGTTTTGGAATAACCGGGTGCATATGGTTGGGTTTCCTTTATGGGCTGTAGTGGTTCGGTTTGTGATGGACTGACCACGTATACAACTGGGTTTAGTATGGGTCCATATAGAGACAATTGGGTACGGTTGGGTTTGGTTACAAACAGTTCGGTTCCTAAAAGTTGTAAACTGTGGTGGAGACCCGGTTCTTTCATTTGAATTCTCGCATTTGATTGACATTTGACATGTGGACTTCATCACAGAGCTTGGGCTACATGTCCATTACTGCCCATTACATCAATGAAGAATTCAATTACAAGAAGAAGATCATTAGTTTCAAAGAAGTAATGTATCCTCACACCGGCTATGCAATAGAAGAAGCAATCGTGGGTTGCCTAACAGAAAGGGGTATAAGGGGCAAGCTGTTTACTTTGACATTAGACAATGCTAGCAACAATACTAGTGCTTACGAAGAATTAATAAATATCACAAGCATGAGCTGCTCCTTGAAGGTCAACATTTGCACGTTAGGTGTTGTGCACACATTCTCAATATCTTGGTTCAAGATGGAATGAAAATAATCCATGGAGCTATTGACAAGATATGTGAGATGCTGAAGCATGTGGACTCCTCTCCGGCAAGACTTCAAGATTTCAATACAATTGCAACTCGGATAGATCTGTCTACAAAGAATGGTATCTATCTTGATGTACCAACCAGATGGAACTCAACTTGGAAAATGCTTGTAGAAGCATTGAAATACAAATCTTTCCCTGATAGTTATGCCGGTCAAAATTTGGAAATTTTCCCAAGTGAGCAGGAATGGAAGAAAGCAGAAGCTATTTGTGAATTTCTTAAAGTGTTTGAAGAGCTTACCTTAACCGTTTCAGCTCACAGGAAGCCAACTGCTCATAATTTTTTGTCGGTTGTGCTATGTATTCGCCATGCATTGAAAGATCCGGGTTGGCGGATCCATGATGTGTTGAAGGAACTGACGATTGTCATGCAAACAAAGATAGATGAATATTGGGATCCTAGGAGAAGGAGAATGAAGAAGCCTAATCATCGTAGAAAAAGCAAGGAAATCGTGCTTAACGTCGCACTTGTCATTGCCACATTCCTTGATCCAAGGAGGAAAGAAGACTAATTGTATTTCTTTTATAGCAAGGTGTCTAGCAATGAGGAGCTGGTCCCAAAACAAGTGGATATTGCTTTAGACTGGGTGAAATAATATGATCTACTTGCGGCGACAAGCACTCCATTTTCGACACCTCCTAGTCAAGGCAATACAACCATTGGATCGCCAATTGCAAGGAAAAGAAAGTTGGAAAAAGAGTTTGCACAATACAAGTCTCGTCGAAGGTCACATGTACATGATGACCCACAAGTATAGGAGATCGCAACAGTCTTCGAGGGAAGTAAAACCCAAATTTATTGATCCGATACAAGGGAAGGCAAAGAACATCTAAGCCTTAACAATGGAGTTGTCAATTCAGTTGCACCTGAAAAAGCACTAGTAACAGGGGTGATGTGAAAGCAGCAGTAAATGAGAGCAATGGAAATAGTAACATAGCAGCAGTAGCACAGAGGAGATAGCTGATGTCTACTCACGCTTCTTTTTCTGTAGACAGTGTTGGGCCTCCAAGAGCAGAGGTTTGTGGAACAGCAGCAAGTTTTTCCTTAAGTGGATCATCCAAGGTTTATCGAACTCAGGGAGGAAGAGGTCAAAGATATCCCTCTCAAGCAACCCCGCAACCACAAAGCAAGAAGTCTCTTGTGTCCCCAACACACCTAATACACTTGTCGATGTATAGGTGCACTAGTTCGGCGAAGAGATAGTAAAACACAGGTGGTATAGATGGTGGTAATATTGCGAAAGTAAAGATGCAGTAAAACAGTAAACAAGCGGCGCCAAAATAGCTTGCGGCGTAGGAAGCAATTCTTTGTGGTGGAAACAAGGCCTAGGGATCATACTTTCGCTAGTGGACACTCTCAACATTGATCACATAATAAATAAGTTCTCTTCCTTTGTGCTACATATACTCTTGTTAGATGATGAACACCACTAATTGTGTAGGATTACACGAACCCTCAATGCCGGAGTTAACAAGCTCCACAACATTCGATATTCATATTTAAGTAACCTTAGAGCATAATAGATCTTTGCAAAATAAACCAAGTACTAACACAGCATGCACACTGTCACCATCACACTACGAAGGAGGCATAGATCACATCAATACTATCATAATGACAATTAACTCCACAATCTACAAGAGATTATGATCATAATCTACGACAAGAACTACACGATGCACACACTGTCACCATTACACCATGCAGGAGGAATAGACTACTTTAATAACATCACATGAGTAGCACATAGATAAATAGTGATACAAAACACATTGCAATCATAAAGGGATATAAATAAGCACTTCACTACGCCATTCATAACAGTGAATAAGTATTCTGTGAAATATAGCCTAAGAGACCCACACGGTGCACACACTGTCACCTTTACACACGTGGGACAAGGAGTCTCCGGAGATCACATAAGTAAAATCCACTTGACTAGCATAATGACATCTAGATTACAAGCATCATCATATGAATCTCAATCATGTAAGGCAGCTCATGAGATTATTGTATTGAAGTACATAGGAGAGAGATGAACCACATAGCTACCGGTACAGCCTCGAGCCTCGATGGAGAACTACTCCCTCCTCATGGGAGCAGCAGCGGTGATGAAGATGGCGGTGGAGATGGCAGCGGTGTCGATGGAGAAGCCTTCCGGGGCACCGTCCCGGCGGCGTGCCGAACAGAGACTCCTGTCCCCGATCTTGGCTTCGCGATGGCGGCGGCTCGGAACTTTTCTCCTACCGTGGCTTATTCCTCTCGGGTTTTAGGTCGTGACCTTATATAGGCGAAAGGGCAAGGTCGGGGTCTGGGCCACGACACTAGGGCGGCGCGCCCTCCTCCGGGCCGCGCCGCCACCATGTGTGGGCCCCCGTGGCCCCTCTCTGACGGTTCCTGCCTGGAAGCTCCCGGAGATTCTAAGATCTTCGGTGTTGATTTCGTCCGATTCCGAGATTATTTCCTTACTAGGATTTCTGAAACCAAAAACAGCAGAAAACAGGAACTGGCACTTCGGCATCTCGTCAATAGGTTAGTTCCGAAAACGCATAAATATGACATAAAGTATGCATAAAACATGTAGATATCATCAATAAAGTAGCATGGAACATAAGAAATTATAGATACGTTGGAGACGTATCAGCATCCCAAGCTTAGTTCCTACTCGTCCTCGAGTAGGTAAACGATAACAATGATAATTTCTTAAGTGACATGCCATCATAACCTTGATCATACTATTGTAAGCATATGTAATGAATGCAGCGATCAAAAACAATGGTAATGACATGAGTAAACAAATGAATCATAAAGCAAAGACTTTTCATGAATAGTACTTCAAGACAAGCATCAATAAGTCTTGCATAGGAGTTAACTCATAAAGCAATAATTCAAAGTAAAAGGTATTGAAGCAACATAAAGGAAGATTAAGTTTCAGCGGTTGCTTTCAACTTGTGACATGTATATCTCATGGATATTATCAATGTAAAATAATATAACAAGTGCAATATGCAAGTATGTAGGAATCAATGCACAGTTCACACAAGTGTTTGCTTCTTAAGGTGGAGAGAGATAGGTAAACTGACTCAACAATAAAAGTAAAAGAAATGTCCTTCAAAGAGGAAAGCATCGATTGCTATATTTGTGCTAGAGCTTTTATTTTGAAAACATGAAACAATTTTGTCAACGGTAGTAATAAAGCATATGTATTATGTAAATTATATCTTACAAGTTGCAAGCCTCATGCATAGTATACTAATAGTGCCCGCACCTTGTCCTAATTAGCTTGGACTACCGGATCATCGCAATACACATGTTTTAACCAAGTGTCACAAAGGGGTACCTCCATGCCGCCTGTACAAAGGTCTAAGGAGAAAGCTCGCATTTTGGATTTCTCGCTTTTGATTATTCTCAACTTAGACATCCACCGGGACAACATGGACAACAGATAATGGACTCCTCTTTAATGCATAAGCATGTAGCAACAATTAGTGTTCTCATATGAGATTGAGGATATATGTCCAAAACTGAAACTTCCATCATGATTCATGGCTTTAGTTAGCGGCCCAATGTTCTTCTCTAACAATATGCATGCTCTAACCATTAAGGTGGTAGATCTCTCTTACTTCAGACAAGACGGACATGCATAGCAACTCACATGATATTCAACAAAGAGTTGATGGCGTCCCCAGAAGCATGGTTATCGCACAACAAGCAACTTAATAAGAGATAAAGTGCATAAGTACATATTCAATATCACAATAGTTTTTAAGGCTATTTTGTCCCATGAGCTATATATTGCAAAGGCGAATGATGGAAATTTAAAGGTAGCACTCAAGCAATTTACTTTGGAATGGCGGAGAAATACCATGTAGTAGGTAGGTATGGTGGACACAAATGACATAGTGGTTGGCTCAAGGATTTTGGATGCATGAGAAGTATTCCCTCTCGATACAAGGTTTAGGCTAGCAAGGTTATTTGAAACAAACACAAGGATGAACCGGTGCAGCAAAACTCACATAAAAGACATATTGTAAACACTATAAGACTCTACACCGCCTTCCTTGTTGTTCAAAACTCAATACTAGAAATTATCTAGACTTTAGAGAGACCAATTATGCAAACCAAATTTTAGCAAGCTCTATGTATTTCTTCATTAATGGGTGCAAAGTATATGATGCAAGAGCTTAAACATGAGCACAACAATTGCCAAGTATCACATTATCCAAGACATTTTACCAATTACTACATGTAGCATTTTCTCGTTTCCAACCATATAACAATTAACGAAGCAGTTTCAACCTTCGCCATGAACATTAAAAGCTAAGAACACATGTGTTCATATGAACCAGCGGAGCGTGTCTCTCTCCCACACAAGGATGAACTTATTCAAACAAAACAAAAATAAAAACAAACAGACGCTCCAAGTAAAGTACATAAGATGTGACGGAATAAAAATATAGTTTCACTAGAAGAAACCTGATAAAGTTGTCGATGAAGAAGGGGATGCCTTGGGCATCCCCAAGCTTAGATGCTTGAGTCTTCTTAAAATATGCAGGGATGAACCACCGGGCATCCCCAAGCTTAGACCTTTCACTCTTCTTGATCATAGTATATCATCCTCTTCTCTTGACCCTTGAAAACTTCCTTCACATAAACTTCAAGCAAACTCATGAGAGGGTTAGTGCTTAACCACAAATTCACATATTCAGAGGTGACACAATCATTCTTAACACTTCTGGACATTGCACAAAGCTTCTGAAAGTTAATGGAACAAAGAAACTCATTCAACATAGCAAAAGCGGCAATGCGAAATAAAAGACAGAATCTGTCAAAAACAGAACAGTCCGTAAAGATGCTTCTGGACTGGGCACTTAACTTGCTCAAATGGAAAAACTCAAAACTAATGAAAGTTGCGTACATATCTGAGGATCACGCTCGTAATTTTGCAGATTTTTTAGAATTTTCTACAGAGACTTATGCCAGAATTCGTGACAGACAGCAATGCTGTTTCTGCGCAGCGATCCCAAATATAACATCAACTTTAGCATAGAAACTTTACTTGGCACAAAAACATGATAAGGAGAGGTTGATACAGTAGTAAACAACTTCCAAGACTCAAATATAAAACAAAATACTGTAGTAAAAACATGGGTTGTCTCCCATAAGCGCTTTTCTTTAAGCTAGGCGCAGAAAGTGTAATTCAAGTATTATCAAGAGATGAAGCATCAATATCATTACCAGGGGTGTTAGGAGTTTTCTCAACAATGCATGTTATCTCGTCTATGTAAGTTTCAGAGGCTCCTTTTTCATTATTCTTAGGCTTGCTATTCTCATCAAACAAATTTTCAGGAACAAGCCAACCATAGTTATTTTCTAGAGCTTCATGCATTCCTAGAAGCTTACAAGGTATTGTTGTCTTAACCTCCCCACCATCATTAATATCATTAGTGTACTTTACTCTCTCCATGTCCATCTTTTCAAGGAGACTAACAAAATTGGTGTAAGAACCAAGCATTTTATATTTAGCAAAGACTTTTCTAGCCTCTCTTGCTACACCACCAAATTCTTTAAGAAGGGTTTCTAAAACAAAGTCTTTCTTCTCTCCTTCCTCCATATCACCAAGTGTGAGAAACATGTGTTGGATTATAGGATTGAGATTAACAAATTTAGTTTCCAACATGTGTACTAAAGAAACAACAGCAATTTCATAAGTAGGAGCAAGTTCTACCAAGTGTCTATCTTCAAAATCTTCACTATACTAACATGAGTGAAAAAATCTTCTATATTATCTCTTCCAATTATAGATCCTCGGCCTACCGGTATGTCTTTTAGAGTGTACTTAGGAGGAAACATGATGAAATAAACAAAAGGTAAATAAGTAAATGCAAGTAACTAATTTTTTTTTGTTTTTGATATAGAGAGCAAGACAAGTAAATAAAGTAAAACTAGCAACTAATTTTTTTTTGTTTTGTTTAGGTGCAGCAAACAAAGTAGTAAATAAAATAAAGCAAGACAAAAACAAAGTAAAGAGATTGGGAAGTGGAGACTCCCCTTGCAGCGTGTCTTGATCTCCCCGGCAACGGCGCCAAAAATAGCTTGATGTCTACTCACGCTTCTTTTTGACAGTGTTGGGCCTCCAAGAGCAGAGGTTTGTAGAACAGCAAGTTTTCCCTTAAGTGGATCACCCAAGGTTTATCGAACTCAGGGAGGAAGAGGTCAAATATATCCCTCTCAAGCAACCCCGCAACCACAAAGCAAGAAGTCTCTTGTGTCCCCAACACACCTAATACACTTGTCGATGTATAGGTGCACTAGTTCGGAGAAGAGATAGTAAAACACAGGTGGTATAGATGGTGGTAATATTGCAGAAAGTAAAGATGCAGTAAAACAAGAAACAAGCGGCGAGAAAATAGCTTGCTGGCGTAGGAAGCAATTCTTTGTGGTGGAAACAAGGCCTAGGGATCATACTTTCGCTAGTGGACACTCTCAACATTGATCACATAATAAATAAGTTCTCTTTCCTTTGTGCTACATATACTCTTGTTAGATGATGAACACCACTAATTGTGTAGGATTACACGAACCCTCAATGCCGGAGTTAACAAGCTCCACAACATTCGATATTCATATTTAAGTATAGAGCATAATAGATCTTTGCAAAATAAACCAAGTACTAACATAGCATGCACACTGTCACCATCACACTACGAAGGAGGCATAGATCACATTAATACTATCATAATGACAATTAACTCCACAATCTACAAGAGATTATGATCATAATCTACGACAAGAACTACACGATGCACACACTGTCACCATTACACCATGCAGGAGGAATAGACTACTTTAATAACATCACATGAGTAGCACATAGATAAATAGTGATACAAAACACATTGCAATCATAAAGGGATATAAATAAGCACTTCACTACGCCATTCATAACAGTGAATAAGTATTCTGTGAAATATAGCCTAAGAGACCCACACGGTGCACACACTGTCACCTTTACACACGTGGGACAAGGAGTCTCCGGAGATCACATAAGTAAAATCCACTTGACTAGCATAATGACATCTAGATTACAAGCATCATCATATGAATCTCAATCATGTAAGGCAGCTCATGAGATTATTGTATTGAAGTACATAGGAGAGAGATGAACCACATAGCTACCGGTACAGCCCCGAGCTCGATGGAGAACTACCCTCCTCATGGGAGCAGCGGTGATGAAGATGGCGGTGGAGATGGCAGCGGTGTCGATGGATGGAGAAGCCTTCCGGGCACTTCCCCATCCCGGCGGCCGAACAGAGACTCCTGTCCCAGGTCTTGGCTTCGCGATGGCGGCGGCTCGGAACTTTTCTCCTACCATGGCTTATTCCTCTCGGGGTTTTAGGTCAGGGACCTTATATAGGCGAAAGGGCAAGGTCGAGGGGGTCTGGGGCCACCGGACACTAGGGCGGCGCGCCCCCTCTCCCGGCCGCGCCGCCACCATGTGTGGGCCCCCGTGGCCCCTCTCTGACGGTTCTCGGGTGTTCTGGAAGTTCCCGGGATTCTAAGATCTTCGGTGTTGATTTCGTCGATTCCGAGAATATTTCTTACTAGGATTTTGAAACCAAACAGCAGAAAACAGAACGGCACCGGCATCTCGTCAATAGGTTAGTGATACGTCTCCAACGTATCGATAATTTCTTATGTTCCATGCTACTTTATTGATGATACCTACATGTTTTATGCACATTATATGTCATATTTATGCATTTTTCTGGAACTAACCTATTAACAAGATGCCGAAGAGCCAGTTTTCGCTATTTTGGTTTTTAAATCCTAGTAAAGAAATATTCTCGAATTGGACGAAACTTTCGCCCAGGTCCTATTTTTGCACGAAGCTTCCGAAGACCGAAGAGATAACGAAGTGGGGCCACGAGGCAGCCAGGTGGCCGGCGCGGCCCAAGCCCCGGCCGCGCCGACCTACCTCCTGGGCCCCTCGTGTGGCCCCCGCGTTGACCCTCCGCCTACTTAAAGCTTCCGTCGCGAAACCCCCCGCACCGAGAGCCACGATACGGAAAACCTTAGAGACGCGCCGCCGCGAATCCCATCTCGGGGATTCTGGAGATCGCCTCCGGCACTGCCGAGGGGATTCATCTCCTGAGGACTCTACACCGCCATGGTCGCCTCCGGAGTGATGAGTGAGTAGTCCACCCCTGGACCATGGGTCCATAGCAGTAGCTAGATGGTCGTCTCTCCTTGTTGTGCTTCATTGTTGGATCTTGTGAGCTGCCTAACATGATCAAGATCATCTATCTGTAATACTATATGTTGTGTTTGTCGGGATCCGATGGATAGAGAGTACTATGATTATGGTGATTATCAATCTATTGTTTATGTGTTGTTTATGATCTTGCATGCTCTCCGTTATTAGTAGAGGCTCTGGCCAAGTTTTTGCTCTTAACTCCAAGAGGGGGTATTTATGCTCGATAGTGGGTTCATGCCTTCATTGAATCTGGGATCGTGACAGTAGGTTCTAAGGTTGTGATGTGTGTTGCCACTAGGGATAAAACATTGATGCTATGTCTAAGGATGTAGTTGTTGATTACATTACGCACCATACTTAATGCAATTGTCTGTTGCTTTGCAACTTAATACTGGAGGGGTTCGGACGATAACCTGAAGGTGGACTTTTTAGGCATAGATGCAGTTGGATGGCGGTCTATGTACTTTGTCGTAATGCCCGGATTAAATCTCACTATATTTATCATATCATGTATATGCATTGTTATGCCTTTCTCTATTTGTCAATTGCCCGACTGTAATTTGTTCACCCAACATGCTTTATCTTATGGGAGAGACACCTCTAGTGAACTGTGGACCCCGGTCCTATTCTTTACATAGCATACAATCTACTGCAATTGTGTTTTACTGTTTTCTTTGCAAACATCTTCCACTCGATACGTTTAATCCTTTGTTACAGCAAGCCGGTGAGATTGACAACCTCACCTTCGTTGGGGCAAAGTACTTTGGTTGTGTTGTGCAGGTTCCGCGTTGCGCCGGAATCCCCGGTGTTGCGCCGCATCACATTTCGCGACCATCAACCTTCAACGTGCTTCTTGGCTCCTCCTGGTTCGATTAAACCTTGGTTTCTTTCTGAGGGAAAACTTGCTACCGTGCGCATCATACCTTCCTCTTGGGGTTCCCAACGAACGTGTGAGTTACACGCCATCAAGCTCTTTTTCTGGCGCCGTTGATCAAGACACGCTGCAAGGGGAGTCTCCACTTCTCAATCTCTTTACTTTGTTTTTGTCTTGCTTTATTTTATTTACTACTTTGTTTGCTGCACTAAATCAAAATACAAAAAAATTAGTTGCTAGTTTTACTTTATTTATTGTCTTGCTCTCTATATCAAAAACACACAAAAAAAATTAGTTACTTGCATTTACTTCATCTAGTTTGTTTTATTTACCGTTGCTAAAATGAATACTCCTGAAAATACTAAGTTGTGTGACTTCACAAATGCAAATAATAATGATTTCCTATGCACACCTATTGCTCCACCTGCTACTACAGCAGAATTCTTTGAAATTAAACCTGCTTTACTAAATCTTGTTATGAGAGAACAATTTTCTGGTGCTAGTTCTGATGATGCTGCTGCCCATCTCAATAATTTTGTTGAACTTTGTGAAATGCAAAAGTATAAAGATGTAGATGGTGATATTATTAAATTAAAAGTGTTTCCTTTCTCATTAAGAGGAAGAGCTAAAGATTGGTTGCTATCTTTGCCTAAGAATAGTATTGATTCATGGACTAAATGCAAGGATGCTTTTATTGGTAGATATTATCCTCCCGCTAAAATTATATCTTTGAGAAGTAGCATAATGATTTTTAAACAATTAGATACTGAACATGTTGCTCAAGCATGGGAGAGAATGAAAACTTTGATAAAGAATTGCCCAACCCATGGACTGACTACTTGGATGATCATCCAAACCTTCTATGCAGGACTAAATTTTTCGCGGAATTTATTGGATTCAGCTGCTGGAGGTACCTTTATGTCCATCACATTGGGGGCGGCTACAAAACTTCTTGATGATATGATGATAAATTACTCTGAATGGCACACGGAAAGAGCTCCACAAGGTAAGAAGGTAAACTCTGTTGAAGAAACCTCTTCCTTGAGTGATAAGATTGACGTGATTATGTCTATGCTTGTGAATGGTAGATCTAATGTTGATCCAAATAATGTTCCTTTAGCTTCATTGGTTGCTCAAGAAGAAAATGTTGATGTAAATTTCATTAAAAATAATAATTTCAACAACAATGCTTATAGGAACAACTCTGGTAATAACTATAGGCCATATCCTTCTGCTAATGGTAATGGTTATGGTAATTCTTATGGGAATTCTTACAACAATAATAGGAGTGTACCCTCTGGTCTTGAAGCCATGCTTAAAAATTTATTAGTACACAAACTGCTTTTAAGAAATCTGTTGAGGAAAAGCTTGATAAAATTGATACTATTGCTTCTAGAGTTGATAGACTTGCCTCCGATGTTAATCTTTTAAAATTGAAAGTTATGCCTAATAATGATATTGATAATAAGATTACTACTACAGCAAATGCCATCCAAGTTAGAATTAATGAGAATATAAGATTAATGGCTGAACTGCGTGCTAGGTGGGATAGAGAAGAAAATGAAAAACTAGCTAAAGAGAATAATGTAGCTAAAGTTTGGACTATTACCACCACTAGTAATGCTAATTCTCCACGTGTTGCTGCACCTCCTACTATCAATGGTAAAATAATTGGTGTTGGCAATGTTTCTACTCCTAGTGCAAAGCGAACAAAACTGCCTGAAATTGCTAAAACTGCTGAAACTGCTTGTGATAAAACTGCTGAAATTTTTTCCAACCTTGGGAATAATGATCCCATTGCTGTAGCTCATAATGATTTAGATTTTGATGATTGCCACATCTCTGAAGTTATAAAGTTCTTACAAAAACTTGCTAAAAGTCCTAATGCTAGTGCTATAAATTTAGCCTTTACAAAACATATTACAAATGCTCTCATAAAAGCTAGAGAAGAGAAACTAAAACTTGAAACTTCTATTCCTAGAAAGTTAGAGGATGGTTGGGAGCCCATCATTAAAATGAAATTCAATGACTTTGAATGTAATGCCTTATGTGATCTTGGTGCAAGTATTTCTGTTATGCCTAAAAAGATTTATGATATGCTTGACTTGCCACCATTGAAGAATTGTTATTTGGATGTTAATCTTGCCGATAATGTTAAAAAGAAACCTTTGGGGAGGATTGATAATGTGCATATTACGGTTAACAATAACCTTGTCCCCGTTGATTTTGTTGTCTTGGATATCGAATGCAATGCATCTTGTCCAATTGTGTTGGGAAGACCTTTTCTTCGAACTGTTGGTGCTGTTATTGATATGAGGGAAGGTAATATTAAATATCAATTTCCTCTCAAGAAAGGTATGGAACACTTCCTAGAAAGAGAATGAAGTTGCCTTTTGATTCTATTATTAGAACAAGCTATGATGTTGATGCTTCTACTCTCGATGTTACTTGATTTGCACTTTCTGCGCCTAGCTGAAAGGCGTTAAAGAAAAGCGCTTATGGGAGACAACCCATGTTTTTACCTACAGCAATTTTTTGTTTTGTGGAGTCTTGGAAGTTGTTTACTACTGTAGCAACCTCTCCTTATCATGTTTTTGTGCCAAGTAAAGTTTCTATGTTAAAGTTGATGTTATATTTGGGATCGCTGCGCAGAAACAGCATTGCTGTCTGTCACGAATCTGGGCACAGTTCTCTGTAGAAAATTCGAAAAAATCTGCCAATTTACGAGCGTGATCCTCAGATATGTACGCAACTTTCATTAGTTTTGAGTTTTTCCATTTGAGCAAGTCTAGTGCCAACTTTAAATTCGTCTTTACGACTGTTCTGTTTTTGACAGATTCTGCCTTTTATTTCGCATTGCCTCTTTTGCTATGTTGGATTTATTTCTTTGATCCACTAATGTCCAGTAGCATTATGCAATGTCCAGAAGTGAAAATAATGATTGTTTCACCTCTGAATGAGTGAATTATTAATGATGCACTAACCCTCTAATGAGTTTGCTTGAAGTTTGGTGTGAAGGAAGTTTTCAAGGGTCAAGAGAGGAGAATGATATACTATGATCAAGAGGAGTGAAAGCTCTAAGCTTGGGGATGCCCCGTGGTTCACCCCTGCATATTTTAAGAAGACTCAAGCGTCTAAGCTTGGGGATGCCCAAGGCATCCCCTTCTTCATCGACAAAATCATCAGGTTCCTCCCCTGAAACTATATTTTTATTCAATCACATCTTGTGTTCTTTACTTGGAGCGTCGGTTTGTTTTCGTTTTTGTTTTTATTTGAATAAGATGGATCCTAGCATTCACTTTGTGGGAGAGAGACACGCTCCGCTGTTGCATATGGACACATGTGTCCTTAGGCTTTACTCATAATGTTCATGGCGAAGTTTCTTCTTCGTTAAATTGTTATATGGTTGGAATTGGAAAATGCTACATGTAGTAATTCTAAAAATGTCTTGGATAATGTGATGCTTGGCAATTGTTGTGCTCATGTTTAAGCTCTTGCATCATATGCTTTGCACCCATTAATGAAGAAATACATAGAGCTTGCTAAAATTTGATTTGCATATTTGGTTTCTCTAAGGTCTAGATAATATCTAGTATTGAGTTTTGAACAACAAGGAAGACAGTGTAGAGTCTTATAATGTTTACAATATATCTTTTATGTGAGTCTTGCTGCACTTGTTCATCCTTGAGTTTGCTTCAAATAACCTTGCTAGCCTAAACCTTGTATCGAGAGGGAATACTTCTCATGCATCCAAATCCTTGAGCCAACCACCATGCCATTTGTGTCCACCATACCTACCTACTACATGGTATTTCTCCGCCATTCCAAAGTAAATTGCTTGAGTGCTACCTTTAAAATTCCATCATTCACCTTTGCAATATATAGCTCATGGGACAAAATAGCCTTAAAAACTATCGTAGTATTGAATATGTACTTATGCACCTTATATTTTATTAAGTTGCTGTTGTGCGATAACCATGCTTCTGGGGAACGCCATCAACTATTGTTGAATATCATGTGAGTTGCTATGCATGTCCGTCTTGTCTGAAGGTCTATCATTTTAGTGGTTGGAGCATGCAAAATTGTTAGAGAAGAACATTGGGCCGCTAACTAAAGCCATGAATCATGGTGGAAGTTTCAGTTTTGGACATATATCCTCAATCTCATATGAGAATAATAACTTTGCTACATGCTTATGCATCTAAGAGGAGTCCATTATCTGTTGTCCATGTTGTCCCGGTATGGATGTCTAAGTTGAGAATAATCAAAAGCGAGAAATCCGAAATGCGAGCATTCTCCTTAGACCTTTGTACAGGCGGCATGGAGGTACCCCTTTGTGACACTTGGTTGAAACATGGCATGCGAAGATCCGGTAGTCCAAGTTAAGTAGGACGAGGTGCGGGCACTATTAGTATACTATGCGTGAGGCTTGCAACTTGTAAGATATAATTTTCATAACTCATATGCTTTATTACTACCGTTGACAAAATTGTTTCATGTTTTCAAAATAAAAGCTCTAGCACAAATACAGCAATCGATGCTTTCCTCTTTGAAGGACCATTCTTTTACTTTTATTGTTGAGTCAGTTTACCTATCTCCTTCCACCTAAGAAGCAAACACTTGTGTGAACTGTGCATTGATTCCTACATACTTGCATATTGCACTTGTTATATTACTTTATATTGACAATATCCATGAGATATACATGTTATAAGTTGAAAGCAACCGCTGAAACTTGATCTTCCTATGTGTTGCTTCAACACCTTTACTTTGATTTATTGCTTTATGAGTTAACTCTTATGCAAGACTTATTGATGCTTGTCTTGAAGTACTATTCATGAAAAGTCTTTGCTTTATGATTCACTTGTTTACTCATGTCATTACCTTTGTTTTGATCGCTGCATTCATTACATATGTTTACAAATAGTATGATCAAGATTATGATGGCATGTCACTTCAGAAATTATCTTTGTTATCGTTTTACCTGCTCGGGACGAGCAGAACTAAGCTTGGGGATGCTGATACGTCTCCAACGTATCGATAATTTCTTATGTTCCATGCTACTTTATTGATGATACCTACATGTTTTATGCACATTATATGTCATATTTATGCATTTTGAACTAACCTATTAACAAGATGCCGAAGAGCCAGTTCTGTTTTCTGCTGTTTCAGAAATCCTAGTAAAGAAATATTCTCGAATTGGACGAAACTTTCGCCCAGGGTCCTATTTTTGCACGAAGCTTCCAGAAGACCGAAGAGATAACGAAGTGGGGCCACGAGGCAGCCAGGGGGGTGGCCGGCGCGGCCAAGCCCCGGCCGCGCCGACCTACCTCTGGGCCCTCGTGTGGCCCCGCGTTGACCCTCCGCCTACTTAAAGCCCGTCGCGAACCCCCGATCGAGAGCCACGATACGGAAAACCACGAGAGGCGCCGCCGCGAATCCCATCTCGGGGGATTCGAGATCGCCTCCGGGCTCCTGGAGGGGATTCATCTCCGGAGGACTCTACACCGCCATGGTCGCCTCCGGAGTGATGAGTGAGTAGTCCCCTGGACCATGGGTCCATAGCAGTAGCTAGATGGTCGTCTTCTCCTTGTTGTGCTTCATTGTTGGATCTTGTGAGCTGCCTAACATGATCAAGATCATCTATCTGTAATACTATATGTTGTGTTTGTCGGGATCCGATGGATAGAGAGTACTATGATTATGGTGATTATCAATCTATTGTTTATGTGTTGTTTATGATCTTGCATGCTCTCCGTTATTAGTAGAGGCTCTGGCCAAGTTTTTCTCTTAACTCCAAGAGGGGGTATTTATGCTCGATAGTGGGTTCATGCCTTCATTGAATCTGGGATCGTGACAGAGGTTCTAAGGTTGTGATGCTGTTGCCACTAGGGATAAAACATTGATGCTATGTCTAAGGATGTAGTTGTTGATTACATTACGCACCATACTTAATGCAATTGTCTGTTGCTTTGCAACTTAATGGGGATAACCTGAAGGTGGACTTTTAGGCATAGATGGGTTGGATGGCGGTCTATGTACTTTGTCGTAATGCCCGGATTAAATCTCACTATATTTATCATATCATGTATATGCATTGTTATGCCTTTCTCTATTTGTCAATTGCCCGACTGTAATTTGTTCACCCAACATGCTTTATCTTATGGGAGAGACACCTCTAGTGAACTGTGGACCCCGGTCCTATTCTTTACATAGCATACAATCTACTGCAATTGTGTTTTACTGTTTTCTTTGCAAACATCTTCCACTCGATACGTTTAATCCTTTGTTACAGCAAGCGGTGAGATTGACAACCTCACTGTTTCGTTGGGGCAAAGTACTTTGGTTGTGTTGTGCAGGTTCCGCGTTGGCGCCGGAATCCCTGGTGTTGCGCCGCATCACATTTCGCGACCATCAACCTTCAACGTGCTTCTTGGCTCCTCTGGTTCGATTAAACCTTGGTTTCTTTCTGGGAAAACTTGCTTTGTGCGCATCATACCTTCCTCTTGGGGTTCCCAACGAACGTGTGAGTTACACGCCATTTCCGGAAAACGCATAAATATGACATAAAGTATGCATAAAACATGTAGATATCATCAATAAAGTAGCATGGAACATAAGAAATTATAGATACGTTGGAGACGTATCAATGGCACCAGAAAATATTCCAGTGCGTAGACTGTAGAGCAATGAAGATGACATAAGGACCGAGGTTCCCAGCTATCTATACTAGTGGTGACTCTCCAAATAACATGTGTTGGGTGAAAAAATTACAGTTGGACAATTGATAATTGTGCGGGCATGACAATGCATGTTATGATAAGATAAAGGTTACTGTAGTATTTAATTGGGCATTACAACATAATCCATAGACCGTAATCCAACTGCATCTATGACTAATAATCCACCTTCAGGTTATCATCCGAACACCTTCCAGTATTAAGTTGCAAGCAATAGATTATCGCATTAAGCAATGTGCGTAAAGTAAACAATAGAATTATCCTTAGACAAAACATTGTTGTTTTCTCCCTAGTAGCAACAACACATCTACAATCTTAGAAGTTATTGTCACTCTTCCAGAAAACTAGAGGCATGAACCCACTATCGAGCATAAATACTCCCTCTTGGAGATACATGCAACTACTTGATCAAGGTAACTACAAGTACCGGAGAGCATGCAAGATCTTAAATAACAATAATATGATAATATGATCAACAATCTGATCACAATTCCACAATTTATCGAATCCTAACAAACACAACACCGATTACATCATATGGATCTCAATCATGTAAGGCAGCTCATGAGATCATTGTATTGAAGTACATGGGAGAGAGAGTACCAACTAGCTAGAGAACCCGTAGTCCAGGGGGAACTAATCACGAACCATCATGGAGTCGAAGTGGAGGCGGTGGAGTCGATGGAGATGGCTCTGGGGGTCAATCCCCATCCCGGCAGGGTGCCGGAATAGGAACTTCTGACCCCTGAAACTCGTCTAGACGATGACGACGGCGACGGAACTTTTCATGGACGGAGGCTGGATGTTTTAGGGTTTTCTCATCGAAGGGAATTTATATATGGAAGGGCGAGGTCGGTGGGCGCCAGGAGGCCCCACACCATGCCTAGGCGTGGGCCAAGGCCAGGCCGCGCCTAGGGGTGGTTTGGCCGGCCCCTGGCCCCCCTCCGTCTCTCCTCTAGACTCTGTCTTCGTTTCGGTAAAATAGCAACTTTGGATTTGTTTCGTCCAATTCCGAGAATATTTCCAGTACAACTTTTCTGAAATACAAAATAGCAGAAAACATGAAACTGGCACTGTGACATTTAGTTAATAGGTTAGTGCCGGAAAATGCATAAAAGTGCCACGAAGTGTAAACAAAACATATTGGAATTGGTGTAAAACAAGCATGGAGCATCAAAAATTATAGATACGTTTGCGACGTATCAGTATCCCCAAGCTTAACTCCTGCTCGTCCTCGAGTATGTAAGTGATAACAAAATAATTTTTGAGCTGACATGAAGCCAACACAATTTTGATCAAGTTATTGTAAAAGCATTGTGAGCTAGGGTCAAATTACTCTAAACGTAGACATGACATATATAATTCAATAGAACTTAGGAACTATGTTATAACAAAAGAAGTAACTCAAACAAAATATCATGAATAATAATGAACTGAAAGCAACTGTTTATTTATGGGCATAGCGAAAACATAGCAAAGTGGTATTCAGCTTGTCCTTTATGAAGTAGCAAAACATAAATGCCAGGACACCTTTAAAGTTTAGAGGGTGACTAGATACAAATAATTTGAGAACAAGCAATAGTCATAATCATGAATCAATCAATAATAGATTTAAGGACTATGCACATTGCACTAAGAAGATGAAGACTCAACATAAAAGTAAAAGAAAGACCCTGCGCGGAGGAAAGCAAGATTATTCATGTGCTAGAGCTTTTTATTTTGAAAGTAATAGGAGTGTTGAAAATATATATTTTGAGAGGTATGCATGTGAAAAAATATGATCTACTTGCGATGACAAGCACTCCATTTTCGACACCTCCTAGTCAAGGCAATACAACCATTGGATCGCCAATTGCAAGGAAAAGAAAGTTGGAAAAAGAGTTTGCACAATACAAGTCTCGTCGAAGGTCACATGTACATGATGACCCACAAGTTTAGGAGATCGCAACAGTCTTCGAGGGATGTAAACCCCAAATTTATTGATTCGACACAAGGGGAGGCAAAGAACATCTAAGCCTTAACAATGGAGTTGTCAATTCAGTTGCACCTGGAAAAGCACTAGTAACAGGGGTGATGTGAAAGCAGCAGTAAATGAGAGCAATGGCAATAGTAACATAGCAGCAGTAGCACAGAGGAGATGGCACCAGAAAATATTTCAGTGCGTAGTTGACTGTAGAGCAATGATGATGACAGAAGGACAGAGGTTCCCAGCTATCTACACTAGTGGTGATTCTCCAAATAACATGTGTTGGGTGAACAAATTACAGTTGGACAATTGATAATTGTGAGGGCATGACAATGCATGCTATGATAAGATAAAGGTTACTGTATTATTTAATTGGGCATTAAAACATAATTCATAGACCGTAATCCAACTGCGTCTATGACTAATAATCCAACTTCAGGTTATCATCCGAACCCCTTCCAGTATTAAGTTGCAAGCAACAGATTATCGCATTAAGCAATGTGTGTAAAGTAAACAATAGAATTATCCTTAGACAAAACATTGTTGTTCTCTCCCTAGTAGCAACAACACATCTAAAATCTTAGAAGTTATTGTCACTCTTCCAGAAAACTAGAGGCATGAAACCACTATCAATCATAAATACTCCCTCTTGGAGATACATGCAACTACTTGATCAAGGTAACTACAAGTACTGGAGAGCATGCAAGATCTTAAATAACAGTAGTATGATAATATGATCAACAATCTGATCACAATTCCACAATTTATTGGATCCCAACAAACACAACACCGATTACATCATATGGATCTCAATCATGTAAGGCAGCTCATGAGATCATTGTATTGAAATACATGGGAGATAGAGTACCAACTAGCTACAGCCGAGAACCCGTAGTCCAGGGGGAACTACTCACGAACCATCATGGAGTCAAAGTGGAGGCAGTGGAGTCGATGGAGATAGCTCTGGGGGTCAATCCCCGTCCCGGCAGGGTGCCGGAATAGGAACTTCTGACCCCCGAAACTAGTCTGGACGATGAAGGCGGCGATGAAACTTTTCGTGGACGGAGGCTGGATGTTTTAGGGTTTTCTCGTCGATGGGAATTTATAGGCGGAAGGGCAAGGTCGGTGGGCGCCAGGAGGCCCCACACCATGCCTAGGCACGGGCCAAGGCCAGGCCGCACCTAGGGGTGGTTTGGCTGGCCCCTGGCCCCCCTCCGTCTCTCCTCTAGACTCCGTCTTCGTTTCGGTAAAATAGCAACTTTGGCTTTTGTTTCGTCCAATTCCGAGAATATTTCCTCTACATCTTTTTTGAAATACAAAACAACAGAAAACGGGGAACTGACACTGTGGCATCTTGTTAATAGGTTAGTGCCGAAAAATACATAAAAGTGTCACGAAGTGTAAATAAAACATATTAGAATTGGTGTAAAACAAGCATGTAGCATCAAAAATTATAGATACGTTTGCGACGTATCAGTACAAAACTCCGAGCTTGACACATATTTGGATGAATCGTGTGAAGAGGATACTCTTGACTTTGATGTCCTGGGTTGGTGCAAGAAAAGTGCTGTAAAATTTCCTATATTATAAGCTGTGGCACGCGACTTCCTTGCAATTCCTCTTAGCATGGTGGCATGTGAATCAGCATTTAGTTGTGGTGGTAGAATACTTGGAGACACTAGAAGCTCATTAGCCCCTGAATTGCTACAAGCTTTAGTTTGTGCTAAAGATTCACTATTTATACCGAAGGGAGATGAAGGTATAGCAAATGTGATATTTTTTATGTCCTGTAGCTAACTTGTGTTGATTTATCTTTACATTATTTATCCGCTTCATTTGCAGGACAAGGACATTAAGGATAGATATAGCAGGGACTCTGCCATCTCCTAGGTAATGCTTCCATTTGTACTCCATCTCCTTTTGGTACCTATACTTAGTCTATGTAAAATTCAACTTGATTACCTATACTTAGCCACTATAATCTTCTCTTGGTGGCTTCACTATGACGCCCAGTTAATGCACATGGCCCCTTAAAGTTTGACTAGTTATCCTGAGACATTTTATATGCACAACTTTGCCAGCATAAAACTACGATGAAACTAGAGATTAATGAATTACTTGGCAAATTTATTGGCTCAAACTATTAACCACTAGCGAAGTACTAAGGATGAACCTAGCTACTTTACTGATTTGAGCATTTTCTTCCTCTAGTTGATCCTATTCTAAAACAAGGCCAATTCAAATAAATATTTTAGTCCTAAGATGAGTTCAATAAATAAAATTTACACTGAACTTGTATACCCTTTTATAACTTATTTTATTATACTACAATCTTAATAATCATACCTACCTCATCACAGAGTTATCATACTTGATCAAATATAAAATGTTACTAATATTAATTGTCCAATTTTTTCATTGCAGTATACACTTATTGTTTTGCTTGCATTGGACTAAACATATATATTTTATATGAAAACTTTTTTATTTTGCAATGACAAATTAAATTGTACTTATTCTTGTTTTTTTCCATCTATATTAATGTTTATATAAATATTCTTAATAGTTTGGTAAATATATTTATTGGATATCTCCTAATAAATATCTTATTAGAGAGATTTTTAGTATAAAATTATGCAAGAAAATTTATAAAAACTTTTAGATTATAAATTGGACCGTTTGGTTGACTGTCTACCAGTTTTTTTTTGTGGTACAACATGTCTTATCAATTACAGCGTGTTCAATAATAATTCAACAAAGCATCCATTATATGTACCGAATATTGAAAATTACTAATTTTGACGACCCATCGTACCACCACATGTTATAGCTCGCAAGTGGTTGACATAACACGTCGGGGCATGCGGATGTGGTGGAGGCGAACGAGTCCGGGTACAACCGCAGCGACACCACCAACGCCGTCTACAACTACAACAAGGACCAGTTTCACCTTCAAGCTCGACCAGACCAAGACCTACTACTTCATCTACAGCTTCAGATACTTCCCCGGTGGGATGAAGCTCTCCATCAAGTCCTAGAAGCTGCCACCGCCGTCCCCGTTGCCCTCGGCCAACGACAAGTCCCTCGCCAGGGCACACGTCGGGTCGTCTTGTACGCCATTGTCGCCGCCCTCACCGTGCTGCTAAGGATGGTCTAGGCTAAATTAGATTGTTCGTGTTCGTTTGAGGTCATTGTGAGGTTGGGGTTCATTTTTTCTTGCTTTCTTTTTAGTCTCTCCCCATTTTCGATCTTGCAATATGCCGATGGCACTATTCTTTTCATGGAACATGACTTAGCGAAAGATGTGAACATGAAACTTATTTTGTGCATCTTTAAACAACTCTTGGATCTTAAGATTAATTTTCACAAAAATAAGATATTCTGCCTTGGTAAGGCTAAAGAGGTAGAGAATGATAGAGAATGAGTATAAACACGTTTTTGGATGTGAGGTTGGGACTCTACCTTTTAAATATTTAGGTATTCATATTCATTATAGAAAGCTTTTAAATAAAAAATGGAAGCCAATTGAGGACCGCTTTGAGCCCGTCTTGTGGTAAGTAATTCTGTTCTGACAAGCTTGCCTATGTTCCTATTATCCTTTTTCGAAATACCAAAAAGTGTTAGAAAAAGATTGGACATTTTTAGGTCTCGCCTTTTTTTTTTGGCAAAGTGACAATCTGAAAAAAAAACATTGACCCTGGTCCAGGACTAATTGTGCGCGTCTTATGAGCTTTTTTAAAAATAAATCTGACGGTTTTACAATGTTGAGGTATAATATGAGCACTCGGAAAAAGAGAGAAAGATGAAATTGTGTATGTATTAAGGGCATCTCCAACGGGACAATGTAAATGGACGCTGAGCGACCGTCCGCCGTGACCGAAAATACGTCTGGACCCTCCTCCAGCGAGGCGACGCAAAGTGACCAGGCCGTCTGCGGCGACGCAAACCTGGCCTAAATATACGCCAGGTTTGCATCTCCGCGGACGCTCCGCAGTCACGCCGAGTGTCCGCTGAAACTTACGTAGGACCCGCACGTTAGTGGCAGGGAGGCCGATAACATTCCCGCCAGTGCCGGTTCCCCGCGCGAAAAATCAAAGTAGACCGGAGCGCAGTCCTGAAGCGATGGACGTGCTCACCGCCGCAACCACCACCATGGATTCCGAGGTAACCCTCGCACCCGCCGCCGCCCCGCACTCCCCATAGCCACGATCATAGCCAGAATGGATGCTGGAGCTCCGGCGGAAGCAAAGCGGGCCGCCACCGGCGGCCGGGACGCCAAGCCGAAGGCGGCAAAGAAGGTGTTGTCCAAGGAGGAGAAAGGCGTCGAGGCCGCGGAGCGTCGCAGCCGGCACATGAACCTGAAGGAGAGGAATGCAGCGGCTGCCGCCCTGGAGGCCAGCCAGCAGGCGTGGCAGATGCAGCTGAAAGCCGACGCCGCGCAAGTAGGCCTTCATCCGAGCTTAGCGGAGGCCTACATTCTCGTCAAGCGAGAGGAGATCACCGGCGTCGCTCCTCCGGCCTCGCCGGTGAGCTCGGTAAGTTCCCAGCTGCGTCCTGGAACTCTCGCTCCCTTGCAGGTCCACGCAGCGTCGCGGTTCGCCTTCAGCGTGACGTCGTTGCAGTTCAACGGGGCTCCGGTTCCCGACCTCAACCGAACGCCGAGAAGCGGTGACTCGTGTCCGGGCGCGACACACAAGACGCGTCAGCTGCCGGAGGAGAGCATGTCGGTGCCCCGCATCCTGTTTGACGAAATGGCACCAACTGCCCCGATGATGGACGACCCGGTACGTGAGCTCTCTCACTGTCTGCGACTGCCGTGTATCATGCGTCTGACGTCCGATGATTCGTAGGCCTATTGGAAGGACCGTAATGACAAAGACATCGATGCCATGATCTACAGCAGCGGCTTTGTTGGCGACACCGGGGCCGGGACATGACCGCATGATGAGTGGGCACCGACGCAAGATGCGGAGGACATCGATGCCGCACGAATGTTCTCCACCCAACCCACGCAGCCAACACCCGTGTGCGTCGACGACTATGAGGACGCGCCAACAGGGCCTATCCTCATCACGGACAATGCTAGCAAGAAGAAGGGGGAGAGCCACAGGACACAAATGACTGTATTAATGGCGCCCAGCAAAAGGGCAAGGTGTACTAGGCCAAGGTCATGCAGGAGTACAACGAGAGAAAGCTTCACGAGCCCTACCACATCCCAGGCCCTCGCACAGAAGAGTCCATCAGAAAAAGATGAAACTACATCAAACAAGAGACAAGCAAGTTCTACTTCGCCATCGAACATACTATTAACCACCCCGTTAGTGGCGCTGGCGTGAATTCAGTGGTAAACAAGATACAACCATCATCATTCTATTCTATTTACATCATTGTATGTACATCATTAGCGGCATTGGCGTGATTGCAGGTATCCCGGGCCTTAGAGAGGTTCAAGGCAGTGCATAAGAAGGGCTACCATATGGTCCATTGCTAGGAGAAGCTCAAGGATGCGTAAAAGTGGAAGACAGGCTTTGCGGCCTACGATGAAGCTGTGAAGAATGGGACAGCGGTTAACCTCGATGGCGAAGACGACGATCATGGACGTCAAGCCCTTCCACCTCGTCCCTGAGGCCATAAGGCTACCAAGACCGATCTAGCCTGGGAGGCACAGGCCATTGCGTTCACCCAGAGCTTGGAGAAGATGATGGCCAATAATCATGCCGCCATGGCTGCTAGGGACGAGAAGAAGCGTCTGGAAAAAGAGGTTGCGGCTGCCATCTACCTCAACCTCACGAAAGAGGTCATTAAGGTTCAAAGGATGGACGTCGAGGCAAAAAAGGCAGACGCCAAGGCCAAATTGCATGACGCCAAGGCCAGGAGGATGGACGCCGAGGCCAAGACCCGTGCAGAGGACACAAGCATCATGCTAGCCGACTTAAGCAGCGTCGACGACGACGACACCAGGGCCTGGTTCATGAAGAGGCGCACCGAAATCCGCGCTCGAGACGCCTGATCAGCGGCGCCAACGTCTAGCATCATGGCCTCCTTTTGGACTTCATATGTTGTTCAGACCTTGTTGTGCCCTTTGAACTCCACTTTGCGCCGTACCATGTGCAAGGTGTGATGAACTTATTTCAGACCTCAATTTGACGTAATTTGAGGCTATAATTTCGTGCAAATTTGAGCTAATTTGATGCTACAACCTCTTTTCTGAATTTTATGAAACTAAACTCGTCCGCGCGGAAATGCGTCGGCCCGCTGGAGCCACCCCCAACGCAAACGAATGCATAACCATTTTCGCGTTCATGGACCGAGCAAACGGACGCTCGCAGACAATTTAAGCGTCCGAAAAGCGTCGCCTGCCCTAACTGCTAAACTAATTCTTCGGCGCCCTTGTATGCAAGTGTCCATGTCAGTAATACTTATGTGACAGCTGATGACAACGTTTTGGTTGAACTTTGTCAAGTGTCCATAACTGCAGCTACTACTGGTTCTGAATTCGAACTGGCACGCAGGAGCAGGAAACGCGGCAACAGGTGACCGTGACACCGATGATTTGACAGGTAGGATTAGAGATTAACGACCGTCACTAGTACTTGCTGGCTGCCACCACTAGATAACTGCTCTCGTCTTCATTACGAAACTCCCCACCACAGGCCGCCAGTCCAGCCAGCTCAGTCTGCAGGTCTAGATTATTGCCTGATCTGGATAAGCAAACCAACTCAGATGGATATGGCGACCGGCGCCACCGCCACGGCACGGCGCAACTCGCCGCAGCAGTAGATCACATGCGTTCGCGTTGGACACCACCACATGGCCTTGTCTCAAACTCTCAATGCAGATCGCAGGGGATAGAGGATCGCTGGATTCTCCCATTTTTAGGTACCTTGCCGCCCATGAATTCCCCTATATCTGTGGGCAGCGCAGAAGCTTGACGAAAGCTCCCATCCCTATACGGGAAAGTCCAGTCCGGCAGCCCCCACTGAGTATGCACTGCCTACCGTTTCCATATCTGAAACCCCCAAACGGATCGAACGGATCCAATGCTGGTTTCAGCTCCCTAGAAAATACGTGGTTTTCAACTGCTTGCGCCAAGAGCGTGATTGCAGTGAAGCGCATGTGGAGGTGGAGCGCACCGAGCTTTGCGCTGCTCACCGTCGCCGTGAAGCAGCTGCATTTCTTGGTAGTACTCCGTACTACGAGACAAAAGAATCGGTGCTTTTGGACCGTGATGATGTGATACTCGCGATGGACATGGAAGCACGCCACGCGGAAATGAAAACTAGTCGTACGTACAGATCATGTGGCATCAACCAAAGGAAGCACGGTTCTCTGCAATTTAGGAATGCCGTGCTTGCGCAATTCAGCAATTGACGCCTGTCCAGCACCGCACGGCACGAGCTCGTGCCGTCACAACAAATTGTTGATGCCAGCTCAAATAGTTATCATGCTACCAAATAAAAGATGATACATGTGATTTAGTTTTAAGTATTACCCTCTCCGTTTCAAAATTAGTGTGGCGCTGCGAGCTATTGTCGGATGACGTATGTTGAGATGCGCGCGCGGGGAGGAGACGCCAAGTCATCATGGTGGCGTCATCGGCAGGATCGAGAAAGTTTATGCGAATCTTAACCATACATATTGCTCGGCAGTTTTCATAGATGTGACAACATCTGCAGCATGTACATGACATGCCTCTAAGAGTCTACTATACTAAACTGGATGACCGCTTTTGTTTCGTTTAAAGGGCGTCTCAGGGTACGCGATATGTTTCCGGTACCAAACTGACGCAGGGATTTTATTTTGTTTTTCGGACATAAGGCTTTGTTGACATGATTTTCACCCATTATCGGATTTGTGGGCGTTGCGTGGAGGCTTTAGATTTTTCAGTGTATGCTCTTTGTCTGCTATTTGTTGAATAAATTAATAAAGAATTTCGTATGGATCTTTTCGATGTAGAGGGTCTCATTCTCCATGTCTAAATAAACTTATTTTAAAAAGAGAGGTAGTATAACGGAAATAGCTCGTGGAACATGGGTATAGGCGCACCCGTTAATTCAAATATTTCAAAAATGTCATTTAGAAGTTTTAGAAAAAATGAAATATTTTTTCATGTATATATTATCTTGATACTTACTCATGCCAATTCTCAAGGAAAAATACGATTGTATGAGATCTACAAAAAAAATGTATAAATGACACTATAATGATTAGATTTGTATTGGTCAAAGAAATACAATTTTCAATTTTCTCCTTTTCGTGTAGGCCACATATGGTCATATTTTCACTTGAGAATTAGCATGGCTAAGTATCAAATAGTATCTACATGCAAAATTTTATTTCAAAATTTTATAATTTTTTTAAATGGCATTTTTTGAACTTTCTTAAAACTGGTGCGTCTACACCCATGTCCACCAAATCATTGTCGGGTAGTACAACACACTTTAAACAACATAGTTCAAATATATAATATTACAAACCATATGGTCCATACACAATATAAACATAGTGACTACTACAGTTCAACATAAGATCAAATTTTGATGGGATTGTCAGTCTGCAAGGGCAAGGAACATTTGTCATTGAGTTTTTCAAAAATAGCAGAAAGATGTTAGTCATAACTAGGATTTTGGACCGGTAGCACATGAATTGACATATATGAGGATAATATTTGTGACACTTGGTAAAAAAGATACTTGGGACGACAACTTCATAAGCAATGTAGACTGAGCCTCTAACCATGGAGGAATGCACATCCTTAATATTATGGCCTTCATCACATGTGGCTTGGAAATAGTAATGGCCTATCAAGATGGACTTTAGGGGTATCAACCCATTCCAAGAGTGACCGCAATAAATACTATGTTGATATTTCCAACCACAATCAATACATACATTGTCACGAAATCAACCATTTGGCCATAAACAGTATACATAACCTGTGATGAAGTTGCAAGGATGAACTTCGTTGTTTTACTCACTTAAGCCTTCTTACTGACAGTTGCCATGTGCTAAAGCTAAATCATGAACATGGCCGGTCCAAAAAAGATCTTTGAACCTAGGGTGAGTTTATTAAATATAATTTACACTAAACTTTTATAACTTATTTTATTATAATACAATCTTAATAATCATACCTACCTCATTACATGGTTAGCATAATCAATCAAATATAAATTTTACTAGTATTAATTGTCTTGTTTGTTTATAGAAATGTACATTGACTATTCTACTTGCATTGGCTAAACATATGTATTTTGTATGAGAACTTCGTTATTTTGCACTGCACAGGCATTGACATATTAAATTATATGCATCCTTGTTTTTTGCATATATATTAATATATATATATATTTAATAGTTTGGTAGGTATATATGTTGGGTATGTCCTAACAAATATCTTAATGGGGAGATTTCTAGTATACAATCATGTAAGAAAATTTATAGAAACTTTTATATTATAAATTGGACTATTTGTTGAATGTCTACCAGTTTTTGGTGGTACGAAGTGTCTTATAAGTTACAGCGTGCTCAATAATTATGTAAACCAAATACTCCTTAAAAATAATTAATCATCAAATTTCTACTGTACATGACTTAAATTGCTAGGCTCATTGACAAAGGATTAACTTGTCAATGCCTACAGATTGTAGACTAGGGTTTTGCTAGAAGTAGAGGGCAAGTAGATCTCGAAGGTTCAGGCGAAAAGTACTCGACGATTATGAAAACTAGGGTTATGTTGACAGTAAATTCGATCCTTTCTTTGTCCCTCGACTCCCCCTTATATAGGAGGCGGAGCCGAGGGTTTCGTGGTACACAAGTTACAGAATTCGGGAGGGATTCGTATCCAACCCGTAAGATTATAAATCTCTATCTTTCCTAATACAAACTATCTTTCCTTAATACTAAATGGGCTTCCAATTCTTCTTATTCTTCGAGTACTGGGCCTTCAGTAACCCCGGGTACCATCTTTGGCAGGCCCATTGGGGATGCCTATGTCAGTAGCCCCCGAGATTTTCTTGAATCGAAGAATCAGGGAAAATCTCCAACTTTATTCATCACACAATCTTTCGATATGCAAACACTATTTTGTACAGGGATAACGGTAGTTGGGGCTAGTTCATCTGACGGATCAGGTACTAGTTAACTGCTCTAGTGGCAATCCGCAAAACCTACTTCAAGATCACGTCCTGGACATGATCTCGGGATACTGGTGTAAACTTCGACAGTGCCGCTTAAGGTCTTACCATTCTGTCGAGTCCCAGTCATATTTTATCGGGTACCTAACGCGTCCGTTAGGATTTTTCTTCATATCTGTTGATACGGAAAAAGTAGCAATCCGCCAGAGACGGTGCCACGCCACTCGAACGGATCTGGGGTCTTACCTTCGCAAAGTTTTGCGGCATTCAGAGATTTATTCGCGACTTTTAGCGCTCGAGAATATATTGTCGAGTGCTTTTCGGCTGCTGGAATAGCACATTTTATCGAGTCATATTTGATGACTTATTTTGCCTTCCCGATGGGAGTATTTGTAGAGTTATCTGTGTAACTCGAAATATACTCACTTTTTTAAAAAATTCATCGGGCACGTGAACAGCGTTCCGATGGGAGTAGCCCCGAGGCTACAGCCAAGAACTTGTGCTTGGGTGTAGGCTCCACAGATTAGTATCCTTTGCCGCTATATTTATAATCCTTCTCGATATTTTTATATTTATCGGGTGCGCGACCAGCGCTCCCGATGGGAGTAGCCCCGAGGCTATGAACAAATACTTGTATTTGATCATAGGCTCTCGCCATTTCTATCTTGTCAGACTCGAATTTTCTTTTTCCAAAGTAGCCCCCGAGCGTTTGGGCAAAAACTTGTATTTGATCAAAAGCTCCGGAGATAGTCTTATGTTGTCGATAAACTTTTGAAACCTCATAGTCGAGTTTTTCTTTTATCTTGTCGACGTCATTGCTGATGATAGCCACGATTTCTATTTTGGAAACTGACCATTACCGCTTGTTTCACTGCCTTGTGGGTCCCAATTCCGATCTAACGGACACGTCGTGCAAGTGGGGGACACATGTTCTCCCTTTTCTGCACACGTTCTGTAACCTCGTCAATGTTAAAATACCTTTTTACCCTTGTTTCCACGTGGTGATCATCTCCTGCATTCTTTTTTCATCCAACGGTTCCGCCGCTTCACCGCACCTCTATATAAGATCCCCTTCTTCTTCCTCGAACACTTTCGCTCGCGCCGTTCCCCTGCTTTCCTCTGCAAAATTTCCCCTGCGCTCCTCATCTCCCAAAGCTCTTCTCTTACACTTCTCCGCCATTGTTGATGCCACCGCGTCGCTTGACCAGGCACAGCACCGATTCATCAATGGCTGCCGCAGATCTAGGAGCCGCGGAGTGGGAGAGGTCCAAGATCACGAACCAGGACCTGAATCTCTTGAAGAAGCTGGGGATTACCAAGAAACCCAAAGCGGTTTGAAGAAGAAAGCTACCCAACCCCTCCAATGGGGTATCGGGTAAGTTTTGTTGATCACCTCATCCGCGGTCTTTCCGCCCCCATTCACCCTTTTCTTCGGGGGTTACTTTATGTTTATGGTCTCCAACTTCACCACCTCACGCCCAACTCTATCCTTCACATTTCTATCTTCATCACCCTCTGCGAAGCCTTCCTTGGTGTCCAGCCTAACTGGGCATTATGGAAGCGCATTTTCTTCTGTCGCCGTAATGGCTCGCAATGTCGCCTATAATATAGGCGGTGTTGTTATTTCGTTCGCTCCTCTGTCAACTACTTCGACGTCAAACTCCCTGACTCCGTTCAAGGGTGGCGCAAGAAGTGGTTATACATTCGTGAAGAAAACCATGGATGCGCCGAAGACAACATTCCTCCTTTTGATGGTGCCGAGAAAATCCTTCGCCGTCGTTCTTGGGACGCAGAGGCTACCGAGGAAGAAAGAACTTCAACAGAAGCCCTGATGACTCGCATCCATGAGTTGCAAAACACTCGTGGAAAAGAATTATCAGGCATCCAAATTACGGCGTATTTCCTTAGGACTAGAGTGCAGCCTCTTCAGGCTCGCAAAAACCCTTTGGAATTATGCGGCGATGAAGACACAGATCGCTTGTCGACGAATCTGGAAGTCAAGGATTTGGATAGGCTTATCCGAAAGATTTCATCTCTCAAGAAGAAATACTCTATCCCTTCCACTTATCGCGTAAAACCATACAGCGCCGCCAATGCGCTTCCTAAGGTAAACATTGTCGCGTAATTTGTTGTTGCCTTGCTGTTTGTGTTGTTACTCCTTTCTGACATCCTTCCCTCTTTTTATACAGGACCACCCAAATCTTGTTTCACTTCCTCCTCTTCCTGAAGGTGGGGAAGTCGAAGAAAGGGCCGTTATCTCCGATGATAACCAAGATGCCCCCTCTTTTGCAAATGAACCCGCAGAATCTCGAAAATCTGCGGGATCGATGAAAGAGGATGTCTCTGAAGCCTGCGTCGGCACAATCTCCTCCTCCTGCTGTTTCTCCAAGGAACAAAAGGAAAAGGGATGATGCCGAAGAATCCGGCACCTCCAAGGTCGAAGAAGCTGTCCCTTCTCACCAAAAGGCAGGCTATGATCCATACCTCGAGGCTCTCATCAGTTCGTAAGTACCCTTTCTTTGTTTATTTGTACTTGAAGATTCTTGTCTATCTTGCTTTTTATATTGTCGACATTTACTCGTAGTGATGATGAAGAAGAAGTACCAACGCTGATGTGGCTGCTCGAACGAGTACGTCACATACATTAGTCGCCTCGGAGACGCCGTTGAAGGAGAAGAAACGTCGCCTCCTCGACAACGTCGGGCTGCTACTCCTCCGTCAAGCCCCCTTGTCCCTTCACCAAAAAGGGCAAGGGTTGAAACAATCCCGGAGCTTACTCTTCAATCGAGTAGCTCTTCTAACCCTCTCTTGGATGACGTAAGTTCTAAATGCGCTTGTCGCTGTTTATATTTTCTCCGTTTGCTCCTATGTGTCGTCATTTTTCCCATACCGACATTTTCTTTCTTTGTCTTTCCTTGATAGCCTATGATCAAAGAGCTTCTTCGCATCGGTGCCCAATTCGTTGGGTACCGTGATTACGCGAAAGCCTGAAGGTAGTGTCTGGTTGCTTTTTGCTTGCTTCCTTTGCTTTATTGTCGACGTTTGTAGCTAATCTTGTCTTCCTTTTTCAGAGAAACTGGCAGAAGCCAATGAACGTGCTGACACGCTTGCTCAAAAATTAGAGCAATGTGAGGAGGCTCGTAAAAAGGCCGAGTCGGATGCTGTTGAAGCTAGGCAAGAAGCCGACAAAGCTAAGGCTGATGCTGCTGGTGTCGAAGATCTTCGGAACGTCTGCATGATGCCGAGACTTCGCTAAGCGAGCACATAACTGCGCAATCTGCTCGTGAAGCGGCGATCACCAAACGTATAAGGACACAAAATCGTCGCTTTGTCAGTAAGTATTTGCACCATTTCATACCCTTTGGATTTTTTTTTTGCACTTGTTTGTTGACAAATTTTCTATTTTTATTTTGACAGATAGGACTTTCCAAGAATTTGAACTTGAAAATCCCGACAATGATTCTCTTCTTGACGCCGTTTCATTCCTTGAGTTTCATGGGACGGAAGCACGTGAAGGCATGGATGAAGCAGGGCGGGGTTGTCAAAGCTTTTCCCCTACTTCTTCCCGAAGAAAGAAGAGCCCGCTACTTTTCTTGGTCTTGCCAAGTGCTTTAATCCTCCCGAAGATCTTGGGCTGAAGATGCGCCATGAGAACATGAAGGTTGCCGTTGAAAGCACCGTTGCCCTAGTTGCTGACAGTCAACAGACTATTGACTGGGCCAAAGTTGGCGACACGGAGCAGATAGAGCAAACAAAGTGGCGATCATTGATCAAGGCGGCAAAGCTGAACACGAAGAAAATCCTGGCCTATCTCGGGATCAAGCTATCTTCGACTCCTAGCTCGTCAAGGCCGAGGTCTAATTGAATGCCTTTGTCTTTTCTATTTTTTTGCTTTCTTTACTTCTTTTCTGTTGTCGCCATTCTAGCCTTGGCGACAATTACCCTGCCAGTCCCTTAGGAGAACTTCTTTTGTAATGACCATGTAAATTTTCTAGAAGCAATGAAATTCCTCTTGGTGCTATCATTGATCCGGGGATTTTCTTTTCCAGTTGATATTTGATAATTATTCAACCAATCCTTGCTCTCCCGATGCTCCCGCGTCTTCCTTGTCGAAGAAAGTAAAAGCCGATGACAATTTCCTTGAAGGTTCTTCAAGCACATCTTTGTCGGAAGATTTACAGAACTTCGACAACAACTTCAGTCCACGAAGAAACAAACTCTGGCAATGATGGAACAATCTCGAAAACGTCCGAACAAGAACGACTTGCTCGTCGACAAGCCGAAGAGGCTATGGCTGCCAAGGATGCTGCTGTATTGGAAGCAAAAGGAGCCAATACCCGAGAAAATAGCATGCTCGAGCTGATGTTGGAAGCTAGCACAGATATGTTAGGTATGTATCTCAAACTTTATGATGCCTTCTCTTTATTTTGCTGTGCCTTCTTCCGAGTTTCTTGCCTTGTTGTCTAATAGGCTCGGTTCTTGATGCTGCTGCCGAAGATCGAAGAGTGAATGAGAGAACGAATCTTCTTGTCAACCTTTCCCTTAACCATGGCTCTTTATTTTGGGCCACTCCTGAACGAACCAGCAGATTGTCAGGTTCCAAGATCGTGCTTGCCAAGTACGCGAATTTCTAAATTTTTGCACGAAAATGTTGACCCTTGTTTTCAAGACTTTGTTTCCTCGGAATGAGGTTCCTGCGACTCTTCCTGAATTGCTAGAGACCTTCAGAGATGCTCCTCGTATTCATAATTTTGAGCCAACTGACCGCCGGAGCAAGATTTGCCATGATTATGATACATATTTGCCATCCAAAGTTAGACCTGTCGACGATTGTCGTTGATTGCATGGCGAAGAAAACGCGGCGTAAGAATAATATTGATGCAATCAACGAGATGGTGACTCCTGTGGCCGAGTCGATGATAGACGAGCTTCTTCGGATGGATTCAGAATTCTTCGTCAAGGGATCTTATGCCGAGCATAAAACAACCAGAGGCTTGTCAATAGATGCTATTTTAGGTTCTGACTGATTTGTAAAACTTTGTCAAAAACATTTGTTGTATATCACAGAATGCTCTATATTGTTGGAGCCCCCGAGCCTTTTGGCTAGAGTTTGTACTATTTTCTCTTCCCAAGATTTCTTCTTGTGCTGTAATAAAACACCTTGATGGACTGCAGGATCTTGGTGTCGAAGTTCTATATTTTTGTTTGTCTGGGTTTTGGACCAAAATGATGAGATTTTCTGATGTGTGTACTATATTTAATCATTACCAGCGTCTGATTTATGTATTTGGCGAGGTACTATTGTACCAAGGCGAAATATTTTTCAGTAAATCGAGTTTGCCTGTTTTGATATTTGAAGGTGTAGAGCCCCCGAGTGTATCGACGAATAAGAAGTATATCTTTACTATTTTTATTATATTGCAGCACCGCGAGCCCGCCTCATTAAAAACCTTTCCCGGCCCCACTCGGTGCCCGAAAAGGAAAAGAGTGCGTCTGCGGGCGTTTCAGTACATTGTATGTTTACAGAGGAGACTATATTTCTCTATCTAGGCGTAAACGCCGAGCTGCGCCACGTTCCAAGGATTTGGCTCAACGTTCCGTCTTCTTGTCCTTGATCCCGTATGCTCCTCCTTCGATGACTGTGACGATGTAGGGTCCAAGCCATGGTGACTCGAGTTTTTCATGACTTTTTTGATTGAGTCGCAAAACTAAATCACCGACTTGAAAAGATCTTGGCCGCAATCTTCGACGTGGTAATTCTTCAGGTCTGATGATATTTAGCGACTCGCGAACTTCATCTCGAGCTTCGTCAAGTGCATCGACGTCGTCCTCCAAGGCTTTTCTCGAGATTTCTTCATTATATTCTGTAACTCTTGGGGAATCATGCTCGATTTCTATCGGCAGGACTTCGGCTCCATAGACCAAAACGGCGTTTCTGTGTCGCCGTATTTGGTGTTGTTCGGATACTCCACAATACACTTGGCAGCTCCTCCGGCCAAGTATGCCGAGCTTTTTCCAGTGGTCCTAGCAGGCGTTTCTTGATGCCATTGCAGATAATGCCATTGGCTTTCTCGACTTTTCCATTGGTCTGTGGATGTGCGACAGACGCAAAACTCAACTTAATGCCCACTTCTGCGCAAGATGCTTTGAACTCCTTGGACGTAAAGTTGCTGCCGTTGTCTGTGACGATGCTATGAGGGACTCCAAATCTGAAGACGATGCTTTTCACGAACTTAATCGCCGACGCACCGTCCGGTGAATTTATCGGCTTTGCTTCGATCCATTTTGTAAATTTGTCGACAACAACAAGCATATACTCATAACCTCCTGGCGAAGCTTTAGTAGTTTTCCCACCATATCGAGACCCCATTGAGCAAAGGGCCAAGATAGTGGGATTGGCATTCTTCTGCTGAGAGAGTGAGGTTTGGCGGCAAATCTTTGGCACGCGTCGCAAGTTCTCACTATTTCCTTCGCGTCCTCGATTGCCGTTAACCAATAAAATCCTGCTCCGAAAGCCTTAGCCGCGATAGCCCGGCTGCTTGCGTGGTGCCCGCATATCCCTTCGTGCACATCTTTCAGGATAATTCTTCCTTCTTCGGGTGTAACGCATCTCTGTAGCACGAAATACTTCGTTTGTACAACTCCCCTTTTACCACAGTGAAAGCTTTTGATCTCGATTATTATGCGCCTTGGATCGTCGGGTATCGTTTTCCTTAGGATATATGATATGTAAGCCGCATCCATGGAATTTGCACTATCATGACTAGCTCTTGCTCTTCTTCTTCTTCTTGTGTCTTTGGTTATACTCGAGGGTTTCTCTTTCTTCTCCTTCTTTGTTTTTGCTGGCTTTGTTGATCTTTCGCTTATCTCTTCCCAAAACACGCCTGGAGGAATCGCGAGACACTGTGACCCGATGTTTGCAAGAACGTCGGCTCCATCGTTACTCATCCTGCTGATGTAGTTTACCTCGCAACCATCAAATAATTTCTCCAGCTCATTGTACACCTCTTTGTATGCTAGCATACTTTCGTTGACTGCATCACATTGGTTCATGACTTGCTGTGCCACCAATTGTGAGTCGCCGAAAATTTTCAGTCGGGTTGCACCGCAAGCTTTGGCCATCTTCATCCTGTGTATGAGGGCTTCATATTCGCTTCATTGTTAGACGCATTTGGGAACGTCATCCGCAAAATATATTTCAACTTATCGCCTTGGGTGATACCAATATCACGCCTGCTCAGCACCTTCCAACCTTTTGGACCCGTCGAAGTTCATGGTCCAGGTTCTCGATAAATCTGGGGTCCCGTGTTTTGTAGCTCCATCCACTATGCAATAAAATCTGGTAAAACCTGTGATTTTATTGCTTTTCTTTTTCATACGTGATGTCCCGAGGAGAAAGTTCCCCAAAGGGAGACACGACCCGTAGCTTCCGGGTTGTTTAGTATATTTGACAAGGGAGCCTCATTGACCACTATTATCGGGTGCCGAAAAATAGTGTCGCAATTTTCTTTGCCGTCGTGAATACTCCATATGCCAGTTCGATATTGCGGTACCTGTTTTGAAGGCGATAGTACTTGATGAAATATCCGGCCTCTGAACTCCATGAAGCTTGCCTTCTTCTTCTCTCTCGACTACTAGGGCCGTGCTGACCACCCGAGGTGTGGCTGCAATGTACAAGAGGAGAGGTTCTTTCTCTTCGGCGCCACCAATATCGGTGGTGTCGAAATTGCCCGCTGAGGTTCTCGAAGGCTCTATCCTTCTTCGTTCCACTGAAATTTTTCCCCTGTTTGATCAATGCATAGAACGGTAGCGCCTTTTCTCCTAGCCCGGCGACGATCGCTTAAAGCGCGACTCGCCCCGTTAGCCGTTGTATTTCTTTCAACTTTGTTGGCTTTCGCATAGTCACTATGGCCTGGATTTTTTCGGGGTTGGCTTCAATCCCTCTTGCTGATACTAAGAACCCGAGGAGTTCTCTGCGGGAACTCCAAAAGAGCACTTTGTCGGGTTCAGCTTGAGACAGAACTTGTCGAGGTTGTCGAAGGTTTCCTTCAAATCTTCGATCAAAGTTGATCCCTTCTTTGATGTTATTACGACATCATCGATGTAGACTTGTACATTTTTACCAATCTGTGTTGCTAGGCACTTCTGCATCCGCTGATACGTTGCTCCCGCGTTTTTCAAACCAAAGGGCATTGTTTTGTAGCAAAACACGCCGTAAGGTGTGATGAACGCTGTCTTGGCTTCATCTTCTTCTTTTAACCTGATCTGGTTATAACCAGAGTATGCGTCCAAAAAGGAAAGACGTTTGCATCCTGCCGTGGAGTCGATGATTTGATCGATCCTTGGAAGGAAAGTGATCCCTGGGACAATGTTTATTGAGACACGTAAAGTCGACGCACATGCGAAGGACTATTGTGTGTTTTTCGGCACCATCACTGGGTTAGCTACCCACGTGGCTTCGGTAGATATTTCTGATGAAACCAGCATCTTTGAGTCGATCTATTTCAGATAGCATGGCTTTGCGGCTAGGCTCCGAAAAACGTTGCTTTACTGGTCTTGCGAGAGGATCCAAATTGAGGTGGTGCTCGGCAAGTTCCCTGGGTACTCCTGGCATGTCAGCTGGACACCATGCGAAGATTTTCGAGTGCTCACGGAGGAACTCGGCGAGCTTTCCTATGCGATATCCATGTTTGCGGCAATGGATGTCGTTTTCTTTGGATCTGTCGGGTGGATCTGTACCTCTTTTGAATCCTTGGTTGTGTTGAAAGTTGGCTCCTTGGAAGATCTCCCTACCTCTCTGGCAGCACATCATAATCAGTGAACCTTGGCGCCGCATATTCGCTTGCATCCCGAAAGTTTCGATAGTCGATGAAAATCCTTGTCGCATTTATCAGATAACGCGAAACTTCCTTTGATTGTGATAGGTCCCTTGGGTCCGGGCAACCTCCACAACAGATATGTATAATGCGGCACTGCCATGAACCTTGCATACGCTGGTCGTCCCAACAAAGCATGATATTGCGATGGGAAATCCACAACTTCGAATTCCAAATTCTCTATTCTGTAGTTTTCTCGGGTTCCAAACTGAACGTCGAGGTTGATTTTGCCCAATGGGTAACTTGGCTTCTCTGGTGTGATCCCGTGGAAACGTGTGTCGTTGGTTTCAAGTTTGCCAGGGATATGTTCATCTTCCTCAATGTATCTGCATACATGAGGTTTAAGCTGCTGCCGCCATCTATGAAAACTCTCGACACGTCAAAACCAGCGATTACTGCGGGTAAGATGAGTGCTGATTGTCCTGGTCGAGGAACTTGCTGCGGATGGTCTGCGATTGTGAAGCCGATGTCTTGCCCCGACCAAGTACTCGATTGTTGGTGGAGGCATCTTCTGCCATGAACACTTGTCGCGAGATTACCTGCGCCTGTTTGATGGCCTAGTCTGAATCATCGAGACCGCACCGTTAGAGTTGGGGTCAACATATGGAGGTGGATGTGGTGCTGCCGCAATTCTAAGCTGGTGCCGATTTTCGTCCGTAATTGCGGGAGGAGGTGGAAGGTGGATCTCGCTCCTTGGCCCTGGGGGTTTCTATTCGTGGCTTGGGCATTTGCGATTCCTGCGGCTCGCAACATTGCCTGAAAGTTTCAGCAATCTTTCTGGAGATGACCTGATGATGCGCGTAAATGTACACGTCCGTTGGGAACCCCAAGAGGAAGGTATGATGCGCACAGTGGCAAGTTTTCCCTCAGAAAGAAACCAAGGTTTAATCGAACCAGGAGGAGCCAAGAAGCACGTTGAAGGTTGATGGTGGCGAAATGTGATGCGGCGCAACAACAGGGATTCCGGCGCCAACGTGGAATCTGCACAACAAAACCAAAGTACTTTGCCCCAACGAAACAGTGAGGTTGTCAATCTCACCGGCTTGCTGTAACAAAGGATTAAACGTATCGAGTGGAAGATGTTTGCAAAGAAAAAAACACAATTGCAGATTGTATGCTATGTAAAGAATAGGACCGGGGTCCACGTTCACTAGAGGTGTCTCTCCCATAAGATAAAAGCATGTTGGGTGAACAAATTACGTCGGGCAATTGACAAATAGAGAAAGGCATAACAATGCATATACATGATATGATAAATATAGTGAGATTTAATTGGGCATTACGACAAAGTACATAGACCGCCATCCAACTGCATCTATGCCTAAAAAGTCCACCTTCAGGTTATCATCCGAACCCCAT
Organism: Lolium multiflorum; assembly: GCA_030979885.1. Taxonomy (NCBI): domain Eukaryota; kingdom Viridiplantae; phylum Streptophyta; class Magnoliopsida; order Poales; family Poaceae; genus Lolium; species Lolium multiflorum. The sequence goes on along the minus strand of CM061750.1, from coordinate 73,071,981 downwards.
TCAGTATTAAGTTGCTAAGCAACAGACAATTGCATTAAGTATGGTGCGTAATGTAATCAACAACTACATCCTTAGACATAGCATCAATGTTTTATCCCTAGTGGCAACAGCACATCCACAACCTTAGAACTTTCTGTCACTGTCCCAGATTTAATGGAGGCATGAACCCACTATCGAGCATAAATACTCCCTCTTGGAGTTAAGAGTAAAAACTTGGCCGAGCCTCTACTAATAACGGAGAGCATGCAAGATCATAAACAACACATAAACAACAGATTGATAATCACCATAATCATAGTACTCTCTATCCATCGGATCCCGACAAACACAACATATAGTATTACGGATAGATGATCTTGATCATGTTAGGCAGCTCACAAGATCCAACAATGAAGCACAACAAGGAGAAGACGACCATCTAGCTACTGCTATGGACCCATGGTCAGGGTGAACTACTCACTCATCACTCCGGAGGCGACCATGGCGGTGTAGAGTCCTCCGGGAGATGAATCCCCTCGGGGGTGCGGGGCGATCTCTGAATCCCGAGATGGGATTCGCGGCGGCGTCTGGAAGGTTTTCCGTATCGTGGCTCTCGGTACGGGGGTTTCGCGACGGAGACTTTAAGTAGGCGGAAGGTCAACGCGGGGGCCACACGAGGTGCCCGGGGTAGGGCCGCGCGGCCAGGGCTTGGGCCGCGCCGCCCTAGCCCCGGCTGCCTCGTGGCCCCACTTCGTTATCTCTTCGGTCTTCGGAAGCTTCGTGCAAAAATAGGACCCTGGGCGAAAGTTTCGTCCAATTCCGAGAATATTTCCTTACTAGGATTTCTGAAACCAAAAAAGCAGAAGCTGGCTCTTCGGCATCTTGTTAATAGGTTAGTTCCGAAAATGCATAAATATGACATATAATGTGCATAAAACATGTAGGTATCATCAATAAATTAGCATGGAACATAAGAAATTATCGATACATTGGAGACGTATCAGCATCCCCAAGCTTAGTTCTGCTCGTCCCGAGCAGGTAAAACGATAACAAAGATAATTTCAAGTGACATGCTATCATAATCTTGATCATACTATTTGTAAACATATGTAATGAATGCAGCGATCAAAACAAAGGTAATGACATGAGTAAACAAATGAATCATATAGCAAAGACTTTTCATGAATAGTACTTCAAGACAAGCATCAATAAGTCTTGCATAAGAGTTAACTCATAAAGCAATAAATCAAAGTAAAGGTGTTGAAGCAACACATAGGAAGATTAAGTTTCAGCGGTTGCTTTCAACTTATAACATGTATATCTCATGGATATTGTCAACATAAAGTAGTATAACAAGTGCAATATGCAAGTATGTAGGAATCAATGCACAGTTCACACAAGTGTTTGCTTCTTAAGGTGGAAGGAGATAGGTAACTGACTCAACAATAAAAGTAAAAGAAAGGTCCTTCAAAGAGGAAAGCATCGATTCTGTATTTGTGCTAGAGCTTTTATTTTGAAAACATGAAACAATTTTGTCAACGGTAGTAATAAGGCATATGAGTTATGTAAATTATATCTTACAAGTTGCAAGCCTCATGCATAGTATACTAATAGTGTCCGCACCTCGTCCTACTTAGCTTGGACTACCGGATCTTTGCATGCCATGTTTCAACCAAGTGTCACAAAGGGGTACCTCCATGCCGCCTGTACAAAGGTCTAAGGAGAAAGCTCGCATTTTGGATTTCTCGCTTTTGATTATTCTCAACTTAGACATCCATACCGGGACAACATGGACAACAGATAATGGACTCCTCTTAAATGCATAAGCATGTAGCAATGATTATTATTCTCATATGAGATTGAGGATATATGTCCAAAGCTGAAACTTCAACCATGATTCATGGCTTTAGTTAGCGGCCCAATGTTCTTCTCTAACAATTTTGCATGCTCCAACCACTAAAATGATAGATCCTTCAGACAAGACGGACATGCATAGCAACTCACATGATATTCAACAATAGTTGATGGCGTTCCCCAGAAGCATGGTTATCGCACAACAAGCAACTTAATAAAAGATAAAGTGCATAAGTACATATTCAATACTACGATAGTTTTTAAGGCTATTTTGTCCCATGAACTATATATTGCAAAGGTGGATGATGGAATTTTAAAGGTAGCACTCAAGCAATTTACTTTGGAATGGCGGAAAAATACCATGTAGTAGGTAGTTATGGTGGACACAAATGGCATAGTAGTTGGCTCAAGGATTTTGGATGCATGAGAAGTATTCCCTCTCGATACAAGGTTTAGGCTAGCAAGGTTATTTGAAGCAAACTCAAGGATGAACAGGTGCAGCAAAACTCACATAAAAGACATATTGTAAACATTATAAGACTCTACACCGTCTTCCTTATTGTTCAAAACTCAATACTATATTATTATCTAGAGACCAAATATGCAAATCAAATTTTAGCAAGCTCTATGTATTTCTTCATTAATGGGTGCAAAGTATATGATGCAAGAGCTTAAGCATGAGCACAACAATTGCCAAGTATCACATTATCCAAGACATTTTAGAATTACTACATGTAGCATTTTCCAATTCCAACCATATAACAATTTAACGAAGAAGAAACTTCGCCTTGAACATTATGAGTAAAGCCTAAGGACATATTTGTCCATATGCAACAGCGGAGCGTGTCTCTCTCCCACAAAGTGAATGCTAGGATCCATTTTATTCAAACAAAAACAAAAACAAAAACAAAAACAAACCGACGCTCCAAGTAAAGAACACAAGATGTGATTGAATAAAAATATAGTTTCAGGGGAGGAACCTGATGATGTTGTCGATGAAGAAGGGGATGCCTTGGGCATCCCAAGCTTAGACGCTTGATTCTTCTTAAAATATGCAGGGGTGAACCACGGGGGCATCCCCAAGCTTAGAGCTTTCACTCCTCTTGATCATAGTATATCATACTCCTCTCTTGACCCTTGAAAACTTCCTTCACACCAAACTTCAAGCAAACTCATTAGAGGGTTAGTGCACAATTAATAATTCACACATTCAGAGGTGACACAAACATTCTTTACACTTCTGGACATTGCATAAAGCTACTGGACATTAATGGATCAAAGAAATGAATCCAACGTAGCAAAAGAGGCAATGCGAAATAAAAGGCAGAATCTGTCAAAAACAGAACAGTCCGAAGACGAATTTAAAGCTGGCACCAGACTTGCTCAAATGGAAAAACTCAAAACTAATGAAAGTTGCGTACATATCGAGGATCACGCTCGTAAATTGGCAGATTTTTTGAATTTTCTACAGAGGCCTGTGCCCAGATTCGTGACAGACAATGCTGTTTCTGCGCAGCGATCCCAAATATAACATCAACTTTGACATAGAAACTTTACTTGGCACAAAAACATGATAAGGAGAGGTTGCTACAGTAGTAAACAACTTCCAAGACTCAACAAAATAAAAAAAATTGCTGTAGTAAAAAACATGGGTTGTCTCCCATAAGCGCTTTTCTTTAACGCCTTTCAGCTAGGCGCAGAAAGTGCAAATCAAGTATTATCGAATGGTGGTGCATCATCCTTACCTTGGGCTTTACCCTTACCTTTCTTGTTGTTTTCCTTTCTCTTTGATTTAGGAAATGTATGATTCCCCCCTGGTATAGAGGTGAAATCCAAGATGCCTTCTCCCACATCTATTCTGCTCCCAACAGTTTTAGCAGGGATCTTCCGAGTGTGACCTTTCCTGTTCCTACACATTCAATAACAAGATAATAAATGGATATTGTTCTTCCAAGAATGGTCGTATGCACACCTGCGGCTATTCCCTTAGGCATTATAACAGAATTATCAATGAGAGTTATTTCTTCTCCTCCTTCATCAACTCCCCATAGTTCCAAAGATTTATAAATGCTCTCAGGCATAAGGCAAAATTCAGACATAATATCACAGTTGGCACGAAGAGTTTGATCACCAATAACGATTTTAACAGTAGGATCCCATAATGAAGGTTTAAAATTCACTAAAACTTGTTCAAGACGATTACGAACACAGTGATAATTGTCATTCAAGCGAGATGTACTTATCTCGAGATTGTTCAATCTATTATAAATGCTAATAAGGGCTGAATCAAAGTTATTAGCTGAATCATGTGATGCAACCAATTTCTTTATGGCATTAAAAGCTTGATCCCCATTACAATGAAGGAAATCTCCTCCTACTAAAGTGTCCAAAGCATATCTATAGCGAACCATAAGACCAAAATAAAAATTACTAAGGAGCAAACTTAGAGTCATTTGAGGTTCAGTTTTAAGATAAGAAGTAAAAATTCTAGACCAAGCATCCTTAAAACTCTCCTCATCCCCTTGTTTAAAAGTAAAAACTAAATCCTCAGGTGAAGAAGTAACAGGTTCAGAGCTAGACATGGTAATAAAAGTAACTAATTTTTTGTATTTTTAATATAGAGTGCAAGACAATAAATAAAGCAAACTAGATAAAGTAAATGCAAGTAACTAATTTTTTTGTGTTTTTGATATAGAGAGCAAGACGTAAATAAAGTAAAACTAGCAACTAATTTTTTTTGTGTTTTGATTTAGTGCAGCAAACAAAGTAGTAAATAAAATAAAGCAAGACAAAAACAAAGTAAAGAGATTGAGAAGTGGAGACTCCCTTTGCGTGTCTTGATCTCCCGCAACGGCGCAAAATAGGCTTGATGCGCGTAAATGTACACGTCCGTTGGGAACCCCAAGAGGAAGGTATGATGCGCATGGCAAGTTTTCCCTCAGAAAGAAACCAAGGTTTAATCGAACCAGGAGGAGCCAAGAAGCACGTTGAAGGTTGATGGTGGCGAAATGTGATGCGGCGCAACAACAGGGATTCCGGCGCCAACGTGGAATCTGCACAACAAAACCAAAGTACTTTGCCCCAACGAAACAGTGAGGTTGTCAATCTCACCGGCTTGCTGTAACAAAGGATTAAACATATCGAGTGGAAGATGTTTGCAAAGAAAACGATAAAACACAATTGCGAGATTGTATGCTATGTAAAGAATAGGACCGGGGTCCACAGTTCACTAGAGGTGTCTCTCCCATAAGATAAAAGCATGTTGGGTGAACAAATTACGTCGGGCAATTGACAAATAGAGAAAGGCATAACAATGCATATACATGATATGATAAATATAGTGAGATTTAATTGGGCATTACGACAAAGTACATAGACCGCCATCCAACTGCATCTATGCCTAAAAAGTCCACCTTCAGTTATCATCCAAACCCCATTCAGTATTAAGTTGCTAAGCAACAGACAATTGCATTAAGTATGGTGCGTAATGTAATCAACAACTACATCCTTAGACATAGCATCAATGTTTTATCCCTAGTGGCAACAGACATCCACAACCTTAGAACTTTCAGTCACTGTCCCGATTTAATGGAGGCATGAACCCACTATCGAGCATAAATACTCCCTCTTGGAGTTAAGAGTACAAACTTGGCCAGAGCCTCTACTAATAACGGAGAGCATGCAAGATCATAAACAACACATAAACAATAGATTGATAATCACCATAATCATAGTACTCTCTATCCATCGGATCCCGACAAACACAACATATAGTATTACAGATAGATGATCTTGATCATGTTAGGCAGCTCACAAGATCCAACAATGAAGCACAACAAGGAGAAGACGACCATCTAGCTACTGCTATGGACCCATGGTCCAGGGGTGAACTACTCACTCATCACTCGGAGGCGACCATGGCGGTGTAGAGTCCTCCGGAGATGAATCCTCTCGGCGGGTCAGGCGATCTGAATCCCCGAGATGGGATTGCGGCGCGCGTCTCTGGAAGGTTTTCCGTATCGTGGCCTCGTGGGGGTTTCGCGACGGAGACTTTAAGTAGGCGAAGGTCAACGCGGGGGCCACACGAGGTGCCCAGGGGGTAGGGCCGCGCGGCCGGGGCTTGGGCCGCGCCTAGCCCTGGCTGCCTCGTGGCCCCACTTCGTTATCTCTTCTGGAAGCTTCGTGCAAAAATAGGACCTGGGCGAAAGTTTCGTCCAATTCCGAGAATATTTCCTTACTAGGATTTCAAACCAAAAGCAGCAGAAAAACGGCTCTTCGGCATCTTGTTAATAGGTTAGTTCCGAAAATGCATAAATATGACATATAATGTGCATAAAACATGTAGGTATCATCAATAAAGTAGCATGGAACATAAGAAATTATCGATACGTTGGAGACGTATCCTCTTTCCATTGTTGTCAAGATAAAAGTGCATCTGGCACGGACCGTTCATCATCTCTTCGGGGGATACATAAGGTCTTTGGAACCTTGGTCCAATATTTTGTCTGTTGCCGCGAGAATCACCTCTATTGTCGCCTTGATGCTCGTTACTCCTTTGATAGTCGTCTCGACTGTTTCCTCCAGGATTTCCTCGAAAACCAGCGGATATATGGCCGGGAGCATCGTTGTTGTAGAACTGGCGAGAAAATCGCCTTCTATTTTGATAATTTCGACCACGATCCTCCTCTGGCGACCTGTGTCGCTTGTTGTATATTGCGTCTTCTCCATCTGCCCATTTATTGGCTATCTCCATGAGTGCCGATATGGTCTTAGGGTTAGTTCTCCCTAAGTCCTCGACAAAATCTCCTCGGCGAATTCCTGCCACGAACGCATCTATTGCCCTCTCGTCAGATATATCTTCTGCCGAGTTCTTTATGATGTTCCACCACTGTATGTATTTCCTCATCGACTCGTCGTGCTCGACACGCTCTCAACTCTTCTAATGACGCAGGTTTCTTGCAGGTGGATCGGAAGTTTTTCACGAAGATGTCCTCAAAGTTATCCCAGCTGTCGATGGAATTTGGGGGAGTTTCTTTATCCAAGATCTCGCGGCACCGCTTAGGTGAACTTGGATACTTTGCATAGCTGTTGCTCTGGTTCCTCCTACCAGCTTTACCATCTCGAGATAATCCACGAGCCAATCCTCGGGATCTTGCAGGCCGTCGAATTTCTTGAAATTTTCGGGTAGCTTGAACCCTTTTGGGACTTGAGTCTTTCGAACTCTTCTCGTAAACACGGGAGCCCACACATATCTTCGTCGGCAAGCTCGGTGAGTGCTGACGCTCCCTTCTTTCTTGTCGCTCTGTCCACCCTTACTTTGGACTTGTGTCTCTTGCTCCACTTGTTCTTGGGGGGTCTTGAACTGCTGTGTTGGGTCGTGGACTATTTTGCCTAGGATTTTCTTCGGGAGGCGTTGTTGCAAACGCTGTTCCCATTACTCCTACTCCAGCCATCGCCATATTGAACAATGGTTCTCTCGGGTCCCCAGGAGATGGTCTAGACGCTAGGATGTAAGCTTGTGTTGCCATGTAACCTGCTTCTGGCGTTTTGGGATGATATTTCCTCTTTCATCAATCGACATAAAGGACATGTCGAGATTTTGGATTATGTTTCCTCTTTCTGCTTCGGGTATGTTTTGCAGCGAGACATTGCTCTCCTCCGAGCTTCTCTCGTGACTATCTCCCGAAGTTCTGAAAGGCGACTTAACTCGCTCGGCGCATGCAGAAGCTGCTTCTTTCTCCTATTCGGGATGCTGTCTGTTTTTCCAACTCTCTGCTCACCCGAGCAAGTATATATTGATATGCTTGAAGTTCTTGTACAGTAGCAGTGGTGGTCATAGGTTGAACCATCCATGGCTTTCGCAGCCCTATCCCACGCTTCTTGCGGGAGCTGTACTCTTTCTCGAGGTGAAGACCCGACGTACTTAGTGCCTAGGCCATGTCTGAGATCGGGATCGACGTATGGATTTCCCAAATCGTCGAAAGCCTCCGACGTTTCCTCTGATCGGCCTGCCCCTTCTATCGCATAAATCTGATGATATTTTGCGCATTGATTTTTGTCAGGATTGGTGACACCATCATATAGAGTGGTGAAGACCTTTCCGATGGCAGCAGATTTGTCGATGAAGTTGAAGCTGTCGTCGGAGTCGCTGCTTATAAAGGAGTCCGCAGACGACTCGAAGGATGTGTTCTGAAGATCTTGGCGAGCTTTCCGCTTGCCTTGCTGTCGACGAAGCGTGGCGACGAAAACTCCTCGTCACTCGACGAAAGGTTAGAATCGATCGCTGAAAATTCCGACGAGATCGGAACTTCGAGACGGTAGGATCCTTCTTTGTTGACGCCAAATCGGAATTCTCCGAACGTCATGATGATGGGCTCCTCCAGATAGGCACATGCATCCATACGGGAGGGCGGGTGAGGAATAAAATTGACTAGATCAGTTTTCCCTTGTTACCTCGATCCATCGCGTTGCCCCGACGAAGTCGACGATCTTGAACGTGCCATCGAGATCAGCTCCTTGCAACCTCTAATTCCCACAGACGGCGCCAATTGATAAAGGATTAACTTGTCAATGCCTACAGATTGTAGACTAGGGTTTTGCTAGAAGTAGAGGGCAAGTAGATCTCGAAGGTTCAGGCGAAAAATACTCGACGATTATGAAAACTAGGGTTATGTTGACAGTAAATTCGATCCTTTCTTTGTCCCTCGACTCCCTTATATAGGAGGCGGAGCCGAGGGTTTCGTGGTACACAAGTTACAGAATTCGGGAGGGTTTCGTATCCAACCCGTAAGATTACAAATCTCTATCTTTCCTAATACAAACTATCTTTCCTTAATACTAAATGGGCTTCCAAGTCTTCTTATTCTTCGAGTACTGGGCCTTCAGTAAACCCCGGGTACCATCTTTGGCAGGCCCATTGGGGATGCCTATGTCACTCATCAAGATGTCCTTGGTATATACAACTATTGTTATTGCTTTTCAAAAAAATATGCATAATATTAAAAATGAAAATTTAGTTACCATTGCTTTCACTACAACCAGATGAGCTTCCATGGAAGAGAAACTAACGATATAGCCAATCTCACATTCGTTGATCCATTTGGTTTGCTCCAGTGGTATACAAGGTTTGTGGTGAGGAATTAATCCCACAAACGACGAAGCATTTCTATATATTTAATATCACTTTGTCCTATAATGTCAGCCGGTTTTAGCAAACTGAAATCAAATAGTTTGCTTAAAACGGCCAACATGATGGAACGTGAGAGTAGTTTGTTGAAGATAATAGATATAATAGTAAAATGATGATGAAAATACATTACTTGGGATTTGGCCCCTTTGATCATTTTCCTAGATTAACACTAGTAACTTTGGCCCAAAGACCTGAAAATATGATGCAACAAACGTGGAATTATTACCTGGTCTAGGCCTCAGTCTCCCGGTGGCGTAGGGCGGGAGCCGGGAGCCCCGCTGCCTCGGCTTATGGGTCGGCCCTGTGAGCATGAATAAATAGCCTCAGTCTCCCGGTGGCGTAGGGCGGGAGCCGGGAGCCCCGCTGCCTCGGCTTATGGGTCGGCCCTGTGAGCATGAATAAATAAATGGTCATACTAATAAAAATCAATTCCATTCAAGATTATTTCGATTGAACCCACCTCTAATAACTTCCTGAAATCACCTCATATTTGATTTATTTTAATAAAATAGCCTATATTTGAGCCTTTCTTCCTGACAAATAGCCCCGTGCTAAAGCATGAATCAATGGTCATAGTAATAAAAATCCAAAATCTTTGACTTTGATGATAAAATATGCGAATGGAACAATGATGGATTGTTTCGTTCATTGTATTTCTCATTCCATCCAAGATTTATTCCATGGAATCCACTTCTACGGGCTTCCCATGCGTATGTTGTAGCATGAGACAACAGGAGAAAGGAAGACACTGCGATGAATTTGTATCATAGTTTAAAATAGCCGGCTATCTCATTTAGCCGCAACATTTTTGGAGGCTATGAAAGGCTATAGCCGGGCTATAGCGGGCTATTCCATTTAGCGGTTTTTCGAAAATTTAGAATATTCCAGTCATATCTTACCAAAAATGCGAAAAAACTATGACTCAAACACGATTCGTGATACAATTTATTCAACTATTCAAGGAAAACAAGTATTCAATTATTTAACTCACGAGTTTTATCTAATCATATTGAACGCAAATTTTAGAAAATAAGAAATAAAGAAGAATAAAGAAGAGAGATTTGAAATATAGTAGGCTTAGCGGCTAAATTAGAGGCTAGTTAGGGACTAAATATGGCTATAGCCGACTATTAGCGGTTTTTCCCCTTATAGCCTATAAATGGCATAGCCGCAGCGGCAGGTCTCCCGAAAGGCTATAGTCGGGCTATAACCTGGCTACAGCCGGCTATTTAAAATTTGATTTGTATCATATTGCGCATTCCGCTCTACAATGGCATAGCTATATGCAGTTGAGGGGGCCGTCGAGGATCAATATTGCATTTTGAGAATACAAAATCGGCTTATGTAAACCATCTTAACGATCTTTATAAATCCCCATTCAAGACTAAGCAATAGTTGGTAATCCATTTTGTTGCGCCGGACAAACTTCCTGCATGTAAAAATAAATTTTAATACTACACAGGTTAAACACGCAAGCTTACTGATCTGCTAGAATTATCCAATTGTAATTCAGATACTACTTATGAAAAAAATGATTTGTCTTTCAGGGGAGGAAACCCAAAGCATTGTGATTTTACTAGAAATGATTGTGTGCATAACACCAAATTGCGAATACGGAGATTCGAACTTAGGCGGGCGGGGATGCATGTGACGGAGCCAGGTGGGGCCTGCTCCACCCTAAGATTTGGCCCAACCCATATATCAGCTACAAAATTAGGAATAAAAAGAAAAAGCCCAGCCCAATTTAGGCATGCACGCCACTCTAATAAATTGGGCTGGATCCGCCAATGACCCATCCCAACCACCGGGCTATGCCTCGGTTCCCCAGATACTACTTATGAATAAATCATTTTGGGTACTTTATTTTTCAATAATAGTGTATACCTGCGAGATTCAGCAAATATTATTCCTAGCGCAATAAAGAAATTGTTGCCTGAACTGAATTTGCGGAGGAAGTAGTGGACTTATTTGGGAGAGCCGTTGTGATCTAACATGAAACCACCGAGTATAACAATCCCTGCACATTTGGAGGAGAAAGCCCCTAGGGCGTCGGCAATCATTCGAAACAAGTAAACTGTCTCATTGAGGATTTTCAACAATCTAGACCTGGCTGCAATTATGAAAAAGCAAATAATTAGATGAAATAATCTATGATGAGACCACAAGCAGACATACAAGAACTAACCAGATGAAATAGCATTTGCAACAGCATCATATCACCAGCTCTCCAGGCTGTCAGTTTGAATGGTGGGGGCTAATGATGATTTGGACTGAAACCAGTTCAGGAGCTGCCACCATACCTCTCTTGCATAGCACTGGGTAGCGGCCATGTAGATACTTGTTTCAGGCTCAACCTGACAGAGGGGGCACACCGGGTTGTGAGGCCATCCACGCTTGGCAGGTTGTCAGCAGTAAGGCATTTCCCTTGAATTATCAGCCAAGCGTGGAACTTGCACTTTGGATGGATGTTTTGGGAATGAGCTGCTATCCTTCCCATAGGTTCAAAGGACAATACATGTACACGTGTGAAAGTATGTGTGTTCTAGTTGTCGGTAGAGATAATGGGTAGGATTGTTCCAATGAATTGAGCATCATATGATGAAGAAGCCGTATAGAGACCGGAAGCCGTCCATTTCCAAGTGAAGAAGTTGTCACCAGGAGAGCAAATGGTGAGGTTGTCAATCATGTCCCAAAGCCACATAAATTTCATCAGAAAATCAGTAGTGAATGCAGGTTAACAGAGCTGAACCAATCGGTTATCGCAGATTGCTTCATTGACAGTGATTCTTTTCTGATGGCTGTGCGTATACGCTTTCAGTGTCCCCCTCTTCAGACGGCTGGGATCTCTCGATACCACTTTGTGTGCTAACTTATCCATTTAATTTTAGTGGTCGAGAGGGGAAAGGGGGGGGGGGGACACCGAAGCACACCTCATGTGTGTACAAGGCAGGGAGGTGTTGTCGAAGAACCAGCCCATGGAGCCAATGGTGGTGTCAGAAGGAGGTGCGTTTTCCATTTCTGACGTTGATCGTAGTCGAGGCCTGGAAGGCTGGAACAAGTTGTGTCAGACCTCGTCATTAGGGATAGGGAGCCCAATCGATGGTTTATCATGGCAGGATCATTGCATGAGGAGCCATCGAACCCTCATTGCCCGGCTTTGGAACAGGATGTTAGAGATGCCAAGGCAACCGTCAGTCAAGGGTTATTGAAATGATCCCCAAAGATTTGCTCTTTGTCATGTTGGACAGAAGTTGGAGTGCTGTCATCAGCTTCGGCGGCAATAAATTAGTGGAGTAGTAGTTTTTCATCTGCTAGCTGAAGCTTCTTTTAGTCGCAATCTCCTTCCTTCAACGGAAGAAGTCTGAATTTTTTACGCCACATACATCTGTCCAAAGACGCAAGCCAAGGCACAGAATCTTGAGATGCTTTCTAAACAAGTTTTCTTCCAAAGAGAGCTGCCTACTGTCAGTTGCAACATCAAGCTGAAAAATGGGCTCATTAACAATTTCTGTCCTGGTCTTAAGATTATTCAGTTTTGATGTGCCTCACTTCTTCAGCTTCGTGGATAAACGGCATAGCTTGATGTGCAGCTGACAGTGTCAAGAAAGCCCTCTAAACGAGGCCATCAGACTCAAGTGTCAGCGATGACAGGGCTTAAAACCAAGCATCACACGGCAACAACAAAGCACTTCCCAAGGTATTGGAAGACCGAGCTTGTAACATACTCCATCATTTGTTCAAAGATTTTCAGTGAAATAAAAGGGCCAACTCTCATACATGTGTTGAACACAACAATAAGGATATCGATTTCGCCCAGCTGAACAAGTTCATTTGGCAGAACCAGGGAACCAGGTTCTTATTTTGTCCAAAGTCAAGACGACTGTTAGCAAGTAAAAGTCAGCTGAAGAAATGCGAGAGCACACTAATAACACCTTAAAATGCCAAATCGAGAATCATTAACCATGAGTGTTAAGTCTAGTTGATCAACCTGATTTTTCTAGATGGCAAGTGTTCAGATACTTAAAACAGGGAGTACATAACAAAGTTGTTTTCGAGGACAACTTTTTCTATTCCAGATGTTCTCCCCTCTTCTTCACCTTCGGGCAGCAACAGTATTGTCAGCCTTCAAGCATTGCCTTGGCTGCATCAATCAGCGCAGGTCTGAAGCTATCGGATGCTCGACCAAGGGCAGTATACCCTTCCTTATCCTCAATGTCAACATCAGCACCATGTCTAATTAGCAGAAGGGCAACCTACAAAGTGATTGCAGTACAAGAATTAGAACAACAATAAAGACAGGCCCATTCACTTGGGCAATCATAAGATAATCGATCGAAGTATATGGCCTATTCAAAACAAACCAACTCCTGCTTTCCTGGAGATATCAGGATTTACCACATGAACTTCTGCAAGGCAACCAAGTGGTCAACACAGTGGCCTAAACGTCAAGTTAGCCTAACATCGTGGCCACGGTATTCTAAACGCAACTAAGTGGATGCTCAGGGTCCACATTAAAAAGAACACAAATTCTTAGGGTATTATTTGGTTCCAACTATTTGAAATTGAAAGAGCATCAAATAACATATGGGTGCCAATGAGGTAGTGCAAGAGAGCAAGATTAAAGTACCCCTCTGTCCTCGCATATAACGGCGTGCATTAGAGGAGATTGTCCTGTCTTGTCAACTGCATCAATATCTGCGCCTTCCTCGATCAGGCATTCACACATATCAGCATTTCCAGTACTTGCAGCTCTGTGTAACGGTGTGCAGCCAAACTGACAAAATAGTAATTCAATATTTAAAATTACATGTCTGCCAAGTTAACTAAAACTGCGGCAGCAAAGAAGATGTATAAAGCAGGTAAATACTGACAAACATATTTCACAAGAAGTGCTGAACAAGACCATTTACACTTAAATGATAAATTGTATTCCTAGATATAGATGGAAGTCATATTCTATGCCCAAACAGGATCAAGAGGATGCAGAAGTAAATGTCCAATAAAGATTATTCTGCTGTAAACCTTACAGTTTTTGTTTGTATTTTTATTTATTGACCAACTAAATGTTAACATTTGATTCTCTTTATTGCAATTGAATCTTTCTGGCCAGCCACGAAAGCATAATTATAAAGGAAACTCAGGCTTTAGAGTTTGTCCATGTTATCCCTAATATATCATTAGAAATTTACATACCTTATCTTTTTTGTTGACATTTGCACGACGAGTTATTAGCGTTTCAGCAATGGCACGGCGTCCTTTACTCGCAGTGTAATGAAGAGCAGTTCGGCCAGCATCAGTAGCCAAGTCAACATCAGCACCTGGTGTTATAAATTTAGTTAGGAAGAACTTAAGAGGACCAAAATTTAGACTACTGGAATGCCAATTCAAACAGATACATTATGTTTTTCTTTAAGTCCAAGCCTACCCTACGAAAAATTTGGCTGGTGGAAATTCTGGTTTAAGATTTTCCCTATAAGTTGGCCAATGTTAGACATATCAAAATGGTGGCAACGATATAAACAAAGACCAAAAACAAACAAAATACACCCTTAATCCCTTATAACAAAAGCAAGGTCTACTACAGTCTGCAGGGTGATTTTTAGGAACTAGTAGAACTAATAATTTCATTGCAAAAGAGTTTACGCTGTTATACATTGCTATAAACTGCAGAGTTAGCTTTTCTGAAGAATAGGAACTCACTCGGGAACTTAGAAACGAAGATATGTTTACTTCAACCGGAACTTCAAAAAAATGAATATACAACATTTCCTATAAATCAATCATATCCTTGTCATGATGGCAGAACTATTCTTCTTGCAAGATTGATATACAAACTAGAGTGTCATATGATAGGAAAAGTACAGAATATGAACTATCACCAGGATAACCTCTTGTGATATTCATGAGTCCTGACAAATTTCGCCTGGAAAAATGAACAGCACAGAAATAATGATCTCATACCACTAACCAAATTTACTCAAGTTACTCAATGGATCCTGATATGTAACGAGATGAGCAGTTCCATTTGTAACCGCCCCCTGTCTAAGTAACCTTTATCAGCTGCACAGGAATCTGAGCATATACAACAAAAATCAGGGAACTATCATTCATCTAGCGACACTCAGACTCAAATGTAACAACAAATCAGCCAAATCGCCCTATTAAGGACGCACATTTCCAGGGAGCAATATCGTGCTCATCAATCTCACAGAAAGCATGCTATCTGCATTTGCAACCCTGCCAATTACCGCACATGGCAGAAATAGCGCTCGCAAGCAAGTGTCATCGGAAGATATCAACTCATCCCACACCAATTCCACCAAAACACAGTAGAAGCCTGCGGCACAAACAGCAACCAGTACAAACGGCAAGGTTCCATACCGTGGTCGAGCAGGATTTCGATGATCTTGGCGTTGCCGCTGCTGGCGACGGAGTGAATCGGCGCCCAGCCCTCCTCGTCCTTCCCGTTGACGGCGCCCGCCGCGGCCTCGTCGCCCGCCGCCAGAAGCGCGGTGACCACCTAAACGAGAAGATTCCCCCCAAAAGCGTCAGAACCCTAAACCCGGAGGGCGAGCAGATTCGAGGCCGATTGAGCGGAGAAGGGTGGCTAACGTTGGGGTGGCCGGAGGCGGCGGCGACGTGGAGGAGGGAGCGGCCGTCCTCGTTGCGGAGGGAGAGGGCCGCGGCGAGGTCGGCGGGGGCGAGGGAGGAGAACGCGTCGGCGTCGCCGGACTCCGCGGCGAGGAAGAGCTCCTTCTCCGATGGCTTCTCTGCGCCGGCGTCGACCTCCATTGCTGCGGCCATCTGGTGCGTGCTGCTGCTCCGGGAAGTAAGCAGAGGTAGGAGGAGCGCTTGCGATTTCTTGAGTTGGGTCGTCTTTCTCGGAGGTTCTGCGCCGCTTCAATGTGTTCTTACGCCTTTCACAAGAAAGAAAAGCCGAGACTGGGTCGGGTGGGCTTGGAGCCTACGAGAAAGCGGGCCTGGCCTCGGTTGGACGAATGAACGGTCACGGGCTATCGGCCTCCTAAAACTGGATGCCCTGTAACTTTTCTTTTATATCTTAAAGTGGATATTCGAATTTGAACTGGCATGTCCGTGTATATTTGCTTGAACCGAGACATATTTTTTTTGAAAAATATGCCGATCGATTCATAATTTTTAATAGTATAGTAAAAAAATTAAAAGTAATAAATTACAAACAGATTTTTGGACTACCTAGCGGTGATAACAAGCACTCGAGCGAGTTGAAGACGCATCGCCGTCATCGCCCTTCCCTCACTGGAGCCGGACAAAGCTAGTAGACAGATGGGAGGGCGGCGGTGTGTGGCAGAGGAGGTCCATTACCTTGTGTCGGGCAATATGTCGACCAACGCGAGGCGATCGGGCGACATCATCGATGTGGAACCGTGTGCCTCTCCCGTGCGTGACCAGAGGAAGAAGAAGACCTTCTAGTTATTTCCCCGCTTTTTCTAGAGATTTTCTTATTAATTGGGCTGCAAGTTGGATATTTTATATTTTAATATGGACCACCTCATTTCATCCTTACGGGTGAATCCAGCTCTTTGTCAATTCGCTCTCGGATCGCTTTAAGCGCTTTCTGCATAAAAAAGTATCACGATAAGTAGATTTCTGGCCCGAAAACATAAAGTGAATCCAGCTCTTTGTTAAATTGGGATCACGTCGTGTGGGATCAGGCATCTAACGTAAATCTAGACCATTCCGTGATTTGCAACAAATCCCTAATCCCGGTACCAAAAAATATACTATCGTGACAAATCTTCACAACATTTATTGTGAAAATGTTGCAAAACTGCAAAAAAAAAGTTTCACAAAATTTTGAAATAGTAATGCAACAAATCTGTGGTAGTGCAATAATTTTTCACAACATTTATGAAGTCGCTATAACCATGCACAATAGTTTCACAACATGTTAAAAGAAAGTGAGGCAACAAAAAAGTGGTTATGTGAAAAATAAAAAAGAAAGATGCTACAAAAAAACATGCACATAAAATATTCACAACATTTTGAAAATAGTAATTCTACAAAAAAAAAATAACACGTGTTTTAGTATTTAATCGGGTAGAACCCATGTCGAAAGATAGAAAAATAAGATGTGCCATCTACGATAGTTCTTGAAGGAGAAAGAGAGGCTGATCCTTCTAATAGACCAGTAAAAATTAAAAGCGGAAACCTTTCCTCCTAACGCAGCCGAGAGGGTAGCAAAAAAGGAGGCGGATAGAGACCTTTTGAAACTTCGACGTGATGAGAAATCTATGTGGGCCCAACGCTCAAAAGTGAAGCATATCCAAGAGGGTGGGAATAATACAAAATATTTCCACCTAATTGTGAATGGAAAGCATACAAATAAAAGTATCTTTCAGCTTGACCAAGATGAGGGGACAATTGTAGGTCAAGAGAACCTAAAAGTCTATATTAATTACAGAGTACTACAAAATTTTATTTTGGGGCTCCGAAGTTGTGTGAGTTTATCTTGAGAGAGGACGTTACTCATGGTATCCCACAACTCTCTGTAGAAGAGAAGGATATCGTCACATTGCCTTTTACAGAAGAGGAGGTGTGGGATTCTATTTCTCAAATGGATCATAATAAAGCACCCAGATGGGTTTCCCGCGAAGTTTTAACAAAAAAAATTGGGAGGTCATTGAATTTGACTTAATGCCCTTATTTGCTCAGCTACAGGATGGTGATTTACCTCTTTCCAAATTGAATTTTGGAGTTATCACTATTCTTTCCAAAAAAGGAAGATGCTAGTAGGATCGAGCAATTTAGGCCCATTAGCTTACTCAATTTTTTAAAAAAAAATTCACGAAGGTCGGAAATAATAGAAGTCCGATGGTTGCTAATAAAGTTAATAGACCTACGCAATCTTCCTTTATTCCAGGGGGAACATACTCGAATGGGATGTGGTACTCCATGATACTATCCATTAAATTCGTAGGAAGAAAATGGATGGAGTTCTCTTTAAGATTGACTTCGAAAAGGCGCATGATAAGGTCAAGTGTTCCTTTCTACAGCAAGCTTTGCGAATGAAAGAATTTCCACCAAAGTGGTGTGAATGGCTTGCATGCTTCCTTCATGGAGGGAGTGTTGGCATTAGAGTTAATTATGATATTGGGCAATATTTTCAGAAATTGAAAGGACTTCGACATGGCAAAAGAAGCCCGGTGATCAGGGGGATACGTGAGCACCCCTTACTGGCCGACATGTGTCAACATTAGATCTACATGGTTATCCCCATATCCTGGTTAGCCATGCACATCATGACATAACCACAACCCAAATGAGGAAGACCCCACATTTTGAATTCAAAAAGTGGACCCGCACACGAATTGTTCATGCAGGCCCAACTTATGAATTCAAATTCAGGGACCCACAAAAACGGGCCCACATTTTTGAATTTACACTATGGGACCCATATGTTGGGCCCCTATACGCCCTTTTTTGAATTGTAAACATTGGTTTATATTAAACGCTCGCTCTCAGTTCTCCAGCACCAAACCTTTGGTTTCTTCAGGTTGCTACCCTGTCCCATAGACAACTTCAAAAGAAAGCATGTTTCTCCAACCTTACAGTCAAGCACGATATTTCTTTTTCTCGCTTTACACGGCGCTGCACATGCTCGCCCGTTTTGCACACATTTCTACATGTACCATTTGTGCCCTAAATCATCGCCTACATGTCCAAATTCTTGTTAAGATATACACGAGCATTCCAATCATGAAGTACTAGAGCCAACAGCGTGTAGTAGTCAGCCATAGTTTAGACGCACTCTCTCTCCATCTCATCACACATAGATAAAAGGAAACTCATTTTATCGATCTAGCACAGCCAATTACTCACTTTTATGGACAGTGCCGAAGGTTGGAGAAGATGAACAACACCTCCAACTCGCTTAAGAGGAGGGGTAGGAGAAGATGAGAAGTATACATCTCTCTTTTCCTACACACAGCCGCGTGCGTGGTTGAGCAGTCAACCTGGTAAAGTTTCTGCAGCATCTGTCTGAACATGCCAAATCAAACACTATTCCAGATTCCTCACTCACGGACGGCACAGTTGCTCATCTCACATACTCGTCCTTATCATGCATCTCATGCACTAGTCTCACACAATCATTATCCGCACCTCCTTCAAAAAAAAAAAAAAATCATTATCCGCACCGCCGGCGAGCGCATCGTCCTCTTGATGTTCGACACGGCGGAGCTCGGCGCACGCGTACGACGCCGCCGCGTCGCGACTTGGGCGACTGACCACCACCTTCAACTTCCGCGAACCTCATCAACGCTGAGCAGCGCATCACCATGTCTGGACATAGCAGAGCACAACTTAGTCAATGAAAAACAGAAGCATCACACACTGAAGGCAAAAAAAAAAACTGAAGAACACAGCTTAGTCAATGAAATTGATATATAGACGGTTCATAGAGTGACGGAAAAAGCACCCAAGCAGTAGAGATGATCACTCTTAGCTTCAAGACGATCTGATCGAGCATATCTGCATCGCCCCTTGTTCACCGATTGGGCTACAATTTGGTGTGCCACCCCAATTCACGTCATTGCATCCTACATTCATCATGTCCAGAAATCCCCCCTATTATCCATCCGTGAGTCGTCCTCATATGAGTTGTCCATCTACAAGATAAATAAGTAGCAGGATAATTCAATTTCTAGTTGAATTGCTATATACGGGCAAAACAGGCAAATTTAGTAGTACCAGACCTCATCTCTATTTGTGTCGTTTGTGGGAGTGGTGTTTTGGAACATGGGAGCATATGCTCCCTTTATTTTGAAATTTATCTTACACAAATTTTGAATTTCAAAAAAATTGGAACGAAAAATTCGCAAGTACATCTTCACGTGCTACACGCTCACAAAGTTGTTTCATAAAAAATAGACTTGTCATGTGACGTGTGTAAAAAAGACAAAACTCAGTGCTAAAAATAATGTTTTTTACAAGATAAATTTTCTCTTTTTTACATAGACCATAAAAAATATTAATTTTTCATGAAACTTGACGAATGCTCATATATTATGGAGATGTACACATAGAATTTTTTATCAAAATTTTTCGACAACTCGGAATATAATTTTTTGGTATAGGGAGCATACGCACCCGGGAGCCGAATTGAATTTCCGTTTGTATAGACACAAATAGAGATGAGGTCTGGTACTACTACATCTACAAAATTCAGTAGCCATCAATGAATTGAGTAGCAGAAAATTTCAGTAGCAGCGGCATCAAAATTCTTACATACTTCATGTACAAACAATAGAAAATTTAGTAGTAGCAGCGTCAGTTTTATCTCTGGTTTCATCTATATCTACAAGATATAGTCTCACGGTTATCTACCTTCAGGATCTTCCAAAGATTGTATATTATCATCTAGTTAAGGAAGGCCTGCAAGAAGCTGCTATACATGCGTAGTCACAGTGGACATTGCCTCTATGATTTCATCAATCATCGCCCCATCTAGCAACAAAGTCAAATACCGTATATACAACCAAGCCCCATCTTCTCCATAGCCCACGACCCCCCTCCACCGATGCAGCCCCTCTCGCCCCATCCTCTCCTCCACCGCCCCCAACTCCCTTCCGCCCGTGCACTGGCCGCCGCCAAGCAAGAAATGCCCAGACCTGCTCGCATCCACGCATATGGTGCCCCGCCCACCTCATTTTCCCGTCCTCAAATACAAGGGCTGGGCAACCACCGCCTTGCCACCAAATCCGGCTA
Organism: Lolium multiflorum; assembly: GCA_030979885.1. Taxonomy (NCBI): domain Eukaryota; kingdom Viridiplantae; phylum Streptophyta; class Magnoliopsida; order Poales; family Poaceae; genus Lolium; species Lolium multiflorum. The sequence continues at coordinate 73,051,211 of CM061750.1, read as the reverse complement.
AATTAGAGCGCCGGCGGCCGGATCCGGCGCCGGCCAAGGTGCCAGGGTCGAGCTCCCCCTCGTCCCCGTCCAATTTCTTTCTCTCACACCTACTACCCCGAGAAAAAAATGGCGTACCTGGAGCCGGCAAGCGGGGCGGCGACGAAGTTGCGGGAGTGGCGCTCGTCCTGGTCCTCCAACTCTTCCGGATGGGCGCAGGAGGTAGCTCGCGGGCGAGGGGATGGACGAGCGTGGCACCGTCGTCCAGATCTGGACGATGGGTACCAGGATGTCACGGCCGTCTACGGATGCTCTTGTAGTTGTTGTGAGTTGTGACTGCCGTAGAGATCACGAGCGGAACAGAGACAGAGAATGGAAAGATTCCTTCATGCGCTGGTACGCGCCTTTTTTTGGCTATCGCGCCAAAATAGCCCGCCAAAGAAACACCCGAGGATGCAATGCTAATGATTGGCGGCAGCAATTATTGGAGAGAGGAACACTCAGCCCACGCCTAGTGTAGAATTAGTGCTGCATAAGGCAAAGACTAGTCAACCGCCAACCTGCATGCAACCGAATCTCAAAGCGGATCAAACGGCTGCCAAGGGGTGCTCACGTATCCCCTGCTCACCAAATCCACTCTCTCGACATGGTGACCCTTTATCTCCTATTATGTTTAATATATTTGTTGATATGATGGTCATTCTCATAGCAGTTGAGTGAAAGAGGACAAACAGATTAGAGGGCTGGTACCTCACCTAGTTGATGGTGGGATATCAATTCTTCAATATGCAGATGACACAATCCTTTTCATGGAACTATTCTGTTTTAAAGATAAATTTTCACAAGAGCAGTTTTTTTATTTTGGTAAAACTAAAGGGGTAGAGAATGACTATCGAACAATATTTTGTTGTGAGATAGGGTCTCTGCCTTTTAAATATATCGACATTCCCATTCATTATTGAAAAATGCTAAATAAAGAACGAAAGTTAGTTGAGGATCGATTCGAGAAGAAGTTGGCATCTTGGATAGGGAAGATGCTCTCATATGGGGGTCATCTTGTCATGATTAACTCTGTTTTGACAAGCCTTTCAATGTTTCGGTTATCATTCTTTGAGATACCCAAAGGGGTACGCAAAAGACTGGAGTTCTGCAGGTTTCTTTTTTTTTGGCAAAGTGATGACTTAAAAATATATATGCGTTGACTAAATGGAACATTATTTGTAGACCGAGAGACCCAGGGTTTCTAGATATAAAGACACTTTATATAAAAATATAGATGTTTACTTAGCAAATGGTTATTTAAACTTCTCTCTGAAAAAGAGTGTGGCAGTAATTGCTGCATAATAAGTACCTTAGGCATAAAATGCTCTCTCAAGTTCAAGAAAAACCCCTCGGATTCCCCTGTTTGGAAGGGGGTCATGGGGTTAAAGATGGCTTCCTTGATCGAGTTTTTTTTATGTAGGGGACGGAAAAAAATACTCGGTTTTGGGAGGATGTTTAGCTAGGGGATACACCTCCATTTGAATAATATCCATATCTTTATAATATCACGAGACACAAAGGGGTTTTGGTCGCGGATGTCTTGCCTTATGCGCCTTTGAATATAGAATTCACACGTGCAATCACACATCACAAATGGGAGACTTGGATAAGTTTAGTGTGTAGGCTCATAAATGAATCTCTTAACGATGAACCAGCTATTTTCAAATGGTGCCTGACCACATTTGGGATTTTTCCGTTAAAGTCTATGTATGCCAAATTTTTATGTGGGCATATTGTGTTTCTGAAAACATACATTTGGGGAATAAAGGTACCACCGAAGATTAAGATTTTCATCTGGTTCTTGTTTAAAAAGGTGTTATTAACCAAAAATAACCTAGCTAAAATACACTGGAGTGGATGCACAAATTGTGTGGTCTGTGGATCTAAGGAGACAATTGATCATTTGTTTGTTTCATGTCCATTCTCGCGTCTTGGTTGGACAGTAGTCCATTTCACTTACAATATCCCACCTCCGGCTAATGTTACTAATTTGCTTGGTCATTGGCTAAATGGGGTTGATAAGAAAACTAAAACTTGCCTTCGAGTAGGAGTATGTGATTTATTTTGGGCGATTTGGAACTGCCGCAATGATGTTGTTTTTAACAGGGTTGCAAAACCAAATTTTCTGCATTTTATTAATAGGATGGCTTCATCAATACACATGTGGTCTTACCTACTCCGAGCGGACCAGCGGGAGCCTATGGATATTGGGTGCAATCGGCTGATGGCAGTTGTATGGGATATCTTCGGCTAGAGTGGTTGGTTGCATACTAAATGACTACAAGATGAATATAAGAGCTTTGTTTATCTTGTTTCGTTGCTTGATTTTTGTATCCACTTTATGTGATCGGTGAGTTGTAAACTCTAATATTTGCTACTACCTTTGTCTATAAATAGACGTCTATGATTTGTCTAAATCTAGATGTATTTAAACTCTATTTAGTGTGTAGATACATCTGGATTTAGACAAACATCAGACATCTATTCATAGACGGAGAAAGTACTTGATACTGGATCCTATGAAATAAAGTAAAGCCCTGTGCATCACTTTGATGCAAATGTTTGGGCTAAGCTACCATCTGAAAAAAAAAAGTATTTTGAAAATACATATGCAACATTAAAAAACCAAGGAAAAGATAAGTTTGTAGAAAACACCCGGAAAGTTTTGCAACATTCGTCGCATGCTTTAACAACAAAATTCAAAGGGGTTCGTTGCAAAATTAACGCACATATGCAACACCAAAAGGATTCGCGAAATAAGACATCTAAGTCCATCTCTGCTTAGGAAAGTCCATTTAAAATCGAACAATAAAACCCACAAGATTATATACCATCTCCATTATTGATCATCTTTAACTGACAAACGAATGTGAATGTTTGGACGACGACAAATACACATTCTACAACCGCGCCGTACGTCCGGCACATTGACATGCCTGATCGATGGTCCCTCCACGCACGGTGCAGCATCCCACAAACCTATTCATCGTCCAGTACCGAGCAGGCCTACTCGAGATGGTCGTGCGGTCTGAGCGACATGAACATGGCCGCGTAATGGCGGAGCCGGCGGTCCCCGTCCTCGGTCCCCTCCGCGCCGGCCGGCGGGATCACCACTACCGTCGCCATTTTCCTGGCCCTGTACCTCCTCCACGCGAGCTGCACGTTGACGGCCGCCCACGTCCGCCAGTTGGACGAGTAGTACCGCGCGGTGCGCTTGAGCTTGTCGTTGGCGAACTTGTACCGGAAGTGCTCCGTGATGTACCGCAGGTCCGGCGCGTCCAGGCAGAAAGCCTGCGTCGCCTCCACGCACTCGAACGTCGCCGACGATGCGGGGAGCCGGTCGAGGAACGGCCGCCGGAGGCACCACGACAGCAGCTCGTCGCCCAGAAAGCTGCCGGCGCCCAGCACGCACGTCGCCACCACGCCCTTGGTCAGCGGCTGCGAGCTTCGGAGCTTCCCCTGCAGGATGAACACCATGCGCTGCACCGGGTCGCCCTCCCGGATCACCTTCTCACCGCCGCAGAACACCAGGGGACGCAGCCGGTCGCAGATGTTGTCCAGGATCAGCTCGTCCATGCCGTGGAACAGGGGCACCTGTTTGACGAGCTCCAGGCAGAGGTAGCGCTTGATGTCACGCCGGAGCCCCTCGGGCAGGTCCTTGATCATCTCCATCTCCTCGTCGCCGGTCATGGCCGCCCACCGTTCGCGCTCGTACTTCCGGACCCTCTGACGCAGCCGGGACGGCAGCTGCCTCCTCCTCATCCACCATTCCATGTCCCGGAACCGCAGCTGCATCTTCCGCTTCCTCGCCAGGACGGCGTGCAAGAATACCTGCAACAAAATGCATCACTACTTGTTACTGTTACTGAAACCAGCCAGCTGCAGAGTGCAGTAAAAACGAACGGAACGCCAAGGAGGAGAGCTAGCACTTCATACCTGTATGTTTCCGATCAGTAACGTGAAGAGCATCAGCCCACTGAGTACATTGATGATGCTGAATATCACCTCAAGCCAGTTGCTCGTCGGCTCAAGATCATTGCCAAAGGTACTGCCGATCAATGCATGCCAATTGTATGAGATATAAGTGAGATGGTAGTAGAGCAATATATTAATGCCAAGACAAAGAACTAACTGTTTTGTTCCCATGAGGGAACAATTAATAAGAAAACACGTGCATACAACAACCATGGAATAGAACATTTTCTTGCTGACCCAAGAAACTGGAAAATTTCTCACATGTAAAACTGAGAGGAAAATGCACACTCAAATAGCAGAGTAAACCAAATACTATTTCAAAAATGGGCGATATTAATTTAACATGCTAAATTACCTGAGAGTCATGAGTCCCCAAAATATAGGATAGAGGATTTTCACAGCTAGCGAATTGCTCGAGATAACAGGAAGAGCTCCCTTGTAGATTCCATAAGGAAAGGCGCCATTACCACTTAGACAGGCCGGCAGGTTTGTTTCACCAAAAGAAGTTAAGTTCGTATCACATGCCAATTCACTAATATCTGACCAAGGGAACTGAAAGCACATCTCCTTAGAGCAAGCCAGCGACATCAAATTGCAGTTGTTGGTTTTATGGCATTCCGCTCGGAGGCAAGAGGCAACACGTTGAATCGCAAGAACATACCAACAACCACCTGCAATCTGGAAATAGCAGAATAATGATGAATAATCAACATTGTAAATAATAATGTAGCATGCATGATCTCTTAAATTAGGAATTGTGCCTTCATATGGAATTCCACAAAGGAACATATTAGTAAAATGTGTTGAAGCCATTATGCTATTTAATATAATGCGCATCTTGGTCTTTTGACCGACAACTGGCCTTCATTCAACCAGCATTCAACAGCAACATGATATATGCGATTCCCCACAAGAAAAAAAAAAGAAATTAAAAGAAGAATGATAGTAGATGATTGTCTAGGACAGTTTTCCTGCTCAGCAATAATATGAATAATGATATTTTTAATATAAACAGTTTAGTACTTCCCCTTGAGACAATAATTTCCTTTAGCAATTTAAGCAACTTTTGCAGATACTGTAGAGCAACCTTTTATTTTGTGTGACAAGATTACTGCTAGGTGTGCTCTAAATTCAAAACATCATTGGCAGAACTAACAACCAGATATCTATGATTGAAATAAATTTCACCCAGTGAACGATTTTGTCAATAATTTTGTTTATATGTCCTTGCGTTAACGAATGGAAGAGAGAATACTCACATGCGAAGCAATGAAATAGGCAAACAGATTTAAACCAAATCCCCACCATACTGTTCCAAATATGTAGCCTGTCACCTTCTGCATTTTCCTCATGATATAAATACTATGATACACCTTTGGGAGAAATTGCAGTACGAATATAAGCAACAATATCGTCATGATGACTTTAACTTCCTCTTCTCTGATTAACTTTGGTATGACCAGCCAGAAGATGATCTGCAGAATTCGATGGGTCAACTTATTGAGTAAAAAAGTAATTTTAAAGAATTTTAAATATTCCAAAAGGATTTTTGCGTGCATTGCTACTGTTTCACTAGTAAGCATTGAGCAACCTACAGGCTCCATGGAAGTTTGCGGTGCAAAAAAAAAGGTTCAAACTATATCTTCATGATAATTTTAATATGCTCCTTCAATAATATATCTTCAATATATAGCTAGCTAGTAACAAGCTACCATAATTAAAATTTGATTCATCATAGTAACCCACATAAGCACATTCCCTTAACATCCCACTTTCAGAACGCTACTGTCAATAACACTTAATCCATGTGAAAAAAGAGAATATGTTTAATTCCATCACACCGATAATTGAGCAGTCCCTTTAGAACAATATAACAGCTCTTCGCTTTTCGTATATATCATCACATATATAATCAATAATGAAAAGGACGGTACTACCATTTTGTGGTCATGGCTGATCCATATGCCGTGCTACAACTACACACGTCGAGTTCCCCGCGTAAAATTTGACAGCATCAATAATACACACTGAACATTACCTGACGATCTGACCGACTAGGACTGATAAACATATATCAGCGAAGAAGACAGAATGCAGCCAAAATCAGCATTAAAACACCAGCCACATGGGAGGCAGAGGTGAAATGAGATATTATGTCCGACTGTTAAACTGCGTGGCAAATCACAATTTTACACCTATATAATGTTGGTCTCCACGTGGACCGGCCGATGCCAGCGAACCACCTTCATTAAGCATGCAGCAAGCCGATCGACAATGAGCATATTGCATGCAGATCTGCATAATTGAACCGTCATTTTCCCTGATATTTTCCTCCATCAATGATGGTGGTTTGGTTTCCCTATTACATCCATGGTCATATTCTGAAGCTACCAATCATTGCTCATTGGCCTTAGTCCTCTTCTAACCATCCGTACTTATTCCGTAATCGCATCAGTCTCTATCATCCATGCTACTAATTTCGATCGGAATTCTCTACTACTAGGGTCAGGGCCATTCCAGTAGGCTGGACCCTCACTGCCACTACACACATGGAATCGTACAGGACGCATCAGTAGAGAGGTGGGCAAGTTTACACATGAGCTCGCTGGTGTACCTACAAACACTGCACTGTGGACGTTTCCGACAAGGGCGTTGTGGTGTTGTATCATCCATTGCTAATTTGGATCGGAATACTCTACTGGGGTCGAGGCCATTCCAGTAGGCTGGACCCTCGCTGCCACAGCACACATGGCCGGACACGTAGGTAACAGCAGCCATCAGTATTCAGTAGAGAGTAGGGCAGCCTGCCTGCAAATTTACACATGAACTCGCTGGCCTGTACTGTTAACATTCCCGACAAGGACGTTGCGGTGCTCTACAAACCAGACATGGGGGCGAATCCCCCATGATTCGGTCGCACTTGATTGCCCACCTACTTAGCCAAGGCATGTCGCGTTCTAATGGTTGAATTCCATGGCGGAGAATGGTAGATATTCGAGCGGTGAGATGAAATGAAGTGAGGTGAGCTGACCTGTGGGATGGGGAGGATGACGAAGAGGTCGAACCAGAGCCCCTTGGCGGATCGCGCGTAGTGCGCGGCGATGGCGCGCGGGTCCCAGACGAGCTTGCCGCAGCCGACGACGAGGGAGTCGCGGGAGACGTAGGCGAGGCGGAACTGGACGAGGACGTGCGCGAGGTGGGCGAGGTCGGCGGCGGTGCGGAGCGCGGTGACGGCGGCGGCGAGGCCCGCGTCCATGTACATGCAGGGCGCGCCCGCGCGGCCGACGGAGAGCGCGTAGAAGAAGAGCGGGTCGACGGCGAGCGCGGCGGCGCGGCCGAGCAGGATCCAGCGGTTCCAGCGCTGCACGCGCTTGCTCCGCGGGTCCAGCACCGGGCCGAACAGCCAGCGCGCGGCGGCGGCGGGCGAGGTGGCGGGGGAGGGGTGGGCGGAGGAGTGGGGCTGCGGCTGCACGGGCACGAGCGAGGAGCCGGCGTCCGCGTCCCAGTCGGGCGAGTGCACCTGGTCGCACGTCGTGGAGTGGAACGCCGGCACCCCCGGCTGCGTGCACGCGTAGCACTCGCCCGGGGGACCCGCCGCGAGGGCTGGGCGGCGGCTGGTGCCGCCGGCCTGCGACTCCTCATCCCCGCTCTGCGACTCGCCGCCCACGCCCAGCGCCCTCTTGACCCCGTCCCGCGCCTGCGCGAGCAACCTAGGTTGTGTCGCGGCACAACATATATAGAACGGATCAGTAACCACACGATCAACCACCAAACCGAGAAATCAAGGCGTCACCATTGGCAAGCGCGCGCACACACACTGCAAGCGCGCTGTAGCTCACCTGGAGGGGGAGCGGAGGAAGGAGAGGGAAGGCATGTCCCATGAACGGCGGAGACGGTGAACCGGCCGGCCGACACGACCGAGCTTGGTAGCGGCGAGCGAGGCGCAAGGAAGAGAGCTTGGAGGCGATCAGGTGGATGGCTCGATCAGCCGATGGATCGATATGAATGCTTGGAGATAGAAACAAGCGCTGCACCGCACAGGTGGCGGTACAACTGGCCCGGGGGCCCAGTACGTGTCAGCGTGGGGTCGCACGCCGTCGCCGTGCGCACCCAGCCTGGCTGGCGATCGAGTGGCTCCCTCCTCCATGACGAGACGAGCCGGTCGTGTCATGGACCGGACGGATGAGTACACCGTGCAGCAACGGGATCGCTAATTTGTTCATGTCGCCTAATGCCAATGGCGTTTGTCTTGTGGTGTGTGGACTGTGGAGAGATCGGACTTTTGCCGCCGCCGAGAACGGTTGAGAGATCTTGGAGCTTTGCGAGTTCAGTGCAGCGCGGTCTGCAGAACAGATAGAACGAACGCTCGTAACGTGCTCCGGCGCATGGACCGGGTCCGCGCGGTCGAGTGGGGGTGGGCTGTACTTGTACAGTACTACGTAGACCACAGGGACGGGTTGGGCCACGTATTTGCCACACGTGGTCCATGTCCTGGGCCTGGGCTCGAAACCGTGGCAGGGCAGGAACGGACGTGAGCCCCGCTCCTTTTTTAAAAAAAACAAGAAAGGTCCCAAAGGATCTGGAGCATGCATTTATATCGTCGGTGGAAGTACAATTACATGGAGGATCTCAAGGAAAAGAAAAATTACAACCGAGTCCCTATATTTTGCAACAAGCACCCCACAAAGATGCGCGAAAACGCGATCGAGTCCAAAGCCGTCGCCGACGGTTGATGACTTGCCGGCGTGACCGCCGCTTCCTCCACCGTGGACGAAACCACTTGGGAAAGAAGCGGCGCTCACCGTCATGCCGGCCCGCTCCTTTTCCCCACTATACACGCACTCCACCTACGATATGAACACCACCATAAATACAACAAGCAAAAAAAATGTAAAACGTCGGAGATGCAAAAAAAAATTACTAGCATTTGACAATAGTTTTTGGGGTATTCACAAAAATATGTTTGGACTTTGTAGAATTTTGGTGGTTTTCATGCAAAAAAAAAAAATCCATGGATAACTCCTCCAAAGAAGTGGGTACCGATCATGTTGATCAAAGGGTCGGAGATTCAACTATGAGTTTGATCAAAACAAAAAAATAGTATTATGATCGATTTTCTAAATGCAGATACTTACTTTCAATTAATTGCTTAGCAGAAGTATAAAATTCTTCAATTAGACGGGACATGAAGAGGAGACGCCCTCGCACTAATCGAGGTCCACCTACGGAGTGTTTGGCCTTAAACATCTACACTAGCTGGCAGAAAACTTTTAGCACTACCAAGTTATGTTTAAAGAAAGCTAACCATTTCACATATTACAAGAAGCAATGAAACATAACTAATGGCTGTCAGATCTGATAAAAAACTATCTAGACAAAGCTTCAACTTCACACAGCTTGAGCAAATCTCATCACATCATGGTAGCAAAATTCCGGCAACTCGGTCATCTTGAGGAGTAGTGGTGATGCTATGAGTGGGCCATACTAGCTTGTGACCCACCCTTGGCTACAAGCTTTCCCTTATGTTTTGTCATAATGTGGCCCATTAGCAATGAATAGACCATTCAAGGCCCACCCTCTGATGGCCGGCCCATCTATGATTTTGTGTCATGCTCTACCAGCATTGAGCACCTAAATCTAGTTTCTCATCCTCATCGGATGTGTGCAGCCATGCCCAAGATGAAGGAACACATATTAAAGATGATAAACATAGGAATTGATCACATACTGCTCAAAAGGTAATTTGTTCCTCATGGTCCAAGTAACCTAGCAGGCAGCAACAATAAGGAAGGTATAGAACTTCTCCCGGCAGGAAAGAAAGCATAAAGCCAAGCATACCATTGCCAAAGAGATCTAGGGAAAGAGTTAGATCCAAAACATATTTCTCAAGTTCCCCAAACAACTTTTCGCAGTACAACAAGTGAGAAAAATGATTGGTTGTTTCCACATTGCTACAAAGAGATCAATAAGGACACCCACGCTAAAAACTTATTTGGAACAAAAGGAGTATCAAATAGCACATTATGGCTGGTGGACAAAGAAGTAGAGTTCAACCAGGGACCTAATCAAAATCTCACTAAATTACCATTATTTAGAACCACCTTTATACCCTTAAAACAAGTTTCATTCACTTCGAGTAAACCCTTACAACACAAGAATAATTACTTGCTCTCATTTTAGCAACAAAAAATTCAAGTATTTAGCTTTGACAGTCTTTTGCTAAAGTTCCTCCTGAGCTTCAAGCTTTCACCACCATTTACAAAGGCGCCTAATGTCTCATTTCTTGAGATCGTTAGTTCTAAAGCTACCTTTTTTCCCCTTTGGATCTACGAACTCTAGCCCGTTTCACATATGGTACTTTATTTTTTGTTTCTTCTATCAACCTAGAAAGTCTTATTTTGTGCTTATTTGAGGTCGTAATAAAGATTTATTGAGAAAAACATAGACATGTAATAGGATGGAATAAACAAAGAGACAAGAGTCCAGAAGATTTAATCCTACCCCAAAGGAGGGAGAATTACATGTCCATGCATCCAATTTCTCAATCATTTTAGCATTCAGGAAATCCCAATCAATCTATTCAAGTTAGAGAAAGTTATAGGCACACCAATCATATTTCAAAGGAAGATTAGTTGGGTAACTGAATTTTTCGATAAAGGGAATATATTAATATCGAGAGATACCAATTACACCAGCCTCAACAACCACCACCCACACTACGGATGCACACACCAAAAAACGAAAAGAAAACTAAGAAACAAAAGTCCCGCTACAGTATCACGGACCTAACAAGCAATACATCCACCACCATGACAACACCTGAATTGCAGACTCTCCAAAAACGACGCCTCCAAGAAGGGGCTGCAACACCGTCGTCGCCCGATCAAAGATCTTAGGTTTTCACCCTGAAGATAGTCCCCACTCTCGAAACAATGCCTCCACCAAGGTCACTACCAGGCACAACCAGTTAAGGCCAGAACTTGGATTTTCACCCTGAAAGGTAGGACTCTGTGCTTCACATGTGTTGTAGCCCCCACTTTCATACCGCTGCTGTGAAGCCCGGACACCAAGCAAGCCTCTCAACAGCGCAGAGACTTGAACCTCCCTTAGCTAGTCCTCCCCTTCGGCCTTCATGAAATTCTCTTCTTCCGACTTTCATCATGGATCCATAGTCACTTGATGTCAACACAGAAAAAGAGCTTCGCGCCGCTCCCTCTAGAACCAAACGGTCGGAATAAACGCATGGGTGCGCACGACCGAATACCTCGATCCAGAAACTCAGTCAAAGCATCACATTCGCCACGGAGCCTTGGAACTCAACCCTCGGCGCATCACGAGTCCAGCTCCGGAGGTCCTCCTCTTCACGCAAGAGAGGCCCTAGGACCGCCGCCTTTATTCGGAGGACCCACGTCGGCGACCATCCCGGGCTGGCCAACCCAACCCTCCACCGGCGACACCATCGCCGGCTTCCATGCACCTCCATCTCACCGCCGGCTGGCGATGATAGATCAAAAATCCACCACCACCAACCGCAGGCCGACCCTCTCCGGCGAAGAAGAGGCCACCTCCTCCGTCAAACCCAAGGCTGCTGCCTGATACGTCTCCAACGTATCGATAATTTCTTATGTTCCATGCTACATTATTGATGATATCTACATGTTTTATGCACATTATATGTCGTATTTACTCATTTTCTGGAACTAACCTATTAACAAGATGCCGAAGAGCCATTCTTGTCGCTGTTTTTGGTTTCGAAATCCTAGTAACGAAATATTCTCGAATTGGACGAAATCAACGCCCGTGGTCCTATTTTTGCACGAAGCTTCCAAGACCGAAGGAGAGTCGAAGTGGGGCCACGAGGTGGCGACACCACAGGCGGCGCGGCCAGGCCTGGCGCGCCGACCTATGGTGTGGGCCCTCGTGTCGCCTCTTGACCTGCCCTTCCGCCTACAAATAGCCTCCGTCGCCCCCGGAGAGACGATACGGAAAACCTTCCAGAGACGCCGCCGCCGCGAATCCCATCTCGGGGATTCGGGAGATCGCCTCGGCACCTGCCGGAGGGGATTCATCTCCGAGGACTCTTCATCGCCATGATCGCCTCGGAGTGATGAGTGAGTAGTTCACCCTGGACTATGGGTCCATAGCGTAGCTAGATGGTCGTCTTCTCCTAATTGTGCTTCATTGTTGGATCTTGTGAGTTGCCTAACATGATCAAGATCATCTATCTGTAATTCTATATGTTGTGTTTGTCGGGATCCGATGAATAGAGAATGCTATGTTATGGTGATTATCAATCTATTGTTTATGTGTTGTTTATGATCTTGCATGCTCTCCGTTATTAGTAGAGGCTCTGGCCAAGTTTTTGCTCTTAACTCCAAGGGAGTATTTATGCTCGATAGTGGGTTCATGCCTTCATTGACACCTGGGACAGTGACAGAAAGTTCTAAGGTTGTGATGTGATGTTGCCACTAGGGATAAAACATTGATTCTATGTCTAAGGATGTAGTTGTCGATTACATTACGCACCATACTTAATGCAATTGTCTGTTGCTTTGCAACTTAATCCTGAAAGGGGTTCGGATGATAACCTGAAGGTGGACTTTTTAGGCATAGATGCAGTTGGATGGAGGTCTATGTACTTTATCGTAATGCCCTGATTAAATCTCACTATATTTATCATATCATGTATATGCATTGTTATGCCCTTTTCTATTTGTCAATTGCCCGACTGTAATTTGTTCATCCAACATGCTTTTATCTTATGGAGAGACACCTCTAGTGAACTGTGGACCCCGGTCCTATTCTTTACATCGCATACAATCAATCAATACTTGTTTTTTGTTTTCATGCAAACAATCATCTTCCACACAATACGGTTAATCCTTTGTTACAGCAAGCCGGTGAGATTGACAACCTCTGTTTCGTTGGGGCAAAGTACTTTGGTTGTGTGTGTGCAGGTTCCACGTTGGCGCCGGAATCCCTGGTGTTGCGCACCGCCACCATCAACCTTCAACGTGCTTCTTGGCTCCACGGTTCGATAAACCTTGGTTTCATCCTGAGGGAAACTTGCTTCTATACGCATCATACCTTCCACTTGGGGTTCCCAACGGACGTGTGCATCTACGCGTATCAAGCTAAATTGCCGTTCTTGGGAACTAAAGAAAAGTTACACCAGAATTGCCTCCCACCGACTAAATTTCTGGCGTGTTCTGGGAGATCAAGACATCAAGGGAGTCTCCACTTTCTCAATCTCTTTACTTTGTTTTTGTCTTGCTTTATTTTATTTACTACTTTGTTTGCTGCACCTAAACAAAACACACAAAAATTAGTTGCTAGTTTTACTTTATTTACTGTCTTGCTCTCCATATCAAAAACACAAAAAAATTAGTTACTTGCATTTACTTTATCTAGTTTGTTTTATTTACTGCTAAAATGAATACCCCTGAAAATACTAAGTTGTGTGACTTCACAAACGCAAATAATAATGATTTCCTATGCACACCTATTGCTCCACACCGCTACTACAGCAGAATTCTTTGAAATTAAACCTGCTTTACTGAACCTGGTTATGAGAGATCAATTTTCTGGTGTTAGTTCATGATGTTGCTGCCCATCTTAATAATTTTGTTGAACTTTGTGAAATGCAAAAGTATAAGGATGTAGATGGTGATATTATTAAATTGAAAGTGTTTCCTTTCTCATTAAGAGGAAGAGCTAAAGATTGGTTGCTATCTTTGCCTAAGAATAGTATTGATTCATGGACTAAATGTAAAGATGCTTTTATTGGTAGATATTCCCCGCTAAAATTATATCTTTGAGAAGTAGCATAATGAATTTTAAGCAATTATATACGAACATGTTGCTCAAGCATGGGAGAGAATGAAAACTTTGGTAAAGAATTGCCCAACCCATGGACTGACTACTTGGATGATCATCCAAACCTTCTATGCAGGACTAAATTTTTCTTCACGGAATTTATTGGATTCAGCCTGGAGGTACCTTTATGTCCATCACTTTGGGGCGGCTACAAAGCTTCTTGATGATATGATGATAAATTACTCTGAATGGCACACGGAAAGAGCTCCACAAGGTAAGAAGGTAAATTCTGTTGAAGAAACCTCTTCCTTGAGTGATAAGATTGATGTGATTATGTCTATGCTTGTGAATGGTAGATCTAATGTTGATCCAAATAATGTTCCTTTAGCTTCATTGGTTGCTCAAGAAGAAAATGTTGATGTGAATTTCATTAAAAACAATAATTTCAACAACAATGCTTATAGGAACAACTCTGGTAATAACTATAGGCCATATCCTTCTGCTAATGGTAATGGTTATGGTAATTCTTATGGGAATTCTTACAACAGTAATAGGAGTGTACCCTCTGGTCTTGAAGCTATGCTTAAAGAATTTATTAGTACACAAACTTTTTAACAAATCTGTTGAGGAAAAGCTTGATAAAATTGATATTATTGCTTCTAGAGTTGATAGACTTGCCTCTGTTAATCTTTTAAAATTGAAAGTTATGCCTAATAATGATATTGATAATAAGATTAATACTACAGCAAATTCCATCCAAGTTAGAATTAATGAGAATATAAGATTAATGGCTGAATTGGTGCTAGGTGGGATAGAGAAGAAAATGAAAAACTAGCTAAAGAGAATAATGTAGCTAAAGTTTGGACTATTACCACCATTAGTAATGATAATGATTCACATGTTGCTGTACCTCCTACTATCAATGGTAAAATAATTGGTGTTGGCAATGTTTTCTCCTAGTGCAAAGCGTACAAAACTGCCTGAAATTGCTAAAACTGAAACTGCTTGTGATAAAACTGCTGAAATTTTTCCAACCTTGGAAACAATGATCCCATTGCTGTAGCTCATAATGATTTAGATTTTGATGATTGCCACATCTCTGAAGTTATAAAGTTCTTACAAAAACTTGCTAAAAGTCCTAATGCTAGTGCTATAAATTTAGCCTTTACAAAACATATTACAAATGCTCTCATAAAAGCTAGAGAAGAGAAACTAAAACTTGAAACTTCTATTCCTAGAAAGTTAGAAGATGGTTGGGAGCCCATCATTAAAATGAAATGCAATGACTTTGAATGTAATGCTCTATGTGATCTTGGTGCAAGTATTTCGTTATGCCTAAAAAGATTTATGATATGCTTGACTTGCCACCATTGAAGAATTGTTATTTGGATGTTAATCTTGCCGATAATGTTAAAAAGAAACCTTTGGGAGGATTGATAATGTGCACATTACGGTTAACAATAACCTTGTCCCGTTGATTTTGTTGTCTTGGATATCGAATGCAATGCATCTTGTCCTATTGTGTTGGGAAGACCTTTTCTTCGAACCGTTGGTGCTGTTATTGATATGAGGGAAGGTAATATTAAATATCAATTTCCTCTCAAGAAAGGTATGGAACACTTTCCTAGAAAGAGAATGAAGTTGCCTTTTGATTCTATTATTAGAACAAGTTATGATATTGATGCTTCTACTCTTGATGTTACTTGATTTGCACTTCTGCCTAGCTGAAAGGCGTTAAAAGCGCTTATGGGAGACAACCCATGTTTTTACTACAGTACTTTGTTTTATATTTGAGTCTTGGAAGTTGTTTACTACTGTAGTAACCTCTCCTTATTATGTTTTTGTGCCAACTAAAGTTTCTATGTTAAAGTTGATGTTATATTTGGGATCACTGCGCAGAAACAGCATTGATGGGCACAAGTCTCTGTAGAAAATTCAAAAAAATCTGCCAATTTCTGAGCGTGATCCTCAGATATACGCAACTTTCATTAGTTTTGAGTTTTCCATTTGAGCAAGTCTGGTGCCATTTTAAAATTCGTTTTACGGACTGTTCTGTTTTTAGATTAATTCTGCCTTTTATTTCACATTGCCATATTTGCTATATTGGATGAATTTCTTTGATCCATTAATGTCCAGTAGCTTTGTGCAATGTCCAGAAGTGTTAAGAATGATTGTGTCACCTCTGAATATGTGAATTATTAATTATGCACTAACCCTCTAATGAGTTTGCTTGAAGTTTGGTGTGAAGGAAGTTTTCAAGGGTCAAGAGAGGAGTATGATATACTATGATCAAGAGGAGTGAAAGCTCTAAGCTTGGGGATGCCCCTGGTTCATCCCTGCATATTTTAAGAAGACTCAAGCGTCTAAGCTTGGGGATGCCCAAGGCATCCCCTTCTTCATCGACAACATCATCAGGTTCCTCCTGAAACTATATTTTTTATTCAGTCACATCTTGTGTTCTTTACTTGGATCGTCGGTTTGTTTTGTTTTTGTTTTTGTTTGAATAAAATGGATCTAGCATTCACTTTGTGGGAGAGAGACACGCTCACTTGTTGCATATGGACAAATATGTCCTTAGGCTTTACTCATAATATTCACGAAGTTTCTTCTTCGTTAAATTGTTATATGGTTGGAAATTGAAATGTTACATGTAGTAATTCTAAAATGTCTTGGATAATGTGATACTTGGCAATTGTTGTGCTCATGTTTAAGCTCTTGCATCATATACTTTGCACCCATTAATGAAGAAATACATAGAGCTTGCTAAAATTTGATTTGCATATTTGGTCTCTCTAAGGTCTAGATAATATCTAGTATTGAGTTTTGAACAACAAGGAAGACGGTAGAGTTTTATAATGTTTACAATATGTCTTTTATGTGAGTTTTGCTGCCGGTTCATCCTTGAGTTTGCTTCAAATAACCTTGCTAGCCTAAACCTTGTATCGAGAGGGAATACTTCTCATGCATCCAAAATCCTTGAGCCAACCACTATGCCATTTGTGTCCACCATACCTACTACATGGTATTTCTCCGCCATTCCAAAGTAAATTGCTTGAGTGCTACCTTTAAAATTCGATCATTTACCTTTGCAATATATAGCTCATGGGACAAAATAGCCTTAAAACTATCGTAGTATTGAATATGTACTTATGCACTTTATATTTTATTAAGTTGCTTGTTGTGCGATAACCATGCTTAGGGACGCCATCAATTACTCTTTATTGAATATCATGTGAGTTGCTATGCATGTCCGTCTTGTCAAGTAAGAGGGATCTACCACCTTAATGGTTGGAGCATGCATATTGTTAGAAGAACATTGGGCCGCTAACTAAAGCCATGAATCATGGTTGAAGTTTCAGTTTTGGACATATATCCTCAATCTCATATGAGAATAATAATTGTTGCTACATGCTTATGCATTAAGAGGAGTCCATTATCTGTTGTCCATGTTGTCCCGGTATGGATGTCTAAGTTGAGAATAATCAAAAGCAGAAATCCAAAATGCGAGCTTTCTCCTTAGACCTTTGTACAGGTGGCATGGAGGTTTTGTGACACTTGGTTGAAACATGGCATTGCGAAGATCCGGTAGTCCAAGCTAAGTAGGACAAGGTGGGCACTATTAGTACACTATGCATGAGGCTTGCAACTTGTAAGATATAATTTACATAACTCATATGCTTTATTACTCACGTTGACAAAATTGTTTCATGTTTTCAAAATAAAAGCTCTAGCACAAATACGCAATCGATGCTTTCCTCTTTGAAGGACCATTCTTTTACTTTTATTGTTGAGTCAGCTTACCTATCTCCCTCCACCTTAAGAAGCAAACACTGTGTGAACTGTGCATTGATTCCTACATACTTGCATATTGCACTTGTTATATTACTCATGTTGACAATATCCATGAGATATACATGTTATAAGTTGAAAGCAACCGCTGAAACTTAATCTCCCTTTGTGTTGCTTCAATACCTTTACTTTGATTTATTGCTTTATGAGTTAACTCTTATGCAAGACTATTTATGCTTGTCTTGAAGTACTATTCATGAAAAGTCTTTTTTTGATTCAGTTGTTTACTCATGTCATTACCATTGTTTTGATCGCTGCATTCATTACATATGTTTACAAATTGTATGATCAAGATTATGATGGCATGTCACTGGAAATTATCTTTGTTATCGTTTTAGCTCGACGAGCAACTAAGCTTGGGGATGCTGATACGTCTCCAACGTATCGATAATTTCTTATGTTCCATGCTACATTATTGATGATATCTACATGTTTTATGCACATTATATGTCGTATTTACGCATTTTGGAACTAACCTATTAACAAGATGCCGAAGAACGATTCTTGTTTTATTGTTTTGGTTTCGAAATCCTAGTAACGAAATATTCTCGGAATTGGACGAAATCAACGCCCGGGGTCCTATTTTTGCACGAAGCTTCCGAGAAGACCGAAGGAGAGTCAAGTGGGGCCACGAGGTGGCGACACCACGAGGCGGCGCGGCCCGGCCCTGGCGCGCCGACCTATGGTGTGGGCCTCGTGCCGCCTCTTGACCTGCCCTTCCGCCTACAAACAGCCTCCGTCGCGAAACGGTAGAGAGCCACGATACGGAAAACCTTCCGAGACGCCGCCGCTGGAATCCATCTCGGGGATTCGGAGATCGCCTGACCTGCCGGGAGGTCATCTCCCGGAGGGCTCTTCATCGCCATGATCGCCTCGGGTGATGAGTGAGTAGTTCACCACCTGGACTATGGGTCCATAGCGGTAGCTAGATGGTCGTCTTCTCTAATTGTGCTTCATTGTTGGATCTTGTGAGCTGCCTAACATGATCAAGATCATCTATCGTAATTCTATATGTTGTGTTTGTCGGGATCCGATGAATAGAGAATGCTATGTTATGGTGATTATCAATCTATTGTTTATGTGTTGTTTATGATCTTGCATGCTCTCCGTTATTAGTAGAGGCTCGGCCAAGTTTTTGCTCTTAACTCCAGAGGAGTATTTATGCTCGATAGTGGGTTCATGCCTTCATTGACACGGGACAGTGAGAAGTTCTAAGGTTGTGATGTGTTGTTGCCACTAGGGATAAAACATTGATTCTATGTCTAAGGATGTAGTTGTCGATTACATTACGCACCATACTTAATGCAATTGTCATTTGCAACTTAATGAAGGGGTTCGGATGATAACTGAAGGTGGACTTTTTAGGCATAGATGCGGTTGGATGGCGGTCTATGTACTTTGTCGTAATGCCACGATTAAATCTCACTATATTTATCATATCATGTATATGCATTATATTCTTTTCTATTTGTCAATTGCCGACTGTTGTTCACCCAACATGCTTTTATCTTATGGGAGAGACACCTCTAGTGAAGTGGACCGGGTCTATTCTTTACATCGCATACAATCTCAATACTTGTTTTCTTGTTTTCTTGCAAACAATCATCTTCCACACAATACGGTTAATCCTTTGTTGACAAGCCGGTGAGATTGACAACCTCAGTGTTTCATTAGGGCAAAGTACTTTGGTTGTGTTGTGCAGGTTCCACGTTGGCGCGGAATCCCTGGTGTTGCGCGCATTACATTTCGCCATCATCAACCTTCAACGTGCTTCTTGGCTCTGGTTCGATAAACCTTGGTTTCATATCTGGGAAACTTGCTTCTATACGCATCATACCTTCCACTTGGGGTTCCCAACGGACGTGTGCATCTACGCGTATCACCGCCCCGGCGCCCTCGTGTCGCGGAAGATGCCGAGATCGCCTCCACGCAACGAGAGGCGGGGGTGGATGGCATGGCGCAGACCGAAGATCGCCGCCGCCCACCACCAACCTGCCGAGATGCCGAGAAGCCGACGAGAAGAGGGAGACCGCAGCGCCGCCCATCCCACCCGTGATGCGCGTAAATGTACACGTCCGTTGGGAACCCCAAGAGGAAGGTATGATGCGCACAGTGGCAAGTTTTCCCTCAGAAAGAAACCAAGGTTGATCAGGAGGAGCCAAGAAGCACGTTGAAGGTTGATGGTCGCGAAATGTGATGCGGCGCAACACGAGATCTGCGCCAACGTGGAATCCACAAACAAAAGTACTTTGCCCCCAAAACAGTGAGGTTGTCAATCTCACCGGCTTGCTTGTAACAAAGGATTAAACGTATCGAGTGGAAGATGTTTGCAAAGAAAATAGTAAAACACAATTGCGTAGATTGTATGCTATGTAAAGAATAGGACCGGGGTCCAGATTCACTAGAGTGTCTCTCCCATAAGATAAAAGCATGTTGGGTGAACAAATTACGATCGGGCAATTGACAAATAGAGAAAGGCATAACAATGCATATACATGATATGATAAATATAGTGAGATTTAATTGGGCATTACGACAAAATACATAGACCGCCATCCATCCCAATCATCCTAAAAAGTCCACCTTGGTTATCATCCGAACCCCCAGTATTAAGTTGCAAAGCAACAGACAATTGCATTAAGTATGGTGCGTAATGTAATCGACAACTACATCCTTAGACATAGAATCAATGTTTTATCCCTAGTGGCAACAAAACATCCACAACTTAGAACTTCTCTCACAGTTGTCAATTCAATGGAGGCATGAACCCACTATCGAGCATACCTCCCTCCTCTTGGAGTTAAGAGTAAAGCTTGGCCGAGCCTCTACTAGTAACGGAGAGCATGCAAATCAACACATAATGTTGATAATCACCATAATCATACTACTCTATCCATCGGATCCCGACAAACACAACATATAGAATTACAAATAGATGATCTTGATCATGTTAGGCAGCTCACAAGATCCAACAATGAAGCACAACAAGGAGAAGACGGCCATCTAGCTGTGGACCCATGGTCCGGGGTGAACTACTCACTCATCACTCCGAGGCGACCATGGCGGTGTAGAGTCCTCCGGGGAGATGTCCCGGCGGGTGCGGAGGCGATCTCTGATCCCCGAGATGGGATCGCGGCGGCTGCCTCCAAGGTTTTCGTATCGTGGCTCGCTCGGCTCTTGGGGTTTGGCGAGGCGGAGGGTCAACGGGGGCCACACGAGGGGCCTAGGGGGTAGGTCGGGCGCGGGGCTTGGCGCCGCCTAGCTGGCTGCCTCGTGGCCCCACCGTTATCTCTTTGGTCTTGAAGCTTCGTGCAAAATAGGACCCTGGCGAAAGTTTCGTCCAATTCCGAGAATATTTCTTTACTAGGATTTCGAAACCAAAAACAGAGAAAAGCAACTGGCTCTTCGCATCTTGTTAATAGGTTAGTTCCGAAAATGCATAAATATGACATATAATGTGCATAAAACATGTAGGTATCATCAATAAAGTAGCATGGAACATAAGAAATTATCGATACGTTGGCATCATCCCAAGCTTAGTTCCTCGTCGGCAGGTAAAACGATAACAAAGATAATTTCAAGTGACATGCCATCATAATCTTGATCATACTATTTGTAAACATATGTAATGAATGCAGCGATCAAAGCAAAGGTAATGACATGAGTAAACAAGTGAATCATATGACAAAGACTTTTCATGAATAGTACTTCAAGACAAGCATCAATAAGTCTTGCATAAGAGTTAACTCATAAAGCAATAAATCAAAGTAAAGGTGTTGAAGCAACACATAGGAAGATTAAGTTTCAGCTGCTTTCAACTTATAACATGTATATCTCATGGATATTGTCAACATAAAGTAATATAATAAGTGCAATATGCAAGTATGTAGGAATCAATGCACAGTTCACACAAGTGTTTGCTTCTTAAGGTGGAAGGAGATAGGTAAACTGACTCAACAATAAAATAAAAGAATGGTCCTTCAAAGAGGAAAGCATCGATTGCTGTATTTGTGCTAGAGCTTTTATTTTGAAAACATGAAACAATTTTGTCAACGTAGTAATAAAGCATATGAGTTATGTAAATTATATCTTACAAGTTGCAAGCCTCATGCATAGTATACTAATAGTGCCCTACCCTTAGCTTGGACTACCGGATCTTTGCATGCCATGTTTCAACCAAGTGTCACAAGGGGTACCTCCATGCCGCCTACAAAGGTCCAAGGAGAAAGCTCGCATTTTGGATTTCTCGCTTTGATTATTCTCAACTTAGACATCCATACCGGGACAACATGGACAACAGATAATGGACTCCTCTTAAATGCATAAGCATGTAGCAACAATTATTATTCTCATATGAGATTGAGATATATGTCCAAACTGAAACTTCAACCATGATTCATGGCTTTAGTTAGCGGCCCAATGTTCTTCTCTAACAATTTTGCATGCTCCAACCACTAAAATGATAGATCAGACAAGACGGACATGCATAGCAACTCACATGATATTCAACAATAGTTGATGGCGTTCCCCAGAAGCATGGTTATCGCACAACAAGCAACTTAATAAAATATAAAGTGCATAAGTACATATTCAATACTACGATAGTTTTTAAGGCTACTTTGTCCCATGAGCTATATATTGCAAAGGTGAATGATGGAATTTTAAAGGTAGCACTCAAACAATTTACTTTGGAATGGCGGAGAAATACCATGTAGTAGGTAGGTATGGTGGACACAAATGGCATAGTAGTTGGCTCAAGGATTTTGGATGCATGAGAAGTATTCCCTCTCGATACAAGGTTTAGGCTAGCAAGGTTATTTGAAGCAAACTCAAGGATGAACAGTGCAGCAAAACTCACATAAAAGACATATTGTAAACATTATAAGACTCTACACCGTCTTCCTTGTTGTTCAAAACTCAATACTAGATATTATCTAGACCTTAGAGAAACCAAATATGCAAATCAAATTTTAGCAAGCTCTATGTATTTCTTCATTAATGGGTGCAAAAGCATATGATGCAAGAGCTTAAACATGAGCACAACAATTGCCAAGTATCACATTATCCAAGACATTTTAGAATTACTACATGTAGCATTTTCCAATTCCAACCATATAACAATTTAACGAAGAAGAAACCTTGAACATTATGAGTAAAGCCTAAGGACACATGTGTCCATATGCAATGAGCGTGTCTCCCACAAAGTGAATGATAGGATCCATTTTATTCAAACAGAAACAAAAACAAAAACAAGCCGAGTCCAAGTAAAGAACACAAGATGTGACTGAAAAATATAGTTTGGGGAGGAACGATGATGTTGTTGATGAAGAGGGGATGCCTTGGGCATCCCAAGCTTAGACGCTTGAGTCTTCTTAAAATATGCAGGGGTGAACCACGGGGCATCCCCAAGCTTAGAGCTTTCACTCCTCTTGATCATAGTATATCATACTCCTCTCTTGACCCTTGAAAACTTCCTTCACACCAAACTTCAAGCAAACTCATTAGAGGGTTAGTGCACAATTAATAATTCACACATTCAGAGGTGACACAATCATTCTTTACACTTCTGGACATTGCATAATGCTACTGGACATTAATGGATCAAATAAATCAACATAGCAAAAGAGGGCGAAATGGCAGAATCACAAACAGAACAGTCCGTAAAGACGAATTTAAAGCTGGCACTAGACTTGCTCAAATGGAAAAACTCAAAACTAATGAAAGTTGCGTACATATCGAGGATCACGCAATTGGCAGATTTTTCGAATTTTCTACGGAGGACTGTGCCCAGATTCGTGACAGACAGCAATGCTGTTTCTGCGCAGCGATCCCAAATATAACATCAACTTTGACATAGAAACTTTACTTGGCACAAAAACATGATAAGGAGAGGCTACAGTAGTAAACAACTTCCAAGACTCAACAAAACAAAAAATTGCTGTAGTAAAAACATGGGTTGTCTCCCATAAGCGCTTTCTTTAACGCCTTTCAGCTAGGCGCAGAAAGTGCAAATCAAGTATTATCAAACGAAGAAGCATCAACATTATAACCAGGGGTGTTGGGAGTTTTCTCAACCAAGCATAGTATATTTGATATATAAGTTTTAGCGTATCCCTTTTCATTAGTCTTGGGCTTGCTACTCTCATCGAACAAATTTTCAGAACAAGCCAAGCATAGTTATTTTCTAATGCATCATTCATAGCTAGGAGTTTACATGGTATTGGTGCCTTGATTTCCCCACCATCATTAATGTTATTAGTGTACCTTATTCTATCCATGTCCATTTTTTCAAGAAGACCAATAAAATTGGTATGAGAACCTAGCATATTAAATTTAGCAAAAACCTTTCTAGCCTCTCTTGCTAGACCGCCAAATTCTCTAAGAAGAGTTTCTAGAACGAAATCTTTCTTTTCCCCTTCTTCCATATCACCAAGTGTAAGAAACATGTGTTGGATTATAGGATTGAGATTAACAAATTTAGTTTCCAACATGCGAACTAAAGCAGCAGCAATTTCATAGGTAGGTGCAAGTTCTACCAAGTGTTTATCTTCAAAATTTTCAGTAATACTAACATGATTGAAAAATTCTTCTATATTATTTCTCCCACTATGGACCCACGTCCTACCGGTATGTCTTTTGTGGTGAAATTAAAAGGAAACATGAAAAAAACAAAAAGTAAACTAGGCAAACAGAGTAAAGACAAGTAACTAATTTTTTTGTGTTTTCGATATAGAGAGCAAGACAGTAAATAAAGTAAAACTAGCAACTAATTTTTTTGTATTTTGATTTAGTGCAGCAAACAAAGTAGTAAATAAAATAAAGCAAGACAAAAACAAAGTAAAGAGATTGAGAAGTGGAGACTCCCCAGCGTGTCTTGATCTCCCAAGAGCAACTAAAAATGCTTGATGCGCGTAAATGTACACGTCCGTTGGGAACCCCAAGGAAGGTATGATGCGCACGGTGGCAAGTTTTCCCTCGAAAGAAACCAAGGTTGATCAACCAGGAGGAGCCAAGCACGTTGAAGGTTGATGGTCGCGAAATGTGATGCGGCGCAACACCAGGGATTCCTGCGCCAACGTGGAATCTGCACAACAAAACCAAAGTACTTTGCCCCAACGAAACAGTGAGGTTGTCAATCTCAACTTGCTTGTGCAAAGGATTAAACGTATCGAGTGGAAGATGTTTGCAAAGAAAATAGTAAAACACAATTGCAGTAGATTGTATGCTATGTAAAGAATAGGACCGGGGTCCACAGTTCACTAGAGGTGTCTCTCCCATAAGATAAAAGCATGTTGGGTGAACAAATTACAATCGGGCAATTGACAAATAGAGAAAGGCATAACAATGCATATACATGATATGATAAATATAGTGAGATTTAATTGGGCATTACGACAAAGTACATAGACCGCCATCCGCATCTATGCCTAAAAAGTCCACCTTCAGGTTATCATCCGAACCCCTCCAGTATTAAGTTGCAAAGCAACAGACAATTGCATTAAGTATGGTGCGTAATGTAATCGACAACTACATCCTTAGACATAGAATCAATGTTTTATCCCTAGTGGCAACAGCACATCCACAACCTTAGAACTTTCTGTCACTGTCCCCGATTCAATGGAGGCATGAACCCACTATCGAGCATAAATACTCCCTCTTGGAGTTAAGAGTAAAAACTTGGCCTACTAGTAACGAGAGCATGCAAGATCATAAACAACACATAAACAATAGATTGATAATCACCATAATCATAGTACTCTCTATCCATCGGATCCCGACAAACACAACATATAGAATTACAAATAGATGATCTTGATCATGTTAGGCAGCTCACAAGATCCAACAATGAAGCACAACAAGGAGAAGACGACCATCTAGCTACGCTATGGACCCATGGTCCAGGGGTGAACTACTCACTCATCACTCCGGAGGCGACCATGGCGGTGTAGAGTCCTCCGGGGGATGAATCCTCTCCGGTGCGGGCGAGAGGCGAATCCCCGAGATGGGATTCGCGGCGGCGGCTCTGGAAGGTTTTCCGTATCGTGGCTCTCGCGGGGTTTCGCGACGGAGGCTTTAAGTAGGCGGAGGGTCAACGCGGGGGCCACACGAGGGGCCTAGGGGGTAGGTCGGCGCGGCCGGGGCTTGGGCCGCGCCGCCTGGCCTGCCTCGTGGCCCCACTTCGTTATCTCTTCGGTCTTCCGGAAGCTTCGTGCAAAAATAGGACCCTGGGCGAAAGTTTCGTCCAATTCCGAGAATATTTCTTTACTAGGATTTCGAAACCAAAAACAGCAGAAAACAACTGGCTCTTCGGCATCTTGTTAATAGGTTAGTTCCATGCATAAATATGACATATAATGTGCATAAAACATGTAGGTATCATCAATAAAGTAGCATGGAACATAAGAAATTATCGATACGTTGGAGACGTATCAACCCGCGCCGACCGGTCCGCCAAGGGACAGCCGACGGGAGGAGAGTGATGTCTACGGGTGCTTCTATTCTTGTAGACAATGTTGGGCCTCCAAGAGCAGAGGTTTGTAGAGCAGCAAGTTTCCCTTAAGTGGATCACCCAAGGTTTATCGAACTCGAGGAGGAAGAGGTCAAAGATATCCCTCTCAAGCAACCCTGCAATCACAATACAAGAAGTCTCTTGTGTCCCCAACACACCTAATACACTTGTCGGATGTATAGGTGCACTAGTTCGGCGAAGAGATGGTAAAACACGGTGGTATAGATGGTGGTAATATTGCAGAAAGTAAGATGAAAAACGTAAACAAGCGGCGCCGGAAAATAGCTTGCTGGCGTGGAAAGCAATTCTTTGTGATGGAAACAAGGCCTAGGGATCATACTTTCACTAGTGAACACTCTCAACATTGATCGCATAATAAATAACTCTTTCTCATATGTGCTACATATACTCTTGTTTGATAATGAACACCATTCGTTGCGTAGGATTACACGAACCCTCAATGCCGGAGTTAACAAGCTCCACAACATTCGATATTCATGTTTAAGTAACCTTAGAGCATAATAGATCATTGCAAAATAAACCAAGAACTAACATAGAGCACACACTGTCCACATTACACTATGAAGGAGGAATAGATCACATCAATACTATCATAATGATAATTAACTCCACAACCTACAAGAGATCATGATCATACCTACGACAAGAACCACACGGTGCACACACTAGTCACCTTTACACCATGCGGGAGGAATAGACTACTTTAATAACATCACATGAGTAGCACATAACTAGTAGCGATACAAAGCTCATCATATGGATCTCAATCATGTAAGACTCATGAGATCATTGTATTGAAGTACATAGGAGAGAGATTAACCACATAGCTCAGGTACAGCCCCGAGCCTCGATGGAGAACTACTCCCTCCTCATGGGAGCGGCGGCGGTGATGAAGATGGCGGTGGAGATGGCGGTGTCGATGGAGAAGCCTTGGGCACTTCCCCATCCGGCGGCGTGCCGGAACAGAGACTCCGTCCCAGGATCTTGGCTTCGCGATGGCGACGGCTCGGAACTTTCTCGTGCGTGGCTTATTTCTCGGGTTTTAGGTCGGGGAGCTTATATAGGCGAAAGGGGAGCCTCGGAGGGGCCCGGTGGGGCCGGACAACGGGCAGCCCTCAGACACGCCGCCATAGTGTGTGGGGCCCCTGGCCCCCTCTGGTCCCTCTCGGGTGTCTGGAAGCTTCGGTGAAAATAGGTACCGGGCGTTGATTTCGTCCGATTCGAGAATATTTCCTTACTAGGATTCGAAACCAAAAACAGCGAAAACAGGAACGGCACTTCGGCATCTCGTCAATAGGTTAGTTCGGAAAACGCATCAAAACATCATAAAGTGTGAACAAAACATGTAGGTATTGTCATAAAACAAGCATGGAACATCGAAATTATAGATACGTTGGGACGTACAGCATCCCCAAGCTTAGTTCCTACTCACCCTCGAGTAGGTAAACGATAACAAGAATAATTTCTGAGGTGACATGCTACCATCATAATCTTGATCAACATTATTGTAAAGCATATAACATGAATGAAGTGATTCAAAGCAATGGTAAAGATAATGACTAAACAAATGAATCATATAGCAAAACTTTTCATGAATAGTACTTTCAAGACAAGTATCAACAAGACTTGCATAAGAGCTAACTCATAGAGCAATAAATTCAAAGTAAAGGCATCGAAGCAACACAAAGGAAGATATAAGTTTCAGCAGTTGCTTTCAACTTTCAACATGCATATCTCATGGATAATTGTCAACATAGAGTAATATGATGAATGCAAATAAGCAAGTATGTAAGAATCAATGCACGAGTTGACACAAGTGTTTGCTTCTAAGATGGAAGGAAATGGGTAAACTGACTCAACGATAAAGTAAAAGATAGGCCCTTCGAGAGGGAGCAGGGATTAAATCATGTGCTAGAGCTTTTCAAGTTTTGAAATCATATAGAGAGCATAAAAGTAAAATTTTGAGAGGTGTTTGTTGTTGTCAACGAATGGTAATGGGTACTCTAACTACCTTATCAACCAGACTTTCAAGAGCGGCTCCCATGAAGGACGTTATCTCTACAAGGTAGATCATCCCTCTTCTCTTTTGTTTACACATCTACTTTAGTTTTATTTATTAGATGACACTCCCCAACCTTTTCTTTCACAAGCCATGGCTAACCGAATCTCTGGTGCCTTCCAACATTCACATACCATGGAGGAGTGTCTATTTGCAAATTTAAGTTGCTTACGATAAATCAGAGCAACATGTGAAGAGAATTATTAATGCAAGTTAATTAATTGGGCTGGGAACCCCATTGCCAGCTCTTTTTGCAAAATTATTGGATAAGCGGATGAGCCACTAGTCCATTGTGAAAGTCTGTCAAAAGTAAATGACGAGATCGAAAGATAAAACACCACATACTTCCTCATGAGCTATAAAACATTGACATAAATAAGAGGTAATAGCTTTTGAATTGTTTAAAGGTAGCACATGAAGTATTTACTTGGAATGGCAGGAAATACCACATAGTAGGTAGATATGGTGGACACAAATGGCATGGGTTTTGGCTCAAGGTTTTGGATGCACGAAAGTAAAACAAGGCTTAGGCTAGCAAGGTTGTTTGAAGCAAACACAAGTATAAACCGGTACAAAACACATAAGAACATATTGCAAGCATTATAAGACTCTAGACTGTCTTCCTTGTTGCTCAAACACTTTTACCAGAAAATATCTAGACCTCGGAGAGACCAATCATGCAAACCAAATTTCAACAAGCTCTACGGTAGTTCTCATTACTAGATTTAAACTACATGATGCAAGAGCTTAAACATGATATGAGAGCTCAAAACAATTGCCAAGTATCAAATTATTCAAGACCATATGAAGCATTTTCTTATTCCAACCAAATATCAACAAGTGAAGCGATCAACTTTCGCCCTTGAACATTAAAAGCTAAGAACACATGTGTTCATATGAAAAAGCGGAGCGTGTCTCTCTCCCACACATGAGTATGAATTTATTCAGAGAATGAAAATAACAAAATGAAAATAAAAGCACACAGACGCTCCAAGTAAAGTACATAAGATGTGACTGAATAAAAATATAGTTTCAATAGAAGAAACCTGATAAGTTGATGAAGAAGGGATGCCCAAGGCATCCCCAAGCTTAAACGCTTGAGTCTTCTTGAAATATGCGGATGAACCACGGGGCATCCCCAAGCTTAGGCTTTTCACTCTTCTTGATCATATATCATCCTCCTCTCTTGGCCTTTGAAAACTTCTGCCACACCAAACTTCAAACAAACTCATTAGAGGGTTAGTGCATAATCAAAATTCACATGTTCAGAGGTGACACAATCATTCTTAACACTTCTGGACATTGCATAAAACTTCTGAAAGTTAATGGAACAAAGAAACCCATTCAACGTAGCAAAAGCGGCAATGCGAAATAAAGGCAGAATCTGTCAAAAACAGAACAGTCCGTAAAGATGCATCTGTAAGGGGCACTTAACTTGCTCAAACGGAAAAACTCAAAACTAATGAAAGTTGCGTACATATCTGAGGATCACACACGTAAATTTGCAGATTTTTTGATTTTTTTACAGAGACTTCTAATTCGTGACAGACAGCAATGCTGTTTCTGCGCAGCAATCCAAATCTAGCATCAACTTTACCATAGAGACTTTACTTGGCACAAAAACATGATAATGAGAGGTTGCTACAGTAGTAAACAACTTCCAAGACTCAACAAAACAAAAATTGCTGTAGTAAAATAAACACATGGGTTATCTCCCAAGAAGTTCTTTCTTTATAGCCATTAAGATGGGCTATAATTTAATGCTCTCGCAAGAATTAAGATTTGAAGCAAAAGAGAACATCAAGAAGCAAATTCAAAGCACATTTAAGCCTAACCCACTTCCTATGAAAAGGAATCTTGTACACAAATAAATTCATGAAGAACAAAGTGGCAAAAGCATAGAAAAGCAACACAAGCGCAATTTCAAGATTCTCAACATAAAGAGGGGAAACTTAATATTATTAAGATGCATATAACCATGTTTCCCTCTCTCATAATAACTTTCAGTAGCATCATGAACAAACTCAACAATATAACTATCACATACAATATTCTTGTCATGAGCCATATGCATAAAATTATTACTCTGCACATAAGCATAATCAATTTTATTAGTTGTAGTGGGAGCAAATTCAACAAAGTAGCTATCATTATTATTCTCATCAAGTGTAGGAGGCATAGTATAATCATAATAAAATTTACTCTCCATAGTAGGCGGCACCAAAAGACCACTATCATTATAATCATCATAAATAGGAGGCAAAGTATCATCAAAGAAAATTTTCTCCTCAATGCTTGGGGGACTAAAAATATCATGCTCATCAAAACCAGCTTCCCCAAGCTTAGAATTTTCCATATCATTAACAACAATGGTGTTCAAAGCGTTCATACTAATATC
This sequence comes from Lolium multiflorum, assembly GCA_030979885.1. NCBI lineage: Eukaryota > Viridiplantae > Streptophyta > Magnoliopsida > Poales > Poaceae > Lolium > Lolium multiflorum. The sequence continues at coordinate 73,020,563 of CM061750.1, read as the reverse complement.
ATTGCTACTAGCATGCAAATAAGATTCCATAGGTTTTTTAATTTTCGCAGCAAACAATCCATGTCTTAACTCAGGAAAAGAATAAGAAGCTCATTGTTACTTTCCATTATGCCTAACTAGTGTAAACAAGAAACCAAAAGATGCAATTGCAGGATCTAAAGGAAATAGCTTGAGTACTTACAACGGCGCCGGAAAATAGCTTAGTAGCCGAGATCCGGTGTGAGTACCTTTTACCTTTCCTCCCCAACGGCGCTAAATAGCTTGATGTCTACGGGTGCTTCTATTCTTGTAGACAGTGTTGGGCCTCCAAGAGCAGAGGTTTGTAGAACAGCAGCAAGTTTCCCTTAAGTGGATCACCAAGGTTTATCGAACTCAGGGAGGAAGAGGTCAAAGATATCCCTCTCAAGCAACCCTGCAATCACAATACAAGAAGTCTCTTGTGTCCCCAACACACCTAATACACTTGTCGGATGTATAGGTGCACTAGTTAAAGAGATGGTAAAACAGGGGTATAGATGGTGGTAATATTGCAGAAAGTAAAGATGCAGTAAAATAGTAAACAAGCGGCGCCAGAAAATAGCTTGTTGGCGTGGAAAGCAATTCTTTGTGATGGAAACAAGGCCTAGGGATCATACTTTCACTAGTGAACACTCTCAACATTGATCGCATAATAAATAACTCTTTCTCATATGTGCTACATATACTCTTGTTTGATAATGAACACCATTCGTTGCGTAGGATTACACGAACCCTCAACGTCGGAGTTAACAAGCTCCACAACATTCGATATTCATGTTTAAGTAACCTTAGAGCATAATAGATCATTGCAAAATAAACCAAGAACTAACATAGCGCACACACTATGAAGGAGGAATAGATCACATCAATACTATCATAATGATAATTAACTCCACAACCTACAAGAGATCATGATCATAGCCTACGACAAGAACCACACGGTGCACACACTAGTCACCTTTACACCATGCAGGAGGAATAGAGTACTTTAATAACATCACATGAGTAGCACATAACTAGTAGCCATACAAAGCTCATCATATGGATCTCAATCATGTAAGCAGCTCATGAGATCATTGTATTGAAGTACATAGGAGATAGATTAACCACATAGCTACCGGACAGCCAGAGCCTCGTGGAGAACTACTCCTCCTCATGGGAGCAGCGTGATGAAGATGGCGGTGGAGATGGCAGCGGTGTCGATGGAGAAGCCTTCGGGGCACTTCCCCGTCCGGCGGCGTTTGACACAGAGACTCTGTCCCCGGATCTTGGCTTCGCGATGGCGGCGGCTCGGAACTTTTCTCGCATCGTGGCTTATTCTCGGGGTTTTAGGTCAGGGAGCTTATATAGGTGAAAGGGGAGCCGGAGGGGCCCTGGTGGGGGCGGACAACAGGCGGCGCGCCCCCGCCGCGCCGCATGGTGTGTGGGGCCCCTGTGGCCCTCCTGTCCCCTCGGGTGTTGGAAGCTTCCGGTGAAAATAGGGTACGGGCGTTGATTTCGTCCGATTCAAGAATATTTCCTTACTAGGATTTCGAACCAAAAACCACGAGACGCACTTTGGCATCTCGTCAATAGGTTAGTTCCGGAAACGCATCAAAACATCATAAAGTGTGAACAAAACATGTAGGTATTGTCATAAAACAAGCATGGAACATCGAAATTATAGATACGTTGGAGACGTATCAGGCCGCCGCGGCAACCGCCTTCGCTCAAGCACGAGGAGGTGGGGCCCCCGAGAACGCAGCCGACGAGGAAGGGCCCCCGCCGCCGCCACGCCCCGAGGGACTTTGCCCCCGGCGGCGCTACCGGCGGCGGCGACGGAGGGCGAGGTGCGGGAGGGTTAGGGTTGGGGGCGGAGGGTTGGGGAAAAAGATCACATGTCAGCACATGTGTCTTGGGTAACTGAATAAAACTAAAAGATATTGTTACCACCACCAATGGTGAAAACCTTACTCTTAAGTTTTTTTTAGAACACCTCCAAAGGGGCCGTATTTTCCTATAGAATAAAATAATTGTCTAGTTTATCACGAAAAATCTAGAAGAGAACCAAATACAAAGGGCACAAAGCCTCCACCAATCGTTGAAGCAACATAAACTAGGCACTGTACAATGCAAGACGTTACAAGCACCGCCGCTGTTGAAGGGGAGATCGAGAAGCTAGTACCACAAAGACGAACAATATGGGCTGCCCTGACATTGTAGGTGGTGAACACACACAACAACTACCACCGCCACACTGGTCTCGAGGCCACACAACCGTCGAGCCTCGGCTCTGTTATCCAAGCGACCTTGGCTGACACCCAACAACCGCCATGAAGTGGCTCCGGAGGTGTTGCTTTGACACCTGAACATCTAGAACACACACTGGCCCGAGGCCACACCATCCAAATCGACGAATCATACCTAATGCCAAGAGAGAATGTTGGTGCCTCCAACTGTCCAAGGAAGTAGACAATGTCCATAGACGCGTCGAGCGACCCGGGACTGAGGGGAGGGGGGGAGGTTGTTACCTCTAGACAACATAATTTTTGTTTTCTTTTGCATTCTGACATGTAGGTTGCGGTGGCTGTGCCACACTCTGGAACAAAATGGTAAAACTCCAAATCGGCGTAAAAGGAACTTTATCATAAAGCAGAACTCCACATTAATGGAAATTATGGCAGAGCCATTTCCAGCCGTCCAAAATAAACACGACAAACTGTTTTTCGGCACGGGAGCGATTCCCAGCCGTAGAAGCGCGCCGCGAACAGGACGAGCTGAGTGACACAGCGGCGCACGAGCCACGCCTGGCGCGGGCCCCACCGCGTACCGGCGGCCACCATTGCACGGCACGCGCGGTGACGGAGAGATATTTTAACGAACGCCTTCCGATTCATTTCGTTCATCGAAGCAAGCGGCCATCACTCGCTCGCTCGGATACAGAGGAGCGCGACGCACCGCATCGCGCGGACTACTGCACATCACCAGTGGCACCAATGGTGACCGCCTCGCCGCCGCTGCCGCTCGCCACCGCCTCCCGACCGCTCGCCGGGGGCGCGGTCGGGGTCGCGCCGACGCGGCGGCGGCGGGGGTTCGTGGTGCGGAGCGTGGCGAGCGATCGGGAGGTGCGGGGCTCCGCGTCCGCCTCCACCGACGAAGGTAAGCGGCCCCGCCCCCGCACCCGTTTGACTGTGACCAAGTGGATGCTGGTGGGTAGTAATGTGGTTTGAATTGCTTTTGATGCCATGCGGATGTATGATCCTCCTGCCCTGCGTGCGTGTGCGCCTGTGCGGGCGTTCCGGAATTGTGGTGCTGGGGAGCTTTGACGACGGGCTATTGATTTTGTGTGCAGACATTGGTACTCTAGGATTTGGTCTAGAAGAGCATTTTAATTTACTACTGTAATAAACTTTAGCAAATGTATTCGGAATGACTGAATTTAGAACTGGCTGCTGTTCTGACGGTCAGCGGAGTAGTGTGGCGCAACAAGTTAGAATGCTGTACTCAGGATAGGGAATTCTGAAACATTCTTCGGTGTGGACTGCCATAGGTCTGTCATTCTGTCGTTGTTTGTCTGATGATGATGCAGCAAATGCTGCCGTACTATTTCTAGGGTTTGTAGATTTTTAAAAAAATCCTCAAATCTGCAGCTGCGAAATAAATTGTGTAGGGATTTTGCTGAACATAATGCAGTATCAATACTTGTGACGGTGATTGGAACACTATAGCACTTTAAATTGGCAATCAAACAGGATAGTTATTCAAGTAATATTTTCTGAAGGTGGTTAGAACAACAGTGTGAATTTTAGAATCATTGAAGGCGTAAAATTGGTAGCTAACAGCGATTTTTGTGGGAAAGGATGAAACATGACACAACTCAACCTGAACATTTCTTTGATGAAAATGCACTCTGAAGTCTGAACTGATTCTCATTGATTAATGGGGAAAATAGATGTACATTGTTGTACACTGGTGCTCATAACATCGGCAAATGGTGATACAGAACTACAGTACATATCTAGTCTTGCACAAGAATATTCACATGAGGTTAACTATTTCATGTAGTTTTTAGTTTTGACTGTGTACTACCTACTCTTTATAAGATTTCGAATGCTAATGTTTTTTCTTCTTGTAACTCAGAGATTTCAAGCGTGCTAAGCTCCATTGGTTCATCTGCCATCGCATCAAACATCACGCACCATGCAGAGTTCACACCCTTGTTCTCTCCAGAGCACTCTTCGCCCCTAAAGGCTTACCATGCAACTGCTAGAAGTGTTTTTGATGCTCTGATAATGAATTGGAATGCGACATATGACTATTACAACAAAGTGAATGTAAAGCAGGCTTATTACCTGTCCATGGAGTTCTTGCAGGTCTCACAGTCTACTTCTTTTAGCCTTATCTCTTACCTTTTGGTAACTGTGTTATGACGTTATGCAGTTATTTTTCTGTGCTGTAGGGAAGAGCTCTTACAAATGCTATTGGCAACCTAGAGCTAACAGGACAATATGCAGAAGCGTTAAAACAACTTGGACAGGACCTAGAGGATGTTGCTAGTCAGGTAAGCAATTTTTTCTGGTGATTGGTTTTTATTATATATAAAAGTTATCTCATACTCATTATTTAAACAAAAAAAATCACATTTTATTATTAATCATTAGTTTCGTTTTGTTTTAAAATTATTTGAAACGGAAAGGTTTTTTCTGGGTGTTCCACTATCTAAGTTATATTCTTCATGCAGTTTTGGGAGTAACTATGAAATTATGCCAAAACATGAGCTTATTGGTGTTTAGAGTGCCTTGTGTTTTAGAAATCTTAAGGCTAGATATGTTACCTTTTTATTACAATAAAACAGGAACCAGATCCTGCCCTTGGAAATGGTGGTCTAGGCCGTCTAGCGTCCTGTTTTCTGGACTCTCTGGCAACCCTAAATTATCCAGCATGGGGATATGGACTTCGGTACAGATATGGCCTCTTTAAGCAAATCATAACAAAGGATGGTCAGGAGGAGGTAGCTGAGAATTGGTTAGAGGTAGTCATATGTCTCCATCTTCTTTTTTACTGTTTGAAGTTAGCAACTATTTAAAGACCTGCATGTTAACTTTTTACGCCATCTATAACTGCATGCTATATCTCCAGATGGGAAATCCATGGGAGATTGTAAGAAATGATGTCTCTTATCCTGTGAAATTCTACGGAAAAGTTGTTGAAGGCACTGATGGGAGAAAGCACTGGATTGGAGGAGAGAATATCAAGGCTGTGGCGCATGATGTTCCTATTCCTGGCTACAAGACTAAGACTACTAATAATCTCCGTCTTTGGTCAACAACAGTACCATCACAGAATTTTGATTTGGGAGCTTTTAATGCTGGGGATCATACCAAGGCTAATGAAGCTCATCTAAATGCTGAAAAGGTATTTGCTTTGACTACATTTTATTTTTGAGTAGGCTAAATAATATCTATTTAGTTACTGCGCTCTCTCTTAGATACTGTTTTAAAACGTGTGCAGCCAAACGTTTGATAATTGTATGTGTCAAAATGACAAGTAAAAATGAACAGGGGTAGTGCATCTGTAACCTCTTCTTCTGGTGTTTGCAATTGTTTAGTGTCTATTTGTGTTTTTTTTTCTTGTTCTGCTTTAATTAATCTCAGCATATGCATCATGCTACATTTCTCCTCTGTGTCAATAGAAAATAAGTCTGATGAGATATGGTTTGCAGTCCAGTAGTCTGTTGTCTGTAGATGGCACAGTTTAGAACTTTTGACATGGAAGCCTTAGCCTATAATTTCTATTATTACCCATTGAGTGTTTGTGTATTGAGTAGATAAATCATTAAGTAGGAGAATAATTTCTAAAAGCGAGCAAAACCTGCAACTCTTCGCATATTCACTTTTTAAATAGCTAAACAGCTCGACCAGACAAGACACCTACAGTTGTAGTAGCATCTGAAGCTGCCTGTTTGGACGGATTTGTTCAAACCCATCTTTGAGCGTCACACTACCATTAAGTGTGCATGGGCTAAATTGTTGGCTTTTCGCCGTGTGTTCAATGGCTTAGAATTATATTTTATATTCATGTTTCTTGTGTGTTATGTACTTATGTTATAGACTTTTAGTAATACTTACAGTTGTGACCACTCTGGACAAAACGTCTAACTTAAGTTGATTACTGGTCTTCTCATCATGCCAGATATGCCACGTATTGTATCCAGGGGACGAATCATCAGAGGGGAAAGTTCTTCGCTTGAAGCAACAATATACATTATGCTCGGCCTCACTGCAGGACATAATTTCTCGTTTTGAGACAAGAGCTGGTGATTCTCTCAACTGGGAGGACTTCCCCTCTAAAGTTGCGGTTCAGATGAATGACACTCATCCAACACTGTGCATTCCTGAGTTAATGAGAATACTGATGGACGTGAAGGGATTGAGCTGGAATCAGGCTTGGAGTATCACAGAAAGGTATCACAGAAGGGGGCTACAGTTTGATGTGTTAAGCTGTTACTCCGGTTCCAGTTAACTCTTTTTTCTTTTCTTTATTTGTCTTGTCTTCAATTATGTACTGATTGTCTGATTTCAACATCATTTCTAGAACTGTTGCATACACTAACCACACGGTGCTTCCTGAAGCTCTGGAGAAGTGGAGCTTGGACATTATGCAGAAACTTCTACCTCGACATGTTGAGATTATAGAAAGAATTGATGAGGAGGTACCGAATGCGCAGAGAAGATTATACAATTAATTCCATGCTCTATAGTTCCACTTATGGTTTACTTGTCTTCATCATTGATTTAAAACAGCTGATGAATTGCATCATCTCAAAATATGGAACGGCAGATATTTCACTGTTAAAACAGAAGCTTCAAGAAATGAGGATCTTAGATAATGTTGATCTTCCAGCCCCTATTGCCAAACTGTTTATTAAACCTAAAGAGAAAAAGGAATCTCCTGCTGAATCGGAGGGGAAGTTGCTTGTCAAATCTTTGGAGTCTATTGCTGAAGTTGAGGAGAAAATTGAGTCCGGAGAGGAGGACATCATTCTATCCGAGACAATGGAGAATAAGGCCGAATCTGAAGATGTTGCTGATTCTGAAAACGAGGATTCTGAGGATGAGTTAGATCCATTTGTAAAATACGATCCTAAGTTATCTAGAGTTGTTCGAATGGCAAATCTCAGTGTTGTTGGAGGACACTCAGTTAATGGTGTGGCTGAGATTCACAGTGAAATTGTTAAGCAAGATGTGTTCAATAGCTTTTATGAGGTATTTGCACGTGGATTTGGAAGCTGCAATCTTATTTTCTAATTGCTGCTATAATGATCAAGTGATATGGTATTCAGACTCTGCCATTTCTTGTGCTCTTTGACTTCTTTCGCAGATGTGGCCTACTAAATTCCAAAATAAAACAAATGGAGTGACTCCAAGGCGTTGGATCCGGTTTTGTAATCCTGAATTAAGTACAATCATTTCAAAATGGATAGGCTCTGATGACTGGATTCTGAACACTGATAAACTTGCAGGACTAAAGAAGGTACTTCCAGTAATTTGTTACCCAATAATCAGTAATCTAATGCTTCCTTCACTTCCATGTAACCTATGCCTTACTTTTACATTGATATGTGTTCATCTTGTAACAGTTTGCTGATAATGAGGACCTGCAATCAGAATGGCGTACTGCTAAAAGGAATAACAAGATGAAGGTAGTTTCGCTGATAAGAGACAAGACTGGATATGTTGTCAGTCCAGATGCAATGTTTGATGTGCAGGTATATTTTGTACTAAAAAATGTGTGTGTTCCTTTAACTATTGTTTAACTCAGCTCTTGTGAACTGGACACTTAGATAAAAAGGATACATGAGTATAAGCGGCAACTGCTAAATATCCTTGGAATCGTTTACCGCTACAAGAAGATGAAAGAAATGAGTGCAGAAGAGAGAATAAAGAGCTTTGTTCCAAGGGTATGCATATTTGGTGGGAAAGCATTTGCCACTTATGTACAAGCGAAAAGGATTGTGAAGTTTATCACAGACGTTGCAGCTACTGTAAATTATGATCCTGACATTGGAGATTTACTGAAGGTAAATTTGTATCTTTAATGTCACCGGTCATCTTTAGTTTTCATCTTCGGTCATTTGAAATATGCTCTGACTAAGGGTTACTGAAACACAGTGTGTTTTAGAAGAAACCAGAGCAGTAAATTTTCCGTGTTTCAAAAGAAAACAGAGCAGTAGATGTTCATTATATCGGTGCTTGTAAAATTGAGAAATTAAATAGCCACAGTTTTTCTGGCCCTTTTATTGTTATCAAACATCTGATGCTGATATTATTAATAACTAGATGAGTTAAAGACATGGTAACAGGTTAAGATTCTGAGGTTTTTTCGCATTTTATGCAGGTTGTATTTGTTCCTGATTACAATGTTAGTGTTGCTGAGACCCTCATTCCTGGCAGTGAATTGTCTCAGCATATCAGGTAATATTCTGCCACTCTTTTACAGCACATGCTCCTTGACTACGTGAATACACATAAAAGGTGTGTTACGTGGATTGCGTGATGTTGATGTTTTCATGTGTTTTATTTTGCTTATTATAATGATACATATATATACCTCGATGGGGATAGGACCATCCAGAAGTGGCACCACTATTTTTATTTCTATACAATTTATGTGCATTGCTTAACACTCATACTGATACTATCCATTCAGTACTGCTGGAATGGAAGCTAGTGGAACCAGCAACATGAAGTTTGCAATGAATGGTTGTATTCTTATTGGAACTTTGGATGGTGCGAATGTGGAGATCCGAGAGGAGGTTGGAGAGGAAAACTTCTTCCTTTTTGGTGCACACGCACCTGAAATAACTGGTTTGAGACAAGAGAGAGCTGAGGGAAAGGTACCAGACTTGTTTATAATAGCTGTGCCTACTATCAAGCTAGTATAGATCTCTCCCAAGTGTGTGCAATCGAAGTAGTTTAGCTCGAGCAAAATCTTAATCTTACCTTTTTCCTTTGCACTTGTAGTTTGTGCCCGATCCGAGATTTGAAGAGGTTAAGGAATATGTCCGCCGTGGCATCTTTGGGGCTAGCAACTATGATGAATTGATGGGTTCTTTGGAAGGAAATGAAGGTTATGGGCGTGCAGATTATTTTCTTGTTGGCAAGGATTTTCCCAGTTACATTGAATGCCAGGAAAAAGTCGACGAAGCATACCGAGATCAGAAGGTAAGTTGTCTGACCGACGCCGTACGTTTTCTTTGTGAAATGCACATTGATTATGCGAACTTCCTGGTATGTGATGACCAGCGTCAAAATATTTCACTATGGACGACATAGCCCAATTATAGTAAAATTTCTTAGTTAAGACTGAAGTATCTATCGTTATGTTGGAAGAACATCAGACATGATAAGAGAATACAGCTGCGAGATGTGTTAATTACTCACCTGTCGGCTGTTGATATATATGAGCTTTGATGAACCCAGATAGACAATTCTGTCCATACAATTGTTTGCCAACAATTCAGGAGACCGATCTGATCATCATGGGCCTCATATTTACACGCATTATTTTGTTGTTGTCAATATTTCCGTTCTGTTTCAAATGTGGTTAACGTTGTTTAATCATTCTAACCACGAATCCATCTCTACTGCAGTTATGGACAAGGATGTCTATCCTCAACACAGCTGGTTCCCCCAAGTTCAGCAGTGACCGGACGATCCACGAGTACGCCAAGGACATATGGGATATCAGCCCTGTCATTTTGCCCTGAATAATACAAGCGGCTTTCAGGAATCTTGAGAGTCAATGAGACGCGATTGGTCACAGATTTGCCTTGACTCCTCAGCGAGAAGGTTTTGCTCGCCCCAGTTTTGTATAGACATATATATGCAAGTTCTGACATGGACCTGGGAGTACCCAGGGTAGTTCATCATTAGCTGTCGTGCATGTCAGTTAGCCAGTTTTGTATCCAGTCTGAAACTGCTTATGCTGTCTGTATTGTTGCTTAATAATGTTGGAGCAGAAACATCAAGCAACAAACTTCGGTTATCTTCAGTGTGCATCCCTGTTGCTCCCTGTTGTTCTAAGAAAAAACATTGCCCCTTAGCTAGTCTGCTAGGGTGACACCTTCAGATTCTCAAGCAACGTTATTTGATAAACTCATACTAGCATTGCATAGTATAACATGCATAAATAAACTATTGATATAATTCATTTAAGAAAAAATAGTTTCTGGCAAACGGATGCAGAAACACAACGGTATTCTCCAAGAACTCGGAGTCTCCCATGAAGGCCTTAGGCAGCGGAAATGTTCGAACCTGACAGCGTGTCGAGGTTGAGGTCCTGAGGTCTCCATCCCTGTCAAACTTGAGAAATAACGTGGTCAGCCGAACCACATGGCGTCTGGGTTCTCCGACCGAGAGGCACTCCATGTTCAGAACACAAATTCAGAATTCTCTGTTTGCATGTTTAGAATCTTATGTCTTTTTGTTCCACTCTTAGTCAGGTTAGCTAAAAATAATTATATTTGGTATTTTATGGAAGAAAGTATCTAAGGGTAATTATTAGTCCACTGTGTGAAGTTTTCTCAATGCACGAGAGGACCTCTTAGAGGTACAGAACTCATAATGGAAGATAGCGTTTAGATTTCCTGTTTGAGGGGTAGGGTTTTCAAATAATTAAGTGCAATTTCACCGTGGCTAACACATCTCCACGGGAAATCAAGCAAAACTCGCCTGAAGTATACAACAAGCAAACTTAGCCAATTATTACTACTCCCTCCGTCTATAAAAAGATATCCAAGATTTGTCTAAATTTAGATGTATTTATACATTAAAGAGCGTCTATATACATATAAATTTTAACAAACTTGTGACGTACTACCTCTATCCATAAAAGGATGTCATAGACTTGTCTACGAATTTAAGACATCCTTTTATGGACGGAGGTAGCACATATATTTGATATTATAGAATCAGAACACACTGCCAACAACTAGGAAAAAACCTCATTCCTTCAAGCAAAACCCGCCCAACGCCCCAAGTAAACTTCAAAAAATAATTCCAGAAGCAAAACACACTGCCAACAACTAGGTTCCTAGCAATGTTGTTCTTCAAAGAAAAACGTGGACTTCTGCTAGGGCTTTTGGGTTTCAGTCCTATCATAGGCTGCAAACAGGTATACTGAATTTGTCTTCTACTTGGTGTGTGAAATCATGTTCACACAACTTGGACCTTGCTAAAGCTGCTCATTTAACTAGGAAATAGATCATACCGTCCATCCTTAATGATGTAACAACTCTGTGATTTGGGCCAGCAAGTACCAGACGTACTCTTTTCCTCACCAGGGTACCTAAGGGGACTGGGAGGTTTTTAATAAGGCGGCTTGCTGGCGGGTTTATAATATATTCATGTTTCAAAAAAAAAAAAACTAGGAAATAGATCACCAGATAGAATGATGGCTATAGCTCCTGCAAGGCTGCAACTCAGACTCGGCACCACATCTACCGTCAGTTACCAAACCCCTGGCTATATAGCTTTGCTAGAACCACTGAAAATTAATGCAGACCTCTTCTTGCTGGTTGAATTAAACTTTAGGTCACCCGTGACAAAAGAGATAATTTCGAGTAATGCTACATCTATGGCCTTCAAGGTGCCTTCATGTCTAGCAACCAAGAGATTCAAAGACTGGAAACCGAAACGTACTCTTCATGAGAATCAGTATTCAGTCTTGGGGCAACCTATCTATACCCTAAAAGCCAAAACAGCTACAAGATCTTGATGAACTAAACGATAATGGAAAATTTGTTTGGCACAACCGAGTGTAAATAGACAAAACTGATCCCAGGCTTGAGTAAAGAAACCCCACCAATGACATGACAATACCAAACAGAGGATCGATAAACAAACAGTCAAACACACATAATTTGGTTCTGCAGTGCCAATAACATAGATAGTCAGAGATGGGCATCCTCACATGTTCGAGTAAAGTTATCACCCCAATACAGGAACTTGATGCGCAACAAAGATATGGTGGCAAACAGAAGATTGATCACCAAACATAACTTAGTTTTAGAATGCTAATAGCATCAATAGTCAGGCATATATGAATGGTCCAATCAAATAGATGGGCATAACTTAGCTGCAACCTACACGGGTGACAGATAGATATGTAGATGGATAATAGATAGATAGATAGTCATGGCATGAGTAAAAGGATCACCTCAATACCCCAGGAACCTGATGCACAACAGCGACATGGAAAATATCAAACAGAGGATCGATCAACAATCACACACAACTTAGTTTTGGAGTGACAATAACATAGATGGATAGTCAGAGTATCAGAGATACATGGATGGTTCAATAACACAGATGGGCATAACTTAAATGCAGCCTACGCACTACGCAGTAGATGGATGGTTCAATATACACACAGATGGATATATATGGCTAAATAGATAGATATGGACCAGACAGACGATCTTCATGCTGTATCCATCATATTGGCCGAGCAAGTCTATCTCGTTTGTGCTGCTCGCACAGCTCCCTGTTGAGTTCCTCCACCATGGCTTCCCTGGCCTCGTAGTCGAAGTCGCAGTCCATCTCAACGTAGCCCTTGTCCAACCACTCTTTCCTCATACTGTCCTGGAACTGCACGAACAGTTCGTTGTTACTCTTGCTAAGTGCGGCCCTTTCCAAGTACTGCTGCTTCCGCTCCTCAATCCAGTCCTCCGAGCGGTTCATGAGCTTCGCCAGGTCGGTAATGAAAGAGAGGTCCTCGGTCTCCATGGGGATCTCTCTAGGCATGGCCAGGACCAAACGAACATAGTCATCATTAAGCCGATGCTTGCCGTTTACACCAGCAGGCGGGTCAGACTCAGCGCACTTCTCCATCTTCTCTGTCTGCATACTGTCCAACGCCGCCTTCCCTGTCTCTACAGGCGCCCCACTTGTTACGGTGGAGAACCGGTTCTTCTCGCCATCCACCACCTCTACCAGTGTCTTGCCCATCTTCTCCGTCTGGACCTTGGCGATTGCTATCTTGGCCGGCGTCGCACCTGAGGATCGCTTCCGCTCGCCGTCCAACGCCTCCACCGCGCTGTGTCGGTAGATTGACTGATTGGGGATTGCTGCTTGCGGGCGTTGGGTAGGAGGAGGAGGAAGGTGGAGGCGGCGGCTCAGTCTCGATCTATATTGACCAGAGGACGCCACGAACCGGGCTCAAACCCAAACGACAAAGGACAGACTGGACCGGACTCCAACTCGGCCTCAAGCCCACCTTCCTCTCTCCCTCTTTTTTTTTTCATCGAGCTAATTACACATATTCACAACTTCACGGGCACTTACCAAAACTTTTGGACTTAATTTCAGAAAATCACAACTCTTTACTCTAGGGTGACACAATCATGTTCGCCTATGTTGCCAGTCCGGAAATTTGTTGCTTGACACCGACAACTCCACTTCGAAGACTCCAACCTTGTTGTGTTGAAGCTTGCTCAGGCCGGAGACTCCGTCCAGTATGGCTATCGACTAAGCTTAGGCCGGAGACTTTCGTTCTTCCTAGGCCAGAGACTCCGAGGTAAGTTTTCTCCAGCGGTCATATTCTTGAGGACACTATATATACCCCTTTTCCCCAAATAAAGGCTGCGAATTCCACTCTCTCTTCTCCATTGTTACTCATAGATCTTCCCTCCCGGTCGCTCAATCTTGTTTTCCTTTTGGGATTTGATGAAGGAACCCTAGATCTACACTTTCACTGAAGGATTTGATTTTCCCATCCCTTCTACCGAGAACTTGTTACTCTTGGGTTCTTGGAATCCAAACCAGAAAAGTTGCCTCCAATTGAGTTGTGCAAATTTACGCAACCTTCTATAAAGGCTCCGGTCGTCACCTTCAAGGTTTTGTTCGTCGCCTTGGTGGCTCTTTCATCGAAGAATATGGGGATGCCTTTGTGGATTTGGTTAGCCTTTTTTCCACCACACCCCTCCAACCTTAACAAGAAAGGAACTATGAGAATGATCCTAGTGTCTCCTGATCTCCATTGTAGTTATTACTATCCTTTACTTGTATCTTATTACTTGTTATTGCTTCCTTGTCATATAGGTAAATTTACCTAGTTGAATATCTAGAGAATTTATATTTTTTTTCATGCCTTAATTAAAAAATAACTCGATTTTTTAGCTCCTATTACCCCTCTAGTCGCTCATAGGATCTTTGTTTTTTACCAGAAATAGTAGGAGAGGCTCCTACTATGGTACTATATTAATCAACCATAGATATTTACATCATTAGGTTTTTTTAGCTTTATTAAAAATTATTAAATAAAGTACTATATTTAAAATTATTAAGTTTATATAGCAATTTTTTGGAACCTTTCAATTGGTATTGGAGCTTCTACTCTTAATTCGGGCTTTACGACCTAAGAGAGTATGGTTGATCTAAGGAAGGGGAAACCGAAGCCAAGGCTAGTGTTAGGGACGCTATGGGTGATCTCAAGCAATTGGAATCAACCATGATGACCCAAATGCAAACAATTCAAAGCTTGTTGGAACAACTCCTAGTTGCTAAGGATCCACCTAGTCCTAATGCCGATGCTACTCCACATGGTGCTCACGAGGAAGCAACCCCTCGTTGGGTAGGTTCATGCCACAGATAAACTCGTGGACGAAAAAGCAAAGAACGCGAAGGATGAAAAAAAAGACAGTGAATCGTCCTCCCAAAAAGGGGATGTAAAAAAAAGTTCACCATGCGGAACCCCCACCACCTTGCTTCAAGGGTATATTGCCCCTATGTGTGTTTTGGTAATTAATGACAATCCTTATGGACTAATGATTTCATTGAGTTTATATGAAGGAATATTCCATAGGTATTTATTTTAGTCCATGTGTTGGATTCAAGTGTGGATGCCATGAAGATAATGATATATCTTGAGTATTGGTATCAAGATCGTCGATATGAAGAGAATATGATATGATCAAGAAGAAGAAGTGAAGATGGAGTTCTTGTGCGAAACTCAGTTTAGCCATGCTCTAGCTTATGCGTTAAGCAATGGATGATCAAGATATTATGATAGGGCATGAAGACATACAAGGTTGACCAAGACTAAAAGCGAAGATTGGATTCAAGTTGGTCAACACATTAAGCATAAAGATTGTACCACACTTGATCATGTGATCATGTGGTATGGTAAGCCTAGTAAATTATGCTTTACGAACTAACCCATTCTATATGTTTATTTGTGTTGTATATGTGGTTTAGGTATCTTTCCATGAGCATGCATCAAAAGAAATTTCTCATATAGCCCATGAGAGGATGACATCAAGGTTGAGAAGGGCAAGTTCAAGATGAGCATCTCAAGAAGATCACATGCTTGAAGCTTGTCGTCCATTCGGTGATAATGGACATGTGAAGACGTGCTTCAATGTAGCTATCACGTAGTGGTGTATGGGGGAGCTAATCGCGAGTATTCCGCCTTGAATGAAGCATGAAGCATCATTGTCAAAGTCAACCAAGATGTGTGTTACTAGGATGGGTGACCTCATGGAAAATCCTCGTTTTAAGTAGGATGCGCAAGGCAAAGGTATGTCCTTGCTAGGTTTTCCTTTAACCGGTCTCAAGGTGGTTGTTGGGGGGCCAGGTTATATGATACATATCCGGACTATAAAGAGGGGCTAGGTTTTCCTTATGGAGCTTAATCCTTTGCATACTTTGCATCCCCTATTCTTGTTTCTGCTTGGTGTTTCTCTGTGTGAGGTTCTTGAGCATGTTGCTAACTTTTAAACAAGCACAAGTTCATAAAAAACGCAATTAGTATGCATCTTATATCGTGTTTTGGAGTTTGGACTTTTTACCGGTTCTTAGGTTGGAGAGGTTTCACTTCTAAGATTGTGTAAAATTATCTTGTGTTGATTCCTAATTTTTTGGGGGTTCTATTCTTCGTTATCTTTCCAACAAAATTGATTTCATCTTAATTGGAGTTTGGAAACTTTGTCAAAGATTAGTACTTTCGAGAAAACTTCAGTTTGAGGGTTTGTGGCGAAATCGGCACAGAAAACGGCGGAGCCGGCAATACAACAAAACTGCTCGTAGATGCACTTCTCTAGAGGCACTTTATGATTTGCCTCTACCAACTCTTTCCTTGGGCAGAGACACTTCCTTTAGAGACCATCTAAAGTGTCCTAACCGTAGAGACACTAGTTGACACACTTTTTTTTTGTCATGAGTATCAAATGTGTGTTTAAAGGCATTCCATGAGACACTTAATAAATTGCAGCAAGAAATCATATAGAGGTATTTTAAGACACTTTGTAAATTGACCTTACATTATAGCTAGAGAGACGGTTTGAGGCAATATTTATATTCTGTAGAAGCACTTTACATAATTTTGATTTTTGAGGCACTCACTATAGTACTGATAAGATTTTCTTTAAGAGTATTAACAAGATATTGTGTAGGCCAAGTGGTTAGATGAGTAAAAACTTTTCCTGAAGAATTTGAGTCCGAGATTTTCTTACAATGTTTTATCATTTATTTTATCTATGCTATTGAATAATGCAAAAATAAATGCATCTAATAATGTCTTATAGAATATATGGACAATGTGTAATGCCTCTACAAAATGTCTTACATTATATAAAGACACTTTGGGAGTGTCCTTTAGTCCTAGACACACTGCATGTAGTGGAACTTATGTGACACTAAACAAACGTCTCTACTATAATGTACATGCAGAGATAATGTATCTACAAGACCAAACTAATGTCTCTAGGGGCTATTTTTTGTAGTGCGGTTTCCCCACATGAATTTTCTCTCTCTCATACTCCATTGTGCCGAAAGGCATATCAGTGAGCCATTTCGGTGAAACAGGAATTGTTTATGTGGGCCTAGGTTGACGAACCGACGCATATTTCGGCGTGCTGGTCAGGCCGCCGGACCATTCAACGTAGCAATCAGCGATGCCGATTTCGCCATCGGTTTGGGTCACACGAATTCTCCCTAACAGCTAGTTTCCCCCTTGGACTATTAATAACCCTTCTTCTTCCTTGAGGAAGTAAGGTCAACCATTACATTTTCTATCTCTCTCTCTCATACTCAATTGTTGAACCTCACAAGCTTCCTTCATATCCTTTCCCTCCTACGATTCTTGCATCTTCTTCGGGGATTTGGAAGAGGAGATATAGATCTACAATTTCCACCAGTCAATTCCCCCTCTAAGTGAGGGAAACTCTTGGGATCTAGATCCTGGAGTCATTTGTTGATTTCCTCCATTGTTCCTCCTCTCTGATTCCTCCATATCAATTGTTGCTTTGGTGGGATTTAAGCGTGAAGGATTTCAACACCTTTGTTGTTCTTCCTTTGCTTCCTTGCATAGTGTTGAGCTTTTCATTACGATTAGTTTGAGTGAGAGATCGTGAGCTTGTTACTCTTGGAGGGTGACCTCCTAGTTGGCTTGGCAGTTTGTGCTTCGGTGACCTCTTTGTAGAAGATTGTGAAGAGGCCCGGGCTTCTCCTTCGTGGAGCTTGTGAAATGGTTGTGGAGCTTGCCATCTCCGAAGTGGAGAAAAAACTAGCTATAAGAGAAAGGCCTTTGTCCTTCATGGAATTGTCTTGTAGAAGAAGGAGGACCTTTGTGGCGTTTGGGAGACCTTCATGGTAGCCCGCATCTATCCAATGTTACGTACCTCACTTTGTGTGAGGGAACACGAGAATACATCTTCGTCTCCGTGTGCCGCGGTTATCTCTAAACCCGATTTTACTTTCCTTATGATAGCCATTGTGATTGAAATATTTATATCTTGCTTATCACTTGTGTTCCATATATCTTGTGCCTTTCTTACCTTTAGTTGTTGTTGTTACACTTAGGTGATCCTAGCATATTTATGTTTTGTGCTTGTAAAATAAACGCTAGCTAGGTTCATTCAACATTCCTACACGCCAATTTGTATAATTTTTAAATCGCCTATTCACCCCCCTCTAGGCGACATCTCATACTTTCATTTGCTACTCACCGGATCCACACATTCCCATGCTCCATATAGTTCCACAAGGCTCCCCACCCACTCTAGATGCATCAAGTTTTGGTAATTGGAAATTTTTCATGCACTCTCATATTAATAGCTCTTAAGTGAGTTGTTGAGAATTATTGAAGAATGTTTCAAGCCACATAATCCAAACAACCCAACTCGAAGAGAGGTGGTGGAAAAGAAACTCAATGCCATCGCCTTGTACATGATTCATAAGGCCGTGACTCCAAAAGAAATGTCACATATCCTTACTCTCACATCATAACCAAGTAAGCTTGGGATCATCTCATTGAGCTATTGACTGGGAGTGAGAGCATTCAGAGCTCCAATTTTGATGAGGTCAACACCGAAGACGGGTGCTTTGTCATGAATGAAGGAGAATCCGCTAGGGACATGTACCGTCAGCTCATCGCTCTTGCTGTGACCATGAGGGATTTTTGGTTCCTCCTATGCGGATGATAGATGGGTTAAGAGGAAGTTCATCAATGTCATTTTACTCTATGAAGAGAAAAGTTTAAACTCAATCAAGGCTAGGTCAAACTCTAATCAAATGACCTCCCATGATGTGTTAAGTGAGACATTGCCATGACCATCGCAAGAAGAATGCGGATGGAGTTGTCGATCGTGCCCATGTAGCTCGCAAGGGCAATCTAGATTTGAAGTTCAAGGTGGTGGAGCATGAACATGACAGAAGAGAAGAAGACTACGAGTGGTGTCCCGAGGATACCAAGTACGACTACCACGGGCACATGGCCCTTGCTGTAAGATCCTTTTGGGAAATAGGGGCAAGAACTTTGCCAACAAGAAGTAAACATCAAGGGATTTAGTGGATCATGAAGAGTATGATCGACTCCGCAGACAAAGAGGAAGAAGAGCCCCAAGGTGAGGTAGTGGGAGTGTCTGCCATCACCACAACTTCCACTCTTTCCATTTCTATTTCATTTTTCAAAATATTTTCCCAAAAATTCGATATTCTTCAAAATGTAAACATTTGTTAATCCTAAATACTTTTTAAATTTAAAGGTTTTATAATTTGATTTTTTTAAATATAACATTTTTAAAATTCGAACAAATTTGAATATTTTAAAATTTTAAAAAAATCATAATTTAAAATCTGCACAATTTAGGAATTTGAACATTTTTTAGTCTAAACTTTTTAAATTTGAACATTTCTTAAATTTATTTAAAAAATCTGCACATTTTTCAAATTTAAACATGTTTGAATCTTAAAAGAAAACAAAACAAAGAAAAAGAAAAAGGAAAAAGACCTCTAGCTTTTTCTTTGAGAAAAAAAACCTCTAGCTGGGCAGAACTTTGGGCTACGCCCAGCTCGAGCCCAACTTCTTGAAATCTGCAATACAAAAGTTTGGGCTGCGCCAATAGCGGGCTTACTTTTGCTTTTTTAGAAACACAGTACAACGTGGACGCTTATATATACGCGCATACATTCACCCTTATAAACGCGCACACGCACATCCTACCCCTATGAGCATCTTCGAAAAACTGAGCCAGCGGATTAGATCTTCATCAAGTAGTCGCTAGTCGTCATTTGTGTGTTTTCCTTTACTTCGCGATACAGGTCTGATTCTGTTGGCCAGGGACGAAAAGGGGAGGAAAGTGCTAGCATTACATCTCCAGATTCTCCACTAACTACCGTCGACGTGCCGGGTCGTCTCTAGTGTGTAGTGACATATTCTATCTCCAAGATCACGGCCATGTTCTCTCCCGGATGACAAGGAAGGGATATCAGAATGATGGAAACGGTCAAGGATAGGATAAACTAACAAATGCGTTCATATACAATATGTTACAAGAAAAGCTTCGGATTGGAGATAGGACGATAACGAGATCGATCGATCAACTTCTATGGACCACGCCGATCGACCATCTACCGACGACGACGTCGTCTCTGCCTTTTTAGGGCGCAAAAGCGAAAAGGGCCCGTTGGATTTGTCTGCTCACGCGCCCCACTCTATAGTCGTAAAGAAAATAGCATAGTCGTCGCTTGCTCATGCAGCTTTTCCTCTCTCCCCCCAGTCTCAGCGATTCTGAAATTCTACTATGAAGAATTGATACCATGATCAGTCACTGACTCACTGCAACAAGCAAGTAGATCCAGTTGATCCTATTCCATACGGTAAACCGTAACGTCTCCGGCCGTCTCGATCCGGATGTCCATCACCGCAGCACGTAGCATCGATAGCTAGCTAGCCCCATCCGTAGCATTAGCAAGTTGGTGATAGATATAGCACCAGCATGTGTGGTAAGAACAAGGAAACGAACGGCTGGAAATGTGGCTCGTCGGACATGCTAAGTACGTGCCGATCAGTGTTTAATATTCCTAGCTACAACGTTAATAATTGGTCGCATACAACACACATCAATCATACTACCTCCGTTTCCAATGGGTAGGGCTTATAAATTTTGTCAAGAGTCAAATCGTAGTAAGTTTGATCGAATATATAGAAAAGTATATTAACATCTACAATATTATGAAAATGTATTTTAGTATCAATCTATTGATATTATTTGGTATCCTAAGTGTTTGGATTTGTGCCTATAACATTTGACAACTTAGATGTAGTTAATTTTTAACTAAATTTAGACTTGTTCATTAGAACGGAGGAAGTACCATATGTAGGTGGAGTACTCACATGTACTTGCTCCTTTGTTAATTTGTACTCGTACTTCCAGAGTACTAGCCAAGACACTAAACGTCCACTTGGTAATTTATTGCTGCAAATAAGTTCTGGAGAGCAACCTACTCGAACTGTACTGGTATATCCCTACTTATGATATTTCTTACAAATTCATCTAAAGATCCTTACCGAAAGATGAGCGCGCGGTCATCTTACCTGTCATACTCCCTCTGCCGGTCTCTCCCCAAATATAAGGTGCCTTTAAATTTCACGTTCAACAACTCATAATTTTAACTATAATTATATCCACAAATTTATATAAATATATATGAAATGAAAGAAATTTACAAGATGAATGCAACAGTAATTTTATATGATATTGATTAAAGTTGAACATAAAAAATCATGCGAAAAAGCGTGCCTTTTTTCATTTAATAGGATAGATAGAGTACAAAATTATGGAAGTGCATTACTGCTAGGCATATGCACACATTCATTGAGAGGTGGCGTCACGTACGTACTAGCCTCACATTCATGTGCGCCGTGAGGTCCATCTTACATTTCTTAATTTATAAATGACGGTAGCACGTACATAGAGAAAAAATATTAAGAAGTGCTAACTTATTACTTGTATGAAGGATATATGTACACAAGTTTTCCAGACATTGACATGCTCTTCAATATGGTATTTTGACCATTAGTTTTTTGTGCAAATATGTTGCCTCATACATAAAGAGTTATACTTCATAGATCCAAAATTTAGGAAAAGTCCCAGTTGAACCTGGGTGCCGTGAACCCAGGTGGGAAATGCATTTTTGAAATGTTAAAAAATTCCGAAATAAAAATAACGGGGTACGTATGCATGTTCCATGTGTGCGTAGAAAGTTTTCGCGGAGAAACCACTTTTTATTTCAGAATCTAAAAACGTCACATATATACTGCTATATACCCCTGCAAAATTTCACTTTTTTGCCGAGGCAAAATAAAAGGTTTTTTCGTCACGAAACTCATGTCCAGGGCACATGTTTGAGATCACCTTTGTATTCATTTTGTGTTTCGATTTTTAAAACATATTTTTACATCACAAACGCACTTTTAAAAAAGTGGGTTCACATGCACCCAGGTTCTGAAAAGCCATTCTCCAAAATTTAGGTATATATAGAGTTAGAAGAAGCGCACGTGTTGGCAAACTTTAGTGCTAGGGAGGTCTTTGGCAACCATGTTGTGTGGTTAACCGACCTTTTGAATCATGTAACCCGTGCAGCGGTCGACGATATGGTCGAGTCCACAAGTTAATGAAATGCAAGGTGTTCCAGGTAAAAAAGAACAGTCTGAGGACATTACCTTTCATTTCTTCAAACTCTTCTTCTTGCACAACACAATAATTGCCTGGTTTATATGCCCAATTCTTGATGTAACGGGCCTAACTTTGAACACTATTAGAAAAGATGCATTGGACCGGTCTTATAATATTCTTTTTTAGTATTTAAGATTCTAGTAATCCTTTTATTATGCCCCCTCCGTTTAGAGGAAGTAGATGGTAAAGCTTCGTACAACATCTCCACCGAATATGACATTTGGACGAGATCTAGTTGGACCCTGGTTGGCATCGTGGAATGAATTTCTACAACGGTTAGCTTCGGTCCAGTTGATTGAGGGGTCTGATGAGTTTCATTGGGACACCAAGAATTTTATATTTTCGGTAGGGTCCATGTACGGAGCGTTAATCGAACCCATTCAACCGGTATCTAATAATAAATTTATTTGGAATGAGGATGCCATTGAAAACAAAGGTTTTCGCTCGGTATCTTCGTCGAGATGTTACTCTTACTAAAGATAACATTGCAAGACGTAACTGGCACGGATGTACGAAATGTGTTCTCTATCACGACGATGAGACAATAAAACATCTTTTATTCCAATGTCAGTTCGATGGTCAACCATTCAGATAAGTTCTAACTTACCCACCGCAAAGTGTTGCAAAATATTTTTGTCAACTGACTAAATGGTGGACTCTAGGTTTAAGTTACTTATTAGAGTGGGAGCGATTGCCGTGATATGGTCGCTTTGGCTATGTAGAAATAACAAGATTTTTAATAATAAAAATTCTTCTCTTATGCAGGTAATCTACCGATGTATATATGACTTTGCTCCGTTCATGGTCGTCGCTTCAGCGCATGGAGGACCGCAACCTATTTACGGAGGTGTCCACACAGTTGGAGAATACATCGAAGAAATTTATTACCCGACATGGGTGGCTACATAATCTTAGGATTGATGCTCCTCGTGTTTAGATGGATTTCAGACTTTTAGAGTTCCTTTTTGCATCGTTTTTACTTGATCGTTGGTACCGTGGACGGCTGTGTGCATTTTAGTTATGCAGAGATCGGATATAATGCTTAAAACCTTTTAAATAATAAAACGTCCTTTATCAAAAAAGATGGTAAAGCTTCGTAATGTTTCACTGGCAAGGAATTAAAAAGGTTTGAATCGGAGGTAGAAAGCTGTTAAAAATTATCATATTTATATATTTGTACTAGGTAAGATTGAATGTAAGATTGCAATACTTCTTATCAATAAGATCAATAATCAAGCAAATTAAAGTACCTCTCGGTCTCGTTTGTATGACTTGTATAAAATATAACTTTACACAAAGCCAACACAATAGAGACATAAATGGTGGTTTCGTGCGGACCAAGTTAGGTGCAATAAGATTCTTGCCGGCCCACATGCATCAACTTCTTACTATCGTCCCTTCCAACGCTACAGTCTAGTTGAGCGAGCTTAGTTAGTTAGCATTAGTTGTTGATGACAATCTTATGATAATATCCTACTAATCGCTTGACTAGACGGATGCAGATTCTCCGTGCTTCTAGAGATCAAACAAAACTAACTTAATCAGCATTGACAAAGACATGTTTAATTAAGCATGCTTAATTTTATACCCCGGTCCCTGCACACTGCTAATAAATTGTTAGAGAATTCGTTGGGATTAACATAGGACATAGCTTTGCTTCTTGAGATGGTTAAGTTTGTGAAATTAGTTTGCATGTTCGATATATCTGATTAGAAGATGTGTGCACTCATAGCTGATCCGAAAAGACGACGGCGTGGGTTCTGGATTCTATTTTTCTAAAAAATATTAATATTATGAAGATACCAATTATATCTAGCATCTGCAACAACGAAATGTCCTAAAAACATTACGAATGCACATAACCCTACTTCAAACAAGAAGAAGAAAAACAAAAGACCCCGCTATGGTGATCAAAAACTTGTATCTGCAACACAAACCACTGCCAAGATAGCACCCGAGTCCGCGTTCTCACAATAATATCTTCAACAAGGTCATTGCCACGCACAACCAATTATGACCCGACCTTGGATTTTTACCCTGAAGTAAGTCCGTCCTCTCAAAAAAATACCTTCAACAATGCCATTGCTAGGTACAACCGACTAAGGCTAGACCTTTGATTTTCACATTGAAAAATAGGACTTTGTACTCCTCCTGTGTTGCCGCTCCCGCTTGATCATGTCGCTGCTGCAAGACAAGAAACACCAAGCAAAGTCCACGAGAACTCAGTCCGCTATTACTAGACCTCACACCTCAGCCGGCATAACGTTCCCATGCCACTATCTTCTACATGGGAATCAAAAACCAACATGTCCCATGATGGCAAAAAATAGCGAAGCTTCGTAACACTCCTTCCTGAAGCCGCACATCCAGAAATATGGGTGCGCACGACCGAATCCCATCCTATCCAGCAATCTACATGCATCAGGCGCCTAAACAAGATACAGACGGAGCCTTCCGGAAACTCGTCAGCGGCAAGATCAAGGAGGGTCGGTATCAAGCAGAACAATGTCTTGGCGCGAGAAGAACCCACAGACCTCCCCCTTTATTAGGCAGATCGGCATGCCCCCATGTTGCCGCCCGCCGGCTCTAAACAACAGACCGACGATCTCAATGGGAATCAACACCACCACACACACGCAGAGATGAGGGGCTGATCATACCGAGTCCCCAGAACTAGGAATCGTGTTGCTCCTGCGGCCGCAGTGATCACGAAAGTCGCTGAAGAAGTCTGAGGCCACCACCGCTCCCATCTCCACTGGACGAGCCACGCCTTGTAGGGCCGCCACGAAGCTCCGATCGGAGATCCCACCACGCGAGGAGGAGCCCCCCACCACCGCCAGATGCGCTCGGAGATGAGATCCCACCACCACTGTTTGCCGGGAGGGGCTTTGCCCGACGGTTTCCACCAAGGGCATCAGGGAGATGCATGGGAGGAGTGGTATAGGGGTGGAGGCCGCTAGGGTTTTACCCGAGCCGCCCCCTGGGAGAGACGCGAGCGTTTTTCTTCTCATAATGTGGGTCCTAGATAACTGCGTGAACCTTCAAGTTCACCTACATTGTACCTTTTTTCTGGAAGAGGAGGTTGAAACCATGTCCTCTCCATAATTTGGCAGCATGTGAATTATACACCTTCCTTTGTGAACAAGAAACTTGCCCTCTATCTTATAATTCTAAAAAAGCGCTCATAGGTATCCTTAATTATTGTATAATCAACTACCGTGAAAATATCTATGTTGTTGACTTTAAGAAGGGGGGCATGACTGCCGAAGAGAGCACTAATTTTTTGCAGGAAGAAGAAGAGGAAAACATAAGATTGTGGATGTCCATGCAGGCCAAAGAGGAATACAAAGAAGAACAAAAGAAGGAGGAAGAGGATGATAAAAGCATTAGCTTGGGGATGCACATGCAATACCAAGAAGAGCATGAAGAGGACAAGAGGAGGAAGAATGGAGTAGTGATGCGTGCAATTAACACACGTCCGTTGGGAACCCCAAGAGGAAGGTGTGATGCAGACAGTAGCAAGTCTTCCCTCAGAAAGAAACCAAGGTTTATCGAACCGGGAGGAGCCAAGAAGCACGTTGAAGGTTGATGGCGGCGAAATGTAATGCGGCGCAACACCAGGGATTCCGGCGCCAACGTAGAACCTGCACAACACAACCAAAGTACTTTGCCCCAACGTAACAGTGAGGTTGTCAATCTCACCGGCTTGTTGTGAACAAAGGATTAACCGTATTGTGGAAGATGATTGTTTGCGAAGAACAGTAAAGAACAAGTATTGCAGTAGATTGTATTTCAGATGTAAAGATGGACCGGGGTCCACAGTTCACTAGAGGTGTCTCTCCCATAAGATAAATAGCATGTTGGGTGAACAAATTACAGTTGGGCAATTGACAAATAAAGAAGGCATAACAATGCACATACAAATATCATGATGAGTACTATGAGATTTAATCGGGCATTACGACAAAGTACATAGACCGCCATCCAGCATGCATCTATGCCTAAAAAGTCCACTTTAGGTTATCATCCGAACCCCTTCCGGTATTAAGTTGCAAGCAACAGACAATTGCATTAAGTATGGTGCGTAATGTAATCAACAACTACATCCTTGGACATAGCATCAATGTTTTATCCCTAGTGGCAACAGCACATCCACAACCTTAGAACTTTCTGTCACTGTCCCATTTAATGGAGGCATGAACCCATTATCGAGCATAAATACCCCTCTTGGAGTCACAAGTATCAACTTGGGAGCCTCTACTAGCAACGGAGAGCATGCAAGAACATAAACAACTCATATAATAGATTGATAATCAACTTGACATAGTATTCAATATCCATCGGATTCCAACAAACACAACATGTATGATTACAAAGAAACGATCTTGATCATGATAGGCAGCTCACAAGATCGAGCATGATAGCACAATTAGGAGAAGACGACCATCTAGCTACTGCTATGGACCCATGGTCCAGGGGTGAACTACTCACACATCAATCCGGAGGCGATCATGGCGATGAAGAGACCTCCGGGAGATGATTCCCCTCTCCGGCAGGGTGCCGGAGGCGATCTCCTGAATCCGCCGAGATGGGATTGGCGGCGGCGGTGTCACAGTAATGTTTTCCGTATCGTGGCTCTCGGTACTGGGGGTTTCGCGATGAAGGCTATAAGTAGGCGAAAGGGTAGGTCAGGGGGCCACACGAGGGCCCCACAACAGGCGCGGCAAGGCCCAGCGCCGCTAGCGTGTGGCCGCCTCGTGGCCCCACTTCGTCTCCTCTTCGGTCTTAGAAGCTTCGTGGAAAAATAGGCCCTGGGCGTTGATTTCGTCCAATTCCGAGAATATTTCCTTACTAGGATTTCTGAAACCAAAACAGCAGAAAAACAACAATGGCTCTTCGGCATCTCGTCAATAGGTTAGTGCCGGAAAATGCATAATAACGACATATAATGTGTATAAAACATGTGAGTATCATCATAAAAGTAGCATGGAACATAAGAAATTATAGATACGTTTGGGACGTATCAAGCATCCCCAAGCTTAGTTCCTACTCGCCCTCGAGTAGGTAAACGATAACAAAGATAATTTCTGAAGTGACATGCTATCATAATCTTGATCATACTATTGTAAAGCACATGAGATGAATGCAGCGATTCGAAGCAATGATGAAGATAATGAGTAAACAAATGAATCATATAACAAAGACTTTTCATGAATAATACTTTCAAGACAAGCATCAATAAGTCTTGCATAAGAGTTAACTCATAAGCAATAAATTCTTAGTAGAAAGCTTTGAAACAACACAAAGGAAGATATAAGTTTCAGCGGTTGCTTTCAACTTCAACATGTATATCTCATGGATAATTGTCAACACAAAGTAATATAACAAGTGCAATAGGTAAACATGTAAGAATCAATGCACACAGTTTACACAAGTGTTTGCTTCTAAGATAGAAAGAATAGGTAAACTGACTCAACAATAAAGTAGAAGATAGGCCCTTCGCAGAGGGAAGCATGGATTACTATTTTCGTGCTAGAGCTTTTATTTTTGAAAACAACAAGAGAGTATAAAAGTAAAGTTTTGAGAGGTGTTTGTTGTTGTCAACGAATGGTAGTGGGCACTCTAACCCCCTTGCCAGACAAACCTTCAAAGAGCGGCTCCCATTTTATTTTTATTTTTGGGTGGCACTCCTTCCAACCTTTGCTTTCACAAACCATGGCTAACCGAATCCTCGGGTGCCTGCCAACAATCTCATACCATGAAGGAGTGCCCTTTTATTTTAGTTTTATTATGATGACACTCCTCCCCACCTTTGCTTTCTCAAGCCATGGCTAACCGAATCCTTCGGGTGCCGTCCAACAATCACATACCATGGAGGAGTGTCTATTTTTGTAATATTATGAAGGTTAATTAATTTGGGACTGGGAATCTCATTGCCAGCTCTTTTTGCAAAATTATTGGATAAGCGGATGAAGCCACTAGTCCATTGGTGAAAGTTGCCCAACAAGATTGAAAGATAAACACCACATACTTCCTCATGAGCTATAAAACATTGACACAAATCAGAGGTGATAAATTTTAAATTGTTTAAAGGTAGCACTCAAGCAATTTACTTTGGAATGGAAGCAAACTCAAGTATGAAATGGTGCAGCAAGACTCACATATAAACATATTGTAAGCATTATAAGACTTTACATCGTCTCCTTGTTGTTCAAACACCTCAACCAGAAAATATCTAGACTTAGAGAGACCAATCATGCAAACCAAATTTTAACAAGCTCTTTGTAATTATTCATTAATGGGTGCAAAGTACATGATGCAAGAGCTTAAACAAGATCTATATGAGCACAACAATTGCCAAGTATCACATTATTCAAGACATTATACCAATTACCACATGCGGCATTTTCCGTTTCCAACCATATATCAATGAATGAGGTAGTTCAACTTTCGCAATGAACATTAAAGATAAAGCTAAGAACACATGTGTTCATACGAAACAGCGGAGCGTAATATCTCCAATATAAAGGATTGTGGGATCCGACTTTATTCAAACAAAACAAAAACTAAAGCAAACAGACGCTCCAAGCAAAGCACATAAGATGTGATGGAATAAAAATATAGTTTTACTAGAAGAACCTAATAATGTTGTCGATGAAGAAGGGGATGCCTTGGGCATCCCCAAGCTTAGACGCTTAAGTCTTCTTAAAATATGCAGGGATGAACCACGGGGGCATCCCCAAGCTTAGACTTTTCACTCTTCTTGATCATAGTATATCATCCTCCTCTCTTGACCCTTGAAAACTTCCTTCACACCAAACTTCAAGCAAACTCATTAGAGGGTTAGTGCATAATAAAAATCCACATGTTCAGAGGTGACACAATCATTCTTAACACTTCTGGACATTGAACAAAGCTATTGGACATTAATGGAACAAAGAAATTCATCCAACATAGCAAAAGAGGCAATGCGAAATAAAAGGCAGAATCTATCAAAAACAGAACAATCCGTAAAGACAAATTTTACAGGGGCACTAGACTTGCTCAGATGGAAAAACTCAAAACTAATGAAAGTTGAGTACATATCTGAGGATCACGCTCGTAAATTTTCAGATTTTTCTGAGTTACCTACAGAGACTTATGCCAGAATTCGTGACAGATAGCAATGCTGTTTCTGCGCAGCAATCCAAATCTAGCATCAACTCTACCATAGAGACTTTACTTGGCACAAAAACATGATAAGGAGAGGTTTCTACAGTAGTAAACAACTTCCAAGACTCAAATATAAAACAAAATACTATAGTAAAAACATGGGTTGTCTCCCATAAACGCTTTTCTTCAACGCCTTTCAGCTAGGCGCAGAAAGTGTGAATCAAGTATTATCAAGAGATGAAGCATCAACATCATAATTTGTTCTAATAATAGAATCATAAGGTAACTTCATTCTTTTTCTAGGGAAGTGTTCCATACCTTTCTTGAGAGGAAATTGATATTTAATATTACCTTCCTTCATATCAATAATAGCACCAACGGTTCGAAGAAAAGGTCTTCCCAATATAATGGGACAAGATGCATTGCATTCAATATCCAAAACAACAAAATCAACGGGGACAAGGTTATTGTTAACCATAATATGAACATTATCAATCCTCCCCAAAGGTTTCTTTGTAGTATTATCAGCGAGATTAACATCCAAATAACAATTTTTCAATGGTGGCAAGTCAAGCATATCATAGAGTTTTTTAGGCATAACGGAAATATTTGCACCAAGATCACATAAAGCATTACAATCAAAATCATTGACCCTCATCTTAATGATGGGCTCCCAACCATCTTCTAACTTCTTAGGAATAGAAGTTTCAAGTTTAAGTTTCTCTTCTCTAGCTTTTATGAGAGCATTTGTAATATGTTTTGTAAAGGC
Organism: Lolium multiflorum; assembly: GCA_030979885.1. Lineage (NCBI taxonomy): Eukaryota > Viridiplantae > Streptophyta > Magnoliopsida > Poales > Poaceae > Lolium > Lolium multiflorum. The sequence goes on along the minus strand of CM061750.1, from coordinate 72,990,627 downwards.
CAAATTTATAGCACTAGCATTAGGACTTCTAGCAAGTTTTTGTAAGAACTTTATAACTTCAGAGATGTGACAATCATCAAAATCTAAATCATTATGAGCTACAGCAATGGGATCATTGTCCCCAATGTTGGAAAAAATTTCAGCAGTTTTATCACAAGTAGTTTCAGCAGTTTTAGCAATTTCAGGCAGTTTTGTACGCTTTGCACTAGGAGTAGAAACATTGCCAACACCAATTATTTTACCATTGATAGTAGGAGGTGCAGCAACATGTGAGGAATCAACATTACTAGTGGTGGTAATAGTCCAAACTTTAGCTACATTATTCTCTTTAGCTAGTTTTTCATTTTCTTCTCTATCCCACCTAGCACGCAATTCAGCCATTAATCTTATATTCTCATTAATTCTAACTTGAATGGCATTTTCTGTAGTAGTAATCTTATTATCAATATCCTTATTAGGCATGACTTTCAATTTTAAAAGATCAACATCGGAGGCAAGTCTATCAACTCTAGAAGCAAGAATATCAATTTTATCAAGCTTTTCCTCAACAGATTTGTTAAAAGCAGTTTGTGTACTAATAAATTCTTTAAGCATAGCTTCAAGACCAGGGGGTACACTCCTATTATTGTTGTAAGAATTCCCATAAGAATTACCATACCCATTACCATTAGCAGAAGGATATGGCCTATATTTATTACCAGAATTGTTCCTATAAGCATTGTTGTTGAAATTATTATTTTTAATGAAATTCACATCAACATTTTCTTCTTGAGCAACCAATGAAGCTAAAGGAACATTATTTTGATCAACATTAGATCTACCATTCACAAGCATAGACATAATCACATCAATCTTATCACTCAAGGAGGAGGTTTCTTCAACAGAATTTACCTTCGTACCTTGTGGAGCTCTTTCCGTGTGCCATTCAGAGTAATTTATCATCATATCATCAAGAAGCTTTGTAGCCGCCCCAAAGTGATGGACATAAAGGTACCTCCAGCAGCTGAATCCAATAGGTTCCGCGAAGAAAAATTCAGTCCTGCATAGAAAGTTTGGATGATCATCCAAGTAGTCAGTCCATGGGTTGGGCAATTCTTTACCAAAGATTTCATTCTCTCCCATGCTTGAGCAACATGTTCATTATCTAATTGCTTAAAATTCATTATGCTACTTCTCAAAGATATAATTTTAGCGGGAGGATAATATCTACCAATAAAAGCATCTTTACATTTAGTCCATGAATCAATACTATTCTTAGGCAAAGATAGCAACCAATCTTTAGCTCTTCCTCTTAATGAGAAAGGAAACAATTTCAATTTTATAATATCACCATCTACATCCTTATACTTTTGCATTTCACATAGTTCAACAAAATTATTAAGATGGGCAGCAGCATCATCAGAACTAACACCAGAAAATTGCTCTCTCATAACAAGATTCAGTAAAGCAGGTTTAATTTCAAAGAATTCTGCTGTAGTAGCAGGTGGAGCAATAGGTGTGCATAGGAAATCATTATTATTCGTGGTTGTGAAGTCACACAACTTAGTATTTTCAGGGGTATTCATTTTAGCAACAGTAAATAAAGCAAACTAGATAAAGTAAATGCAAGTAACTAATTTTTTTGTGTTTTTGATATAGAGAGCAAGACAGTAAATAAAGTAAAGCTAGCAACTAATTTTTTTTGTGTTTTGTTTAAGTGCAGCAAAGAAAGTAGTAAATAAAATAAAGCAAGACAAAAACAAAGTAAAGAGATTGGAAGTGGAGACTCCCCTTGCGTGTCTTGATCTCCCGACAGCGGAAAAATATGCTTGATGCGTGCAATTAACAACGTCCGTTGGGAACCCCAAGAGGAAGGTGTGATGCAGACAGTAGCAAGTCTTCCCTCAGAAAGAAACCAAGGTTTATCGAACCAGGAGGAGCCAAGAAGCACGTTGAAGTTTGATGGCGGCGAAATGTAATGCGGCGCAACACCAGGGATTCCGGCGCCAACGTGGAACCTGCACAGCACAACCAAAGTACTTTGCCCCAACGTAACAGTGAGTTTGTCAATCTCATCGGCTTGCTGTGAACAAAGGATTAACCGTATTGTGTGGAAGATGATTGTTTGCGAAGAACAGTAAAGAACAAGTATTGCAGTAGATTGTATTTCAGATGTAAAGATGGACCGGGGTCCACAGTTCACTAGAGGTGTCTCTCCCATAAGATAAATAGCATGTTGGGTGAACAAATTACAGTTGGTCAATTGACAAATAAAGAAGGCATAACAATGCACATACAAATATCATGATGAGTACTATGAGATTTAATCGGGGCATTACGACAAAGTACATAGACCGCCATCCAGCATGCATCTATGCCTAAAAAGTCCACTTTCAGGTTATCATCCGAACCCCTTCCGGTATTAAGTTGCAAGCAACAGACAATTGCATTAAGTATGGTGCGTAATGTAATCAACAACTACATCCTTGGACATAGCATCAATGTTTTATCCCTAGTGGCAACAGCACATCCACAACCTTAGAACTTCTGTCACTGTCCCAGATTTAATGGAGGCATGAACCCACTATCGAGCATAAATACCCCTCTTGGAGTCACAAGTATCAACTTGGCCAGAGCCTCTACTAGCAACGGAGAGCATGCAAGAACATAAACAACTCATATAATAGATTGATAATCAACTTGACATAGTATTCAATATCCATCGGATCCCAAGAAACACAACATGTATGATTACAAAGAAACGATCTTGATCATGATAGGCAGCTCACAAGATCGAGCATGATAGCACAATTAGGAGAAGACGACCATCTAGCTACTGCTATGGACCCATGGTCCGGGGGTGAACTACTCACACATCAATCCGGAGGCGATCATGGCGATGAAGAGACCTCCGGGAGATGATTCCCCTCGGGTGCCGGAGGCGATCTCCTGAATCCCCGAGATGGGATTGGCGGCAGCGTCACGGTAATGTTTTCGTATCGTGGCTCTCGGTGGGGTTTCGCGACGAAGGCTATAAGTAGGCGAAAGGGTAGGTCGGGGGCCACGAGGGCCCCACACAACAGCGGCGCGGCCAAGGCCGGGCCGCGCCGCCCTAGTGTGTGGCCGCCTCGTGGCCCTTCGTCTCCTCTTCGGTCTTCTGGAAGCTTCGTGGAAAAATAGGCCCCTGCGTTGATTTCGTCCAATTCGAGAATATTTCCTTACTAGGATTGAAACCAAAAACAGCAGAAAAGCAACGGCTCTTCGGCATCTCGTCAATAGGTTAGTGCCGGAAAATGCATAATAACGACATATAATGTGTATAAAACATGTGAGTATCATCATAAAAGTAGCATGGAACATAAGAAATTATAGATACGTTTGGGACGTATCAAGTAGCTACCCATCTCTTACTCCCAACAATGGTAACACACAAATTCCTATGAACACCCCTTCTTATAATATTGATGATGATTATCTATGTGATATAAGTTTGTCTAATTTATGGGAGGATCATGATGATTTAAAAGAAATAGAGGATACCATAAGCTCATTAGATGATTTGTCTATATGTGGTGATTCTATTCACAACTATGTTATTGAGTCTACTCTTGATGCTTGCAAATATTATGAAAGAGGAAGAGATAAAGATCCCTCTTTATGTATTTATTTTATTTAAAATGCAAGCTACTGGTGATTATATGCATTGGCTACCATTTATTTGCTGCTATTTATTCACATATAAAATTCCAATGCATAGGAAGAGGGTGAGACTTAAAAGTTAATTGTTTCAAATCTTGTGGTGTGCTCCATATGCTTTCAAGTAAATTTTAATTTGAGCATACCTTTATGTCCTTGTTAAATAGCTTTACTTCTTATTACATATTAGTAATTTTATAAGTTTTAATAAAAAATAAAGTATGGAAGAGTAAATGAGAAGGATGAGCAATGAAGAAATTGGGGTCGACCTTGACCATGTGTTGTTCTTGCCAATGGAACCACTGCAAAGTCTATATCATTAAAACTCTTCCTACAGTAAATCAAAATAAAAAAGAGTGTTTACTTTCTTTATATATGTTAGCTTCTTGAATAAAATGGTTTCCCAATGATTCATATAGTTCCCATCTTGGTAGAAATTATCATATCATTTGTTTGGAGAACTAACAATTTTGTAGGCATTGGAGTATCATGGTGATGAAAATATCTCTTTGTTTGAGATGAGTAATATGATATGATGAGGAAGAAGTAGAAGACCAGAAGTAGCAAGATCATAAGTTTGGGGATGCCCACGGATCTCCCTCTTCTTTGAAATATCTCAAGTAAATCATTTCAAACTCATGTTCTAGTTTTACCTTCATGATCCCTTTGAATGTTTGTGGTTACCATGTTTTTATTTATATTTTTTTGTATTTGGTTTTTATTTTCCATGCTTGCTGTAGCATTTTACTTTTATTTTAGTTTACTCTCTGTTTTTTAAATAAAGTATCAATTTTTTACCCATTTGGATGTTTAAAGTTGCAAACATAATATGGAGTTGCTGTTTTCTGCGCTGTAGTTTTTAGTGCACGATTTTTATGATATTTTTGGTAACTCATAAAATCTTGATAAATTCAAAGTAGCTGCAAATTTTCATCCTCTATATTAAAATAAATTGTATAAAATTCCTGATGTGTCTAAGTCATGCAAAAAAATCAGTTTTGCTGCAGCAAAAATTCTAGACAGATTCTGCCTTACTATGTTAGATTCATTCTTTTGATTATAAAAATATATTTTACTTGGAAATTTTGATATAATAGAATGAGTATAAAATTATGTGATCTCTGGTTCATCAAGATATAATTTTATTCTTGAGTAAAATAGCAGCAAGCATGATTTTCTTTGTACCTCTAATGTCACCCCATAGAAAAGAATGGGCACAAAAGTGTGTGCTGTTTTTTTTCACAGGGAATGGAGGAATATAACACTAAGATGATTAAAGTATGATTAATATAATAATATTGGTGATACCCATGACACCCCATTGGACTCATTCAAAAACTCCTGGTTTGAGCACATATAAACTATGTTTTTTGAGAACATAGATTTTTCGCAAAAACTTGAAGCGTCCTTGTTTTACTTGTGTCTAGTTTTGTTTTTAAAATGAAAAGACCATCATATTGAGTGTTCATAATGCATATGCATGAGCTACTGGAATAAACTCTCTATCTCTGAATGTTGAAAGTCAAATAAGTTGCATGATTATAAAAGAAAAGGAGGGATGCCTAAAACTTGAATTTTTTTTTGTTTATGGTATTTCTAGTTTCACATTCTCTATTGAGTGATGATTTGTTATGTGCCTTATTCAGTGCTACTTTTTTCTAGTATGCATAGATGTTTAATTTTAAGTATCATTGTTTTATGATGAATGAATAGTCTATGGATACTATTGCATGCTTTTAGTCCTCTTGTTATCCAAAAGATTTGAATTCTTACACAAGCATATACTTGTTTCCAAGATCAACTCAAATCCAATTCCTATCATACCTAACTATATAACACTTGCTATTCCAAGTATAATGTGTGTGTTTTGCCTCCAACCTTTTCAAAATTTCCTTTTTGTTTAATTTAAGTTCATAAGAAAGTAAGGAGTGGAAGGAAAATACCACTATGCATGTTGTGGGTTTGACTGATTATGAGTAATGAGCTAGACCGTAACCATGTTTACTGGGGAATTCTTTCAACATTGCACCATCAGGGTATTGCACCCTGCATTGATCATCATTTCTTTTGTTTTGTTGATGGCTATCTCTTGTGGAATGAATGGAGGTTATTTAAGAGTAAGTATGCATACATTGTTAGAGAAGAGCAATGGGATGCTAACCGAAGCCATGCTTAATCATGGTGAAAGTTTCCGCAACGAGCATCCTCCATAGGAAGAGTGAAAAAATTAAGAGAAAAGATTTATGAAAAAAAGAGGGGAAAAAGAAAAGAAAAGAAAAAGAAAGAAAGAAATAAAAAGGAGTATGAGAAAAAAGTGAGAGAGAGTTAGAGAGGATGCTCAACGTCTGTTGTTCATGTTGTCCCGGTATGGATGGCCTATATATAGTTGAGATACCCATATCTTTTGGTCCTTTGTACATGCGGCATGAAGGTACCCCATTGCGATACTTGGTTGAAACATGTATATTGAAAAGTCTTGGTTACCCGAAGTCGCGAAACGAGAGGTGTAGTCCTTAGCATTCAAGAAAATGAGGCAACACTTACTCATAAGAGGTCAAACTCATGACACATAGATATCTTCATACTTGAGATACTTGGTACCCCATCCTTACTATTATTGCTCACATGAATTGCATAGCTCAAAACCATGTTTTATGCTTTCTACTTTTTATTTTGTTGGAGGTTTAGCACATACATTCCCTGCTTAATTTCTTGTGTTCAAGAGTCAAAAGACATATTCCTGAAAAGAGAGGACAAAAAGTCTTCCAACAATTTTATAGGATTCTCCTAAGCATGCTTTATGATTCATATTACTTATCATTCATGTTTCTTACAATGCTATTTACTATTATGCATGTTTTGTAGAATTTAAGAGTTATCACTTGATGAGTTCATATTACTTATTGTCATTCTTTATTGACTGAACCTTGTGATACTTTGCATGATTATTTAGAAGCTATATATAATAAACTCCAAAGTTCATGTTAGTTTTATCACCTTTATGCCCGGGAAGAGCATAGGTTAAGCTAGGCGATGTTGATGCATGTAAAATGCATACATGAAATTTGTCCTTTATCATATTGAATTCCCACATATTTGCAACATATATGATGTTTTATTATCATATTTTAATATGTTTTAGGGGATTTTCTAAACAATCCCCTCTCCACCGATTCTAATTCTGTTTGGCAGAAAACACCACTTTTTAGTGTTTTTGACTATACATGAGCTACGAGACTCCAAAAAGGGCAAGGTCAGGGGCCACGCTTCGAAATTTTTCAGATGAACAAGATGGGTTGAAGAGGGACACCAGGAGACCAATAGACTAGGAAAGAGACATGGTGGCGTGCCCTACCCTTCTGGGTGCGCCACCTGTGCTCTTTCTCACCTCGACCCTCCCATTCACTTCAATCTCGCGCCCACCAACTTATTTTGACCTAAAAATACTATATATACGACCCTAGGGGGTTTCGTCAATGCTACGGTTGCGGAGATCAAAACACAAAAACAGAGAGTCAGCAGACCGTCGCCGGCGGAGATTGGAGGGGGGAAACGCTGCCGAAATCGCATTTGGTGGACTCCACCCCCCTCCGGTGAAGGCATCAGCACCATTTTCATCATCTTCATCACCATCTACAACAACACCATCTTCATCATCTTCATCACCATCTACAACAGCACCATCTTCATCTACTCCTTGTAATATTTTGGCTAACATGATGTGTGAGGCAACAATCTATCGTTTTCCCATGATGTATTGTACCTCTAAGTCTTTGTTTGAGTAGTCACTTGTAGTTGGCAATTGTGAGATACTTTGTGATGGTTTGATACGTCTCCAACGTATCGATAATTTCTTATGTTCCATGCCACTTTATTGATGATATCTACATGTTTTATACACATTATATGTCATATTTATGCATTTTCTGGAACTAACCTATTAACAAGATGCCGAAGTGCCAGTTCCTGTTCTGCTGTTTTTGGTTTCAGAAATCCTAGTAACGAAATATTCTCGGAATTGGACGAAATCAACGCCCAGGTTCCTATTTTGCCCGGAAGCATCCGGAACACCGAGCGCCAGAGGAGGGGCCCTGGTGGGCCCAGATGACATGGTGGCGCGGCCAGGCCTGGGCCGCGCCACCTATCGTCGCCTCGTTGACCCTCTGCGCCGCCTCTTCGCCTATATAAAGCCCCGAAAACCCTTACGGAGGAAGCCACGATACGAGAAAAGTTCCCGCCGTCATCGCGAAGCCAAGATCTGGGGACAGGAGTCTCTGTTCGGCACCTGCCGGACGGGGGAAGTGCCCGGAAGGCTTCTCCATCGACCTGCCATCTCCACCGCCATCTTCATCACCTGCTGCTCCCATGAGAGGGAGTAGTTCTCCATCGAGGCTCGGGCTGTACCGGTAGCTATGTGGTTAATCTCTCTCCTATGTACTTCAATACAATGATCTCATGAGCTGCCTTACATGATTGAGATTCATATGATGATGCTTGTAATCTAGATGTCATTATGCTAGTCAAGTGGGTTTTACTTATGTGATCTCCGGAGACTCCTTGTCCCACGTGTGTAAAGGTGACAGTGTGTGCACCGTGTGGGTCTCTTAGGCTATATTTCACGAAGTACTTATTCACTGTTGAAGAGCGTAGTGAAGTGCTTATTTATATCTCTTGATGATTGCAATGTGTTTGTATCACAATTTATCTATGTGCTACTCTAGTGATGTGTTATTAAAGTAGTTTTATTCCTCCTGCATGTGTGCAAAGGTGACAGTGTGTGCACCGTGTTAGTACTTGGTTTATGCTATGATCATGATCTCTTGTAGATTGCGAAGTTAACTATTGCTATGATAATATTGATGTGATCTATTCCTCCTACATATGCATGAAGGTGAAAGTGTGCATGCTATGCTAGTACTTGGTTTAGTCTTTTGATCTATCTTACACTTAAGGTTACCTAAACATGAGCATTATTGTGGAGCTTGTTAACTCCGGCATTGAGGGTTCGTGTAATCCTACGCAATGTGTTCATCATCCAACAAGAGTGTAGAGTATGCATTTATCTATTCTGTTATGTGATCAATGTTGAGAGTGTCCACTAGTGAAAGTGTAATCCCTAGGCCTTGTCCCTAAATACTGCTGAGTTACTACTGCTTGTTTCTGTTTTCTGCGTTACTACTGCTGCAATACTACCACCATCAACTACACGCCAGCAAGCTATTTTCTGGCACCGTTGCTACTGCTCATATATATTCATACCACCTGTATTTCACTATCTCTTCGCCGAACTAGTGCACCTATTTGGTGTGTTGGGGACACAAGAGACTTCTTGCTTTGTGGTTGCGGGGTTGCATGAGAGGGATATCTTTGACCTCTTCCTCCACTGAGTTCGATAAACCTTGGGTGATCCACTTAAGGGAAAACTTTGTTGTTCTACAAACCTCTGCACTTGGAGGCCCAACACTGTCTACAGGAAAGGGGGAACGTAGACATCAAGCTATTTTTAGCGCCGTTGCCGGGGAAAGGTAAAAGGTACTCACACTCCGGATCTTGGCTACTAAGCTATTTTCCGCCGTTGTAAGTACTCGAAGCTATTTCCTTTAGACTTTGCAATTGCGACATTTGGTTTCTTGTTTACACTAGTTAGGCATAATGGAAAACAACAAAAATATGAGAGATCTTTATGAACTTTATCTTGAATTAGGACATGATGTGTTTGAAGAGAGAATTAAAAAACCCATGGAACTTTATATGCATGATAATGGGAATGTTATTAGTATGAATGCTTTGAACACCATTGTTGCTAATGCTATGGAAAATTCTAAGCTTGGGGAAGCTGGCTTTGATGAGCATGATATTTTTAGTCCCCAAGCATTGAGGAGAAAATTTACTTTGATGATACTTTGCCTCCCATTTATGATGATTATAATGATAGTAGTCTTTTGTTACCACCTGTTATGGAGGATAAATTTGATTATGATTACAATATACCTCCTATATTTGATAGCTACTTTGTTGAATTTGCTCCCACTACAACTAATAAAATTGATTATGCTTATGTTGGGAGTAGTAATTATTTTATGCATGAGACTCATGATAAGAATGCTTTATGTGATAGTTATATTGTTGAGTTTGCTCATGATGCTACTGAAAGTTATTATGAGAGAGGAAAATATGGTTGTAGAAATTTTCATGTTACTAAAACACCTCTCTATGTGCTGAAATTTTTGAAGCTACACTTGTTTTATCTTCCTATGCTTGTTACTTTGCTCTTCATGAACTTGTTTATTTACAAGATTCCTATGCATAGGAAGCATGTTAGACTTAAATGTGTTTTGAATTTGCCTCTTGATGCTCTCTTTTGCCTCAAATACTATTTCTTGCGAGTGCATCATTAAAACTGCTGAGCCATCTTAATGGCTATAAAGAAAGAACTTCTTGGGAGATAACCCATGTGTTTATTTTACTACAGCAATTTTTGTTTTGTTGAGTCTTGGAAGTTGTTTACTACTGTAGCAACCTCTCCTTATCTTAGTTTTGTGTTTTGTTGTGCCAAGTAAAGTTTCTATGTCAAAGTTGATGTTATATTTGGGATTGCTGCGCAGAAACAGCATTGCTGTCTGTCACGAATCTGGGCCTATTTCTCTGTAGAAAGTTCGAAAAAATCTGCCAATTTACGAGCGTGATCCTCAGATATGTACGCAACTTTCATTAGTTTTGAGTTTTTCCATTTGAGCAAGTCTGGTGCCATCTTAAAATTCGTCTTTACGGACTGTTCTGTTTTTGACAGATTCTGCCTTTTATTTCGCATTGCCGCTTTTGTTAAGTTGAATGAGTTTCTTTGTTCCATTAACTTTCAGAAGTTTTGTGCAATGTCCAGAAGTGTTAAGAATGATTGTGTCACCTCTGAACATGTGAATTTTTGATTATGCACTAACCCTCTAATGAGTTTGCTTGAAGTTTGGTGTGAAGGAAGTTTTCAAGGGTCAATAGAAGAGGGTGATATAATGTGATCGAGAAGAGTGAAAGGTCTAAGCTTGGGGATGCCCGGTGGTTCATCCCTGCATATTTCAAGAAGACTCAAGCATCTAAGCTTGGGGATGCCCAAGGCATCCCCTTCTTCATCGACAACTTATCGGGTTTCTTCTAGTGAAACTATATTTTTATTCCATCACATCCTATGTATTTTACTTGGAGCGTCTGTGTGCTTTTATTTTTGTTTTTGTTTTGTTATCTTAGTTCTCTGAATAAGTTCATCCTTGTGTGGGGAGAGACACGCTCCGCTGGTTCGTATGAACACATGTGTTCTTAGCTCATAATATTCATGGCGAAGTTTCTTCTTCGTTAAATTGTTATATGGTTGGAATTGGAAAATGCTACATGTAGTAATTGGTAAAATGTCTTGGATAATGTGATACTTGGCAATTGTTGTGCTCATGTTTAAGCTCTCGCATCATATACTTTGCACCTATTAGTGAAGAAATACATAGAGCATGCTAAAATTTGGTTTGCATAATTGGTCTCTCTAAGGTCTAGATAATTTCTAGTATTGAGTTTGAACAACAAGGAGACGGTGTAAAGTCTTATAATGCTTACAATATGTTTATATGTGAGTCTTGCTGCACCATTTCATACTTGAGTTTGCTTCAAATAACCTTGCTAGCCTAAACCTTGTATCGAGAGGGAATACTTCTCATGCATCCAAATACTTGAGCCAATATTCATGCCATTTGTGTCCACCATACCTACCTACTACATGGTATTTCTCCGCCATTCCAAAGTAAATTGCTTGAGTGCTACCTTTAAACCATTCAAAAGTTATCACCTCTGATTTGTGTCAATGTTTTATAGCTCATGAGGAAGTATGTGGTGTTTATCTTTCAATCTTGTTGGACAACTTTCACCAATGGACTAGTGGCTTCATCCGCTTATCCAATAATTTTGCAAAAAGAGCTGGCAATGGGATTCCAGTCCCAAATTAATTAACAAAAATAGACACTCCTCCATGGTATGTGATTGTTGGACGGCACCCGAAGGATTCGGTTAGCCATGGCTTGAGAAAGCAAAGGTGGGGAGGAGTGTCATCATAATAAAACTAAAATTAAAAGGCACTCCTTCATGGTATGAGATTGTTGGCAGGCACCCGAGGATTCGGTTAGCCATGGTTTGTGAAAGAAAGGTTGGAAGGAGTGCCACCCAAAAATAAAATAAAATGGGAGCCGCTCTTTGAAGGTTTGTTTGGCAAGGGGGTTAGAGTGCCCACTACCATTCGTTGACAACAACAAACACCTCTCAAAACTTTACTTTTACGCTCTCTATATGTTTTCAAAATAAAAGCTCTAGCACAAATATAGCAATCGATGCTTTCCTCTTTGAAGGGCCATTCTTTTACTTTTTATGTTGAGTCAGTTTACCTATCTCTCTCCACCTCAAGAAGCAAACACTTGTGTGAACTGTGCATTGATTCCTACATACTTGCATATTGCATTTGTTATATTACTTTATGCTGACAATATCCATGAGATATACATGTTATAAGTTGAAAGCAACCGCTGAAACTTAATCTTCCATTATGTTGCTTCAATGTCTATACTTTAAATTATTGCTTTATGAGTTAACTCTTATGCAAGACTTATTGATGCTTGTCTTGAAGTACTATTCATGAAAAGTCTTTGCTTTATGATTCAGTTGTTTACTCATGTCATTACCATTGTTTTGATCGCTGCATTCATTACATATGTTTACAATATGATCAAGTTTATGATGGCATGTCACTTAAGAAATTATCTTTGTTATCGTTTTACCTGCTCCGACGAACTAAGCTTGGGGATGCTGATACGTCTCCAACGTATCGATAATTTCTTATGTTCCATGCCACTTTATTGATGATATCTACATGTTTTATACACATTATATGTCATATTTATGCATTTTCTGGAACTAACCTATTAACAAGATGCCGAAGTGCCAGTTCCTGTTTTCTGCTGTTTTTGGTTTCAGAAATCCTAGTAACGAAATATTCTCGGAATTGGACGAAATCAACGCCCAGGTTCCTATTTTGCCCGGAAGCATCCAGAACACCCGAGAGCCGCAGAGGGGGGCCCTGGTGGGCCCAGATGACATGGTGGCGCGGCCCAGGCCCTGGCCGCGCCACCCTATGGTGTCGTCGCCTCGTTGACCCTCCTGCGCCGCCTCTTCGCCTATATAAAGCCCCTGCATCGAAAACCCTTACAGAGGAAGCCACGGTACGAGAAAAGTTCCAGAGCCGCCGTCATCGCGAAGCAAGATCCGGGGACAGGAGTCTCGTTCGGCACCTGCCGGACGGAAGTGCCCCGGAAGGCTTCTCCATCGACACCGCTGCCATCTCCACCGCCATCTTCATCACCGCAGCTGCTCCCATGAGGAGGAGTAGTTCTCCATCGAGGCTCGGGCTGTACCGGTAGCTATGTGGTTAATCTCTCTCCTATGTACTTCAATACAATGATCTCATGAGCTGCCTTACATGATTGAGATTCATATGATGATGCTTGTAATCTAGATGTCATTATGCTAGTCAAGTGGGTTTTACTTATGTGATCTCCGGAGACTCCTTGTCCCACGTGTGTAAAGGTGACAGTGTGCACCGTGTGGGTCTCTTAGGCTATATTTCACGAAGTACTTATTCACTGTTGAAGAGCGTAGTGAAGTGCTTATTTATATCTCTTGATGATTGCAATGTGTTTGTATCACAATTTATCTATGTGCTACTCTAGTGATGTGTTATTAAAGTAGTTTTATTCCTCCTGCATGTGTGCAAAGGTGACAGTGTGTGCACCGTGTTAGTACTTGGTTTATGCTATGATCATGATCTCTTGTAGATTGCGAAGTTAACTATTGCTATGATAATATTGATGTGATCTATTCCTCCTACATATGCATGAAGGTGACAGTGTGCATGCTATGCTAGTACTTGGTTTAGTCTTTTGATCTATCTTACACTTAAGGTTACCTAAACATGAGCATTATTGTGGAGCTTGTTAACTCCGGCATTGAGGGTTCGTGTAATCCTACGCAATGTGTTCATCATCCAACAAGAGTGTAGAGTATGCATTTATCTATTACTGTTATGTGATCAATGTTGAGAGTGTCCACTAGTGAAAGTGTAATCCCTAGGCCTTGTCCCTAAATACTGCTGAGTTACTCTTGTGTTTCTGTTTCTTTGCGTTACTACTTTGCAATACTACCACCATCAACTACACGCCAGCAAGCTATTTTCTGGCACCGTTGCTACTGCTCATATATATTCATACCACCTGTATTTCACTATCTCTTCGCCGAACTAGTGCACCTATTTGGTGTGTTGGGGACACAAGAGACTTCTTGCTTTGTGGTTGCAGGGTTGCATGAGAGGATATCTTTGACCTCTTCCTCCCGAGTTCGATAAACCTTGGGTGATCCACTTAAGGAAAACTTGCTGTTGTTCTACAAACCTCTGCACTTGGAGGCCCAACACTGTCTACAGGAAAGGAGGGGGAACGTAGACATCATGGTTGCATATAAGTATTTGTTATCTTCTATGATGATCTTTTGTACTGATATATGAGTGCACACATATGTCTGGGGATGCATAAGGTTGTCACCGTTGCATGTTGATAGGGAGAGGGACAACGGGAGCTAACAGAAACCTTGTCCTAATTCTTGTAGCGATCCAGGAAAATCGCAATATTAGATTTGTTTGTTATTTTCCTTTTGTGCATAATCATGGCATCATGCATATTTTTTAACTCCAAAATTGTTTTTATTAAACCCTATTTTATTACAAAATTATTCTATCTCCTTATCCCAAAATTAAAACCATATTTTTCTGCTTATTTTTTTGGTCTAAAATCTATTTGAAAATGCTTTTAAACAAAACAAGAAAATAATAAAGAAAAATGTTGTTTTAAATTTAAAAAAACGGGAGAGGAACCTCCCAATCGGCCTGGCCAAGGAAAGGCTGAGCTGGCCAACCAAACCGGCCTAGCTACAGCCCACCCGGGCAAACCCTAGAGCCCCACAGGATTCCTTGGCATTTTTGCAAAGAAACCCCTCTACCACCGGCCTCCTTTTTCTTCGGGTCCTTGAGACCATCTCCTGTCTTCCCGATTGCCCCCACTCCCCGCTCGTCTCCGCCGCCAGGAGCGCCTCCCTCACCTCGCTCTGGACCGCCACCTCACAGGCAAGCTGTGCCGCCGGCCAGCGTGCTCGGCCACCGCCTTTCCTCCTCGCGCGCAGCCTCCCTGGTTCCCTCTCTACGCGCAGTCCTAGACGCGATGCCGGCTCCCTCTGCTCCGCCTGCTCGTCCCTCTCATCTTCAATGCACGAGCCCGCATGGAGCACCGCGTCGGTGCTCGTCTCCACGTCGTTACCAATGTCCTCGACGCCGCAGCCCGTGTTCCTGCCTCCTCCTCCGCGTGACCCTCCTCCCTGCTGGCCTCGTCTCGGCTACGCCCCTCCAGATCTGGCTCCTGCCGCTCTTCCTCACCGCATTATGCACTTCATGGATATCGCGTTCGACTTCCTCACGCCATGATGCGCGCCATCACACCTGTTTCGGCCTGTCGCCAATCTTGTTTTGCTTCGCCTCACCGCGACCAAACTCGTTGTCACCCCCTCTGGTTGGTGACGCGCAAGCCCGTGACCAACAATACCGACGTCTGCCTGCGCAAACGCGAGCTCGACGCCCTGCTCTCGCGTCATCCAGGTCATCTGTGACGCATCCCGTCTGTATGGTCTCTGCTGCTACCGTTCTTGTTTTTGATGTGGTGTTGCCTTACATCATGCACCTGCTAAATGATTCACCTGTTATGCATGTCTGGTAGCCTCGCAGATTTGGCTGCCTCATCGTCCGTATATCCTTGTGCCAAAGTTTTGCCGTCTCGGTGTTGCTTAGACATGGGCATGTTAGCAAGATCTCCAACATGGAACCTGAAGACTACCGAACCCTTAGGCGCCTACTTCCTCTCCGAACCCGAAGATCCCGACTCCGATACGAAACATGTGAACCCTAACCTATATACCTATTTTCTAAATTGCATATATCTTTTTGCATCAAAGCAATCATTCATATGCATCGCATATCTTGTGGTTGTTCATGGGTAATAGCGGTTTACCTATAACTAAATATGGAATTGTGCGGGATTATTTATCTTATCGCGGTTCCATTTAACTTTGCGTAGCTCACCCACGCCATGTTTATGCCATACTAATCAATATTTAATATGCGGGATAGAAAAATAACTTGAACCTAATATTTAATTATCGAGATTCCGACTCCGCTTAATTTGAATAAGTTGCGTCGCATCATGTTTGCCATGCCATGCGTATCATATCTTGATCATGATGATTCTTTTGCCGTAGTAGTAAGTTGTGCATCTGTTGTGTTGTTCTAGTGCTCCGCTTCTTCACGGATAGGGCGTTGAGTTGATGCGAGCTACGACAAGTTCTACGGGTGTTTTTCGACAATCTTTAACATGTAAGCATTTCCCCACTCCTATCTCTGCAGGAGTCTTTTACCTATTTTATTTTTCCTTCTCTCTTATGCTAGCCTTGTGTTACGTTCTTGTCATGTGTCCTATTCACTTGTCACCTCAAGCAGCCCATATTACCTACATCATCCTCCTACAGCTGTTGTTTGGTTATGGGGTCTGCCTTGCGAGTCGTAGTACATGCTTAGCGTTGTCCGCTACCGTTATCATTATCGTTATCTTATCGGGTTATCTGTTGGAGGATCATGACACATGGTTTATGGATATATCAGTTCGAGGTATCATAGTTACTCTAGTTGTTAATAATTGTTAAGCGGAGATATCGGTGGGTCAGTTGTTTGTTTTATGACGGCTCACTTGTGTTTATTTAAAACCTAGGACCCCGAGTTCTTATTATCTATTCCGAGACTGGTCGCTCTAACCACACGTGGGTATGTGATGTCTACGGGTGCTTCTATTCTTGTAGACAGTGTTGGGCCTCCAAGAGCAGAGGTTTGTAGAACGCAGCAAGTTTCCCTTAAGTGGATTACCCAAGGTTTATCGAACTCGGGGAGGAAGAGGTCAAAGATATCCCTCTCAAGCAACCCTGCAACCACAAAGCAAGAAGTCTCTTGTGTCCCAACACACCTAATACACTTGTCAGATGTATAGGTGCCCTAGTTCGGCGAAGAGATAGTGAAATACAGGTGGTATGAATGTATATGAGCAATAGTAACTAAGCACCAGAAAATAGTTTGATGCTACAACTGGCGTATGGTTGATGGTGGTGATATTGCAGCAGTACAGATGCAGTAGAACAGTAAACAAGCGATGATTGCAGTATTTGGGAACAAGGCCTAGGGATTATACTTTCACTAGTGGACACTCTCAACATTGATCACATAACAGAATAAATAGATAAATGCTATACTCTACACTCTCTTGTTGGATGATGAACACCACTAATTGTGTAGGATTACACGAACCCTCAATGCCGGAGTTAACAAGCTCCACAATATTCGATATTCATGTTTAAATAACCTTAGAGTGCACGATAGATCAACACAACTAAACCAAGTACTAACATAGCATGCACACTGTCACCATCACACTATGAAGGAGGCATAAATCACATCAATACTATCATAGCAATAGTTAACTTCATAATCTACAAGAGATCACAATCATAACCTACGCCAAGTACTACACGATGCACACACTGTCACCTTTACACAGGTGCAGGAGGAATAGAGTACTTTAATAACATCACTAGAGTAGCACATAGATGAATAGTGATACAAAACACATTGCAATCATAAAGGGATATAAATAAGCACCTCACTATGCTATTCATAACGGTGAATAAGTATTCTGTGAAATATAGCCTAAGAGACCCACACGGTGCACACACTGTCACCTTTACACACGTGGGACAAGGAGTCTCCGGAGATCACATAAGTAAAATCCACTTGACTAGCATAATGACATCTAGATTACAAGCATCATCATATGAATCTCAATCATGTAAGGCAGCTCATGAGATTATTGTATTGAAGTACATAGGAGAGAGATTAACCACATAGCTACCGGTACAGCCCTTAGCCTCGATGGAGAACTACTCCCTCCTCATGGGAGACAACAGCGTTGATGAAGATGGCGGTGGTGTTGATGGAGAAGCCCCGGGGCACTTCCCCGTCCCGGCGGCGTGGGAAAAGACTCTTGTCCCCCAGATCTTGGCTGCGATGGCGGCGGCTCTGGAACTTTCTTGTATCGTGGCTTTCGTATCGAAGATTTAGGTCGGGGACCTTTATATAGGCGAAGAGGCGAGTCGGAGGGCTGACGGGCCACCACACAATAGGGCGGCGCGCTGGCTCCTGGGCGCGCCGCGCTTGTGTGGGCCCCAGGCCCTCTCTGGTGGCTCTCGGGTGTTGGAAGCTTCGTGTAATTATAAGATGGGCGTTGATTTCGTCCAATTAAGAATATTTCCTTACTAGGATTTCAAAACCAAAAACAGGACAACAGGGGCACTTCGGCATCTCGTCAATAGGTTAGTTAAAACGCATAAATATGACATAAAGTGTGAACAAAACATGTAGGTATTGTCATAAAACTAGCATGGAACATAAGAAATTATAGATACGTTTGAGACGTATCAAGCATCCCAAGCTCCTACTCGCCCTCGAGTAGGTAAACAATAACAATGATAATTTCTTAAGTGACATGCTACCAACATAATCTTGATCAACATTATTGTAAAGCATATGAGATGAATGCAGCGATTCAAAGCAATGATGAAGACAATGAGTAAACAACTGAATCATATAGCAAAGACTTTTCATGAATAGTACTTTCAAGACAAGCATCAATAAGACTTGCATAACAGTTAACTCATAAGCAATAGATTCAAAGTAGAAGGCATTGAAGCAACACAAAGGATGATTAAGTTTCAGCAATTGCTTTCAACTTGTAACATGTATATCTCATGGATAATTGTCAACATAAAGCAATATAACAAGTGCAATAGGTAAACATGTAAGAATCAATGAACACAGTTGACACAAGTGTTTGCTTCTAAGATAGAAAGAATAGGTAAACTGACTCAACAATAAAGTAAAAGATAGGCCCTTCGCAGAGGGAAGCATGGATTACTATTTTTGTGCTAGAGCTTTTATTTTGAAAACATAGAAACAATTTTGTCAACGGTAGTAATAAATCATATGTGTTATGTATAAGATATCCTATAAGTTGCAAGCCTCATGCATAGTATACCAATAGTGCCCGCACCTTGTCCTAATTAGCTTGGATTAACATGGATTATCATTGCATAACATATGTTTCAACCAAGTGTCACAAAGGGGTACCTCTATGCGCCTGTACAAGGGTCTAAGGAGAAAGTTCGCATTGGATTTCTCGCTTTTGATCATTCTCAACATTGGACACCCATACCGGGACTACATAGACAACAGATAATGGACTCCTCTTTTTAATGCTTAAGCATTTAACAACAAATAATTTTCTCATAAGAGATTGAGGATTTGTGTCCAAACTGAAACTTCCACCATGATTCATGGCTTTAGTTAGCGGCCCAATGTTCTTCTCTAACAATATGCATACTCAAACCATTTGATCATGAAAATCTCCCTTACTTCAGACAAGACGAACATGCATAGCAACTCACATGATATTCAACAAAGGTAAAAGTTGATGGCGTCCCCAGAAACATGGTTACCGCACAACAAGCAACTTATAAGAAATAAGACACATAGCAACATATTCAATACCACAATAGTTTTTAAGCTACTTTTCCCATGAGCTATATATTGCAAAGAAAAAGAATAGAATTTTAAAGGTAGCACTCAAGCAATTGGCTTTGGAATGGCAGAAAAATACCATGTAGTAGGTAGGTATGGTGGACACAAATGGCATAGTTTTTGGCTCAAGGATTTGGATGCACGAGAAGAATCCCTCTCAATACAAGGCTAGGCTAGCAAGGTTGTTTGAAGCAAACTCAAGTATAAAACGGTACAGCAAATCTCACATAAGAACATATTGCAAGCATTATAAGACTCTACACTGTCTTCCTTGTTGTTCAAACACTTCACCAGAAAATATCTAGACCTTAGAGAGACCAATCATGCAAACCAAATTTTAACAAGCTCTATGTAGTTCTTCATTAATAGGTGCAAAGTACATGATGCAAGAGCTTAAACATGATCTATATGAGCACAACAATTGCCAAGTATCAAGTTATTCAAGACATCATACCAATTACCACATGTAGCATTTTCTGTCCAACCATATAACAATTAACGAAGCAGTTTCAACCTTCGCCATGAACATTAAAAGCTAAGAACACATGCGTTCATATGAACCAGCGGAGCGTGTCTCTCTCCCACACAAGGATGAAATTATTCAAACAAAACAAAAATAAAAACAAACAGACGCTCCAAGTAAAGTACATAAGATGTGATGGAATAAAAATATAGTTTCACTAGAAATGACCTGATAAGTTGTCGATGAAGAAGGAGATGCCTTGGGCATCCCCAAGCTTAGATGCTTGAGTCTTCTTGAAATATGCAGGGATGAACCACGGGGGCATCCCCAAGCTTAGACTCTTCACTCTTCTTGATCATAGTATATCGTCCTCCTCTCTTGACCCTTGAAAACTTCCTCCACACCAAACTTCAAGCAAACTCATTAGAGGGTTAGTGCATAATAAAAATTCACATGTTCAGAGGTGACACAATCATTCTTAACACTTCTGGACATTGCACAAAGCTCCGAAAGTTAATGGAACAAAGAAATCCATCAAACATAGCAAAAGAGGCAATGCGAAATAAAAGGCAGAATCTGTCAAAAACAGAACGTCCGTAAAGATGAATTTTCGATCTACGGGTGCTTCTATTCTTGTAGGTGTTGGGCCTTCAGAGCGAGGGATTTGTAGAACAGTGACAAGTTTCCCTTAAGTGGATTACCCAAGGTTTATCGAACTCAGGAAGAGGTCAAAGATATCCCTCTCAAGCAACCCTGCAACCACAAAGCAAGAAGTCTCTTGTGTCCCAACACACCTAATACACTTGTCGGATGTATAGGTGCACTAGTTCGACGAAGAGATAGTGAAATACAGGTGGTATGAATGTATATGAGCAATAGTAACGGCAGAAAATAGTTTGATGCTACAACGGCGTGTGGTTGATGGTGGTGATATTGCAGCAGTACGGATGCAGTAGAAC
This sequence comes from Lolium multiflorum, assembly GCA_030979885.1. Taxonomy (NCBI): domain Eukaryota; kingdom Viridiplantae; phylum Streptophyta; class Magnoliopsida; order Poales; family Poaceae; genus Lolium; species Lolium multiflorum. The sequence continues at coordinate 72,969,734 of CM061750.1, read as the reverse complement.
AGTAAACAAGCGATGATTGCAGTATTTGGGAACAAGGCCTAGGGATTATACTTTCACTAGTGGACACTCTCAACATTGATCACATAACAGAATAAATAGATAAATGCTATACTCTACACTCTCTTGTTGGATGATGAACACCACTAATTGTGTAGGATTACACGAACCCTCATGCCGGAGTTAACAAGCTCCACAATATTCGATATTCATGTTTAAATAACCTTAGAGTGCAACAGATCAACACAACTAAACCAAGTACTAACATAGCATGCACACTGTCACCATCACACTATGAAGGAGGCATAGATCACATCAATACTATCATAGCAATAGTTAACTTCATAATCTACAAGAGATCACAATCATAACCTATACAAGTACTACATGATGCACACACTGTCACCTTTACCGTGTAGGAGGAATAGAGTACTTTAATAACATCACTAGAGTAGCACATAGATGAATAGTGATACAAAACACATTGCAATCATAAAGGGATATAAATAAGCACCTCACTATGCTATTCATAACAGTGAATAAGTATTCTGTGAAATATAGCCTAAGAGACCCACACGGTGCACACACTGTCACCTTTACACACGTGGGACAAGGAGTCTCCGGAGATCACATAAGTAAAATCCACTTGACTAGCATAATGACATCTAGATTACAAGCATCATCATATGAATCTCAATCATGTAAGGCAGCTCATGAGATTATTGTATTGAAGTACATAGGAGAGAGATTAACCACATAGCTACCGGTACAGCCCTTAGCCTCGATGGAGAACTACTCCCTCCTCATGGGAGACAGCAGCGTTGATGAAGATGGCGGTGGTGTTGATGGAGAAGCCTTAGGGGCACTTCCCCGTCCGGCGGCGTGAACGGAGACTCCTGTCCCCCAGATCTTGGCTTCGCGATGGCGGCGGCTCTGGAACTTTTCTCATATCGTGGCTTTCGTATCGAAGATTTAGGTCAGGGACCTTTATATAGGCGAAGAGGCGGAGTCGGAGGGCTGACGGGGCCACCACACAATAGGGCGGCGCGCCTGGCTCCTTGGCCGCGCCGCCTTGTTGTGTGGGCCCCCGGGGCCCTCCTGCGGTGGCTCTCGGTGTCTGGAAGCTTCGTGTAATTATAATCTTTGGGCGTTGATTTCGTCCAATTCGAGAATATTTCCTTACTAGGATTTATGAAACCAAAAACAACGAGAAAACGCGGCACTTCGGCATCTCGTCAATAGGTTAGTTCCGGAAAACGCATAAAAATGACATAAAGTGTGAACAAAACATGTAGGTATTGTTATAAAACTAGCATGGAACATAAGAAATTATAGATACGTTTGAGACGTATCAGTATGCCTATGGGTCTCCCCTCGACCACTTCCGGAATCTACAGCTTTGTCCAGTGAGCACAACTAGTTCGTATGTTTTCCTCTTATTATTTCTTGCGTGCATGCCAGCTTGTTACTTATTTAAATTGAGATGCCCATGTGTGCCGTGTATCCCTTGTTTTTGGTATGCACGTATAGGTGCGGCACGTGCGTTTAGCGCATTGCTGAAGCGGGTCATTCACCCCAGTTTGTGTTTTGACCCTCGAAGTTGATGGCTGTGAAATACGCCACCTTTTCTCGCGTTTAAACCCTTAGCTAAGTCAAGAAATTGACTAAGTTTACCTCTCAACTTGTCACTAATGACTAATTAATGCATATATGTGCAATCTCTTCTATTTTGGAATGATGTGCAGGAAATCACGTCATAATGACAAATAGACCTGCAATTACTGAAGAAAATTATGTCAGGAGTATGGCAAAGTTGACTACACTCGAAGAGGTGGTTCCAGGGACTTTAATGGGCATCGGTGCGGGCAAGCCCTACCCGTACCATGCGTCGTAGCCTTCCCGAGGTCAAACCCTATAAGTTTCGTGAAGGGACCGACGCCAAAAAGAGAGCCATTCGTCGCCAAACAGAGCCGCCATCCATCAGATCCATTCGCACCACACTGAAGGAGATCCACCACCATAGTTCATCCATTCCCTCTCCAATCTCCTCCATAGCCATAGCCATCACCATTGTAATAGAGATCTCCTTGAGAATTGGCGACCATTGTAAGAATATTGTGATTTCAATCTAAGTATTTTGCACAATGATTTCTATCTTTGTTATTGATCTTGATATTATGTGTGAGTAGTCCTCACGGGCTGCGGGTTGGGGTGAATCCTCGCAGCGTTTATGTGCATCTAATCTTATTATATGTGTAAGGATTGAATAGGAGTTTGCAATCTTGTATTCTTGTCTCTTTCCCTCGTTTCGATGATATGCATGTACCCATATCATTCGGATCGATCAAGGGAAGAGGTGGGATGAGTGGAGAATGGCGTGCTACCGCGAAACCTCAGTGACAGAAAGGGGAAAGTAACGGTACATGTTTAGTGATTCATTCGGGATCATGGCACAATCATCTAGCTTAATGTTTTGATCTGCATTCATATACTTAATAACTATTGTTGCTTGCGGATGTGAGGATAGTGGTTGGACCAAGAGGCTCTTTTCACCTCTGGCTTTAGAGGCAAGAGTATTTACGGATGTGCTACTCATAAATCTCTCATCTCTATTTTATTTGTTACACATATGCGCTTCAATTATATATGTATGCATAGCTGCAGGACAAACCTTAACCCTGGCCTATTTCCATCATTAAACACAACCCCCTTAAAAGTAAACTAGAAATGTTCGGTAAACATAAAATAAAATAAACTAGCAAGTCTTGTAGACATTTCCTTTACACCATTTTACCAGCGCTTCCCAAGGTTCGATTAAACCTAGGTCTACTAGGGAAAAAGCTTATCATACTACAATCCGTAATCCGGATCGAAGGTATCAGAGGTCGTGGTCGCAAATAGCTAGGTCCGTTTCGGAGTTTCGGCCGGACTTTGATACGCGTTTATTTTATTTAGGTGGCTTCCCGGACTTTGTTGTGGTGAAGGAGAGTGAGAGTCATGATATATTACCCTCGCCAGGTGATACGTCTCCAACGTATCGATAATTTCTTATGTTCCATGCCACTTTATTGATGATACCTACATGTTTTATGCACATTATATGTCATATTTATGCATTTTACGGAACTAACCTATTAACAAGATGCGAAGAGCCAGTTCTGTTTTCTGCTGTTTTTGGTTTCAGAAATCCTAGTAAAAAATATTCTCGGAATTGGACGAAACTTTCGCCCAGGGTCCTATTTTTGCACGAAGCTTCGAGAAGACCGAAGACCTAACGAAGTGGGGCCACGAGGAGGCCGGGGGGTGGCCGGCGCGGCCCGAGGCCTGGCCGCGCCGACTGTCCCTGGGCCCTCGTGTGGCCCTCGCGTTGACCCTCCGCCTACCAAAGCTTAGTCGCGAAACCCCCGGTGGAGAGCCACGATACGGAAAACCTTACGGAGACGCCGCCGCGCGAATCCCATCTCGGGGGATTAGGGAGATCGCCTCCGGCTGCCGGAGAGGGGATTCATCTCCCGGAGGACTCTACACCGCCATGGTCGCCTCCGGAGTGATGAGTGAGTAGTCCACCCCTGGACCATGGGTCCATAGCGGTAGCTAGATGGTCGTCTTCTCCTTGTTGTGCTTCATTGTTGGATCTTGTGAGCTGCCTAACATGATCAAGATCATCTATCTGTAATACTATATGTTGTGTTTGTCGGGATCCGATGGATAGAGAGTACTATGATTATGGTGATTATCAATCTATTGTTCATGTGTTGTTTATGATCTTGCATGCTCTCCGTTACTAGTAGAGGCTCTGGCCAAGTTTTTACTCTTAACTCCAAGAGGGAGTATTTATGCTCGATAGTGGGTTCATGCCTCCATTTAATCTGGGACAGTGACAGAAAGTTCTAAGGTTGTGGATGTGCTGTTGCCACTAGGGATAAAACATTGATGCTATGTCTAAGGATGTAGTTGTTGATTACATTACGCACCATACTTAATGCAATTGTCTGTTGCTTTGCAACTTAATACTGGAGGGGTTCGGATGATAACCTGAAGGTGGACTTTTTAGGCATAGATGCGTTGGATGGCGGTCTATGTACTTTGTCGTAATGCCCAATTAAATCTCACTATATTTACCATGTCATGTATATGCATTGTTATGCCTTTCTCTATTTGTCAATTGCCCGACTGTAATTTGTTCACCCAACATGCTTTTATCTTATGGGAGAGACACCTCTAGTGAACTGTGGACCCCGGTCCTATTCTTTACATAGCATACAATCTACTTGTTTTACTGTTTTCTTTGCAAACATCTTCCACTCGATACGTTTAATCCTTTGTTACAGCAAGCCGGTGAGATTGACAACCTCACTGTTTTGTTGGGGCAAAGTACTTTGGTTGTGTTGTGCAGGTTCCGCGTTGGCGCCGGAATCCCTGGTGTTGCGCCGCATCACATTTCGCGACCATCAACCTTCAACGTGCTTCTTGGCTCCCTTTGGTTCGATTAAACCTTGGTTTCTTTCTGAGGGAAAACTTGCTACTGTGCGCATCATACCTTCCTCTTGGGGTTCCCAACGAACGTGTGAGTTACACGCCATCAAGCATAATTTTCTGGCGCCGTTGCCGGGGAGATCAAGACACGCTGCAAGGGGAGTCTCCACTTCTCAATCTCTTTACTTTGTTTTTGTCTTGCTTTATTTTATTTACTACTTTGTTTGCTGCACCTAAACAAAACACAAAAAAATTAGTTGCTAGTTTTACTTTATTTACTGTCTTGCTCTCTATATCGAAAACACAAAAAAATTAGTTACTTGCATTTACTTTATCTAGTTTGTTTTATTTACTGTTGCTAAAATGGCCAACCATGAAAATACTAAATTGTGTGACTTCACAAATGCAAATAATAATGATTTCCTATGCACACCTATTGCTCCACCTGCTACTACAGCAGAATTCTTTGAAATTAAACCTGCTTTACTAAATCTTGTCATGAGAGATCAATTTTCTGGTGTTAGTTCTGATGATGCTGCTGCCCATCTCAATAATTTTGTTGAACTTTGTGAAATGCAAAAGTATAAAGATGTAGATGGTGATATTATTAAATTGAAAGTGTTTCCTTTCTCATTAAGAGGAAGAGCTAAAGATTGGTTGCTATCTTTGCCTAAGAATAGTATTGATTCATGGACTAAATGCAAGGATGCTTTTATTGGTAGATATTATCCTCCCGCTAAAATTATATCTTTGAGAAGTAGCATAATGAATTTTAAACAATTAGATACTGAACATGTTGCTCAAGCATGGGAGAGAATGAAAACTTTGGTAAAGAATTGCCCAACCCATGGACTGACTACTTGGATGATCATCCAAACCTTCTATGCAGGACTAAATTTTTCTTCGCGGAATTTATTGGATTCAGCTGCTGGAGGTACCTTTATGTCCATCACATTGGGGGCGGCTACAAAACTTCTTGATGATATGATGATAAATTACTCTGAATGGCACACGGAAAGAGCTCCACAAGGTAAGAAGGTAAATTCTGTTGAGGAAACCTCTTCCTTGAATGATAAGATTGATGTGATTATGTCTATGCTTGTGAATGGTAGATCTAATGTAGATCCAAATAATGTTCCTTTAGCTTCATTGGTTGCTCAAGAAGAAAATGTTGATGTGAATTTCATTAAAAACAATAATTTCAACAACAATGCTTATAGGAACAACTCTGGTAATAATTATAGGCCATATCCCTCTGCTAATGGTAATGGTTATGGTAATTCTTATGGGAATTCTTACAATAATAATAGGAGTGTACCCTCTGGTCTTGAAGCCATGCTTAAAGAATTTATTAGTACACAAACTGCTTTTAACAAATCTGTTGAGGAAAAGCTTGATAAAATTGATACTATTGCTTCTAGAGTTGATAGACTTGCCTCTGATGTTAATCTTTTAAAATTGAAAGTTATGCCTAATAATGATATTGATAATAAGATTACTACTACAGCAAATGCCATCCAAGTTAGAATTAATGAGAATATAAGATTAATGGCTGAACTGCGTGCTAGGTGGGATAGAGAAGAAAATGAAAAACTAGTTAAAGAGAATAATGTAGCTAAAGTTTGGACTATTACCACCACTAGTAATGCTAATTCTCCACATGTTGCTGCACCTCCTACTATCAATGGAAATATAATTGGTGTTGGCAATGTTTCTACTCCTAATGCAAAGCGAACAAAACTGCCTGAAATTGCTAAAACTGCTGAAACTGCTTGTGATAAAACTGCTGAAATTTTTTCCAACCTTGGGAACAATGATCCCATTGCTGTAGCTCATAATGATTTAGATTTTGATGATTGCCACATCTCTGAAGTTATAAAGTTCTTACAAAAACTTGCTAAAAGTCCTAATGCTAGTGCTATAAATTTAGCCTTTACAAAACATATTACAAATGCTCTCATAAAAGCTAGAGAAGAGAAACTAAAACTTGAAACTTCTATTCCTAGAAAGTTAGAGGATGGTTGGGAGCCCATCATTAAAATGAAATTCAATGACTTTGAATGTAATGCTTTATGTGATCTTGGTGCAAGTATTTCTGTTATGCCTAAAAAGATTTATGATATGCTTGACTTGCCACCATTGAAGAATTGTTATTTGGATGTTAATCTTGCCGATAATGCTAAAAAGAAACCTTTGGGGAGGATTGATAATGTGCATATTACGGTTAACAATAACCTTGTCCCCGTTGATTTTGTTGTCTTGGATATCGAATGCAATGCATCTTGTCCAATTGTGTTGGGAAGACCTTTTCTTCGAACTGTTGGTGCTGTTATTGATATGAGGGAAGGTAATATTAAATATCAATTTCCTCTCAAGAAAGGTATGGAACACTTCCCTAGAAAGAGAATGAAGTTGCCTTTTGATTCTATTATTAGAACAAGCTATGATGTTGATGCTTCTACTCTCGATGTTACTTGATTTGCACTTTCTGCGCCTAGCTGAAAGGCGTTAAAGAAAAGCGCTTATGGGAGACAACCCATGTTTTTACCTACAGCAATTTTTTGTTTTGTTGAGTCTTGGAAGTTGTTTACTACTGTAGCAACCTCTCCTTATCATGTTTTTGTGCCAAGTAAAGTTTCTATGTCAAAGTTGATGTTATATTTGGGATCGCTGCGCAGAAACAGCATTGCTGTCTGTCACGAATCTGGGCACAATTCTCTGTAGAAAATTCGAAAAAATCTGCCAATTTACGAGCGTGATCCTCAGATATGTACGCAACTTTCATTAGTTTTGAGTTTTTCCATTTGAGCAAGTCTGGTGCCATTTCTAAATTCGTCTTTACGGACTGTTCTGTTTTTGACAGATTCTGCCTTTTATTTCGCATTGCCTCTTTTGCTATGTTGGATTTATTTCTTTGATCCATTAATGTCCAGTAGCATTATGCAATGTCCAGAAGTGAAAATAATGATTGTGTCACCTCTGAATGAGTGAATTATTAATTGTGCACTAACCCTCTAATGAGTTTGCTTGAAGTTTGGTGTGAAGGAAGTTTTCAAGGGTCAAGAGAGGAGAATGATATACTATGATCAAGAGGAGTGAAAGCTCTAAGCTTGGGGATGCCCCCGTGGTTCACCCCTGCATATTTTAAGAAGACTCAAGCGTCTAAGCTTGGGGATGCCCAAGGCATCCCCTTCTTCATCGACAACATCATCAGGTTCCTCCCCTGAAACTATATTTTTATTCAATCACATCTTGTATTCTTTGCTTGGAGCGTCGGTTTGTTTTTGTTTTTGTTTTTGTTTGAATAAGATGGATCCTAGCATTCACTTTGTGGGAGAGAGACACGCTCCGCTGTTGCATATGGACACATGTGTCCTTAGGCTTTACTCATAATGTTCATGGCGAAGTTTCTTCTTCGTTAAATTGTTATATGGTTGGAATTGGAAAATGCTACATGTAGTAATTCTAAAATGTCTTGGATAATGTGATACTTGGTAATTGTTGTGCTCATGATTAAGCTCTTGCATCATATGCTTTGCACCCATTAATGAAGAAATACATAGAGCTTGCTAAAATTTGATTTGCATATTTGGTTTCTCTAAGGTCTAGATAATATCTAGTATTGAGTTTTTGAACAACAAGGAAGGAAGACAGTGTAGAGTCTTATAATGTTTACAATATGTCTTTTATGTGAGTTTTGCTGCACTTGTTCATCCTTGAGTTTGCTTCAAATAACCTTGCTAGCCTAAACCTTGTATCGAGAGGGAATACTTCTCATGCATCCAAAATCCTTGAGCCAACTACTATGCCATTTGTGTCCACCATAACTACCTACTACATGGTATTTCTCCGCCATTCCAAAGTAAATTGCTTGAGTGCTACCTTTAAAATTCCATCATTCACCTTTGCAATATATAGCTCATGGGACAAAATAGCCTTAAAAACTATCGTAGTATTGAATATGTACTTATGCACTTTATATTTTATTAAGTTGCTTGTTGTGCGATAACCATGCTTCTGGGGAACGCCATCAACTATTGTTGAATATCATGTGAGTTGCTATGCATGTCCGTCTTGTCTGAAGGTCTATCATTTTAGTGGTTGGAGCATGCAAAAATTGTTAGAGAAGAACATTGGGCCGCTAACTAAAGCCATGAACCATGGTTGAAGTTTCAGTTTTGGACATATATCCTCAATCTCATATGAGAACAATAATCTTTGCTACATGCTTATGCATTTAAGAGGAGTCCATTATCTGTTGTCCATGTTGTCCCGGTATGGATGTCTAAGTTGAGAATAATCAAAAGCGAGAAATCCAAAATGCGAGCATTCTCCTTAGACCTTTGTACAGGCGGCATGGAGGTACCCCTTTGTGACACTTGGTTGAAACATGGCATGCGAAGATCCGGTAGTCCAAGTTAAGTAGGACGAGGTGCGGGCACTATTAGTACACTATGCATGAGGCTTGCAACTTGTAAGATATAATTTTCATAACTCATATGCTTTATTACTACCGTTGACAAAATTGTTTCATGTTTTCAAAATAAAAGCTCTAGCACAAATACAGCAATCGATGCTTTCCTCATTGAAGGACCATTCTTTTACTTTTATTGTTGAGTCAGTTTACCTATCTCCTTCCACCTTAAGAAGCAAACACTTGTGTGAACTGTGCATTGATTCCTACATACTTGCATATTGCACTTGTTATATTACTTTATGTTGACAATATCCATGAGATATACATGTTACAAGTTGAAAGCAACCGCTGAAACTTAATCTTCCTATGTGTTGCTTCAACACCTTTACTGATGTATTGCTTTATGAGTTAACTCTTATGCAAGACTTATTGATGCTTGTCTTGAAGTACTATTCATGAAAAGTCTTTGCTTTATGATTCAGTTGTTTACTCATGTCATTACCTTTGCTTTGATCGCTGCATTCATTACATATGTTTACAAATAGTATGATCAAGATTATGATGGCATGTCACTTCAGAAATTATCTTTGTTATCGTTTTACCTGCTCGGGACGAGCAGAACTAAGCTTGGGGATGCTGATACGTCTCCAACGTATCGATAATTTCTTATGTTCCATGCCACTTTATTGATGATACCTACATGTTTTATGCACATTATATGTCATATTTATGCATTTTCTGGAACTAACCTATTAACAAGATGCCGAAGAGCCAGTTCTTGTTTTCTGCTGTTTTGGTTTCAGAAATCCTAGTAAAGAAATATTCTCGGAATTGGACGAAACTTTCGCCCGGGGTCCTATTTTTGCACGAAGCTTCCAGAAGACCGAAGACCTAACGAAGTGGGGCCACGAGGAGGCCGGGGGGTGGCGGCGCGGCCAGGCCCTGGCCGCGCCGACCTGTCCCCTGGGCCCCTCGTGGCCCGCGTTGACCCTCCGCCTACTTAAAGCTTCCGTCGCGAAACCCCCAGTACCGAGAGCCACGATACGGAAAACCTTACGAGAGACGCCGCCGCCGCGAATCCCATCTCGGGGGATTCGGAGATCGCCTCCGGCACCTGCCGGAGAGGGGATTCATCTCCCGGAGGACTCTACACCGCCATGGTCGCCTCCGGAGTGATGAGTGAGTAGTCCACCCCTGGACCATGGGTCCATAGCAGTAGCTAGATGGTCGTCTTCTCCTTGTTGTGCTTCATTGTTGGATCTTGTGAGCTGCCTAACATGATCAAGATCATCTATCTGTAATACTATATGTTGTGTTTGTCGGGATCCGATGGATAGAGAGTACTATGATTATGGTGATTATCAATCTATTGTTCATGTGTTGTTTATGATCTTGCATGCTCTCCGTTACTAGTAGAGGCTCTGGCCAAGTTTTTACTCTTAACTCCAAGAGGGAGTATTTATGCTCGATAGTGGGTTCATGCCTCCATTTAATCTGGGACAGTGACAGAAAGTTCTAAGGTTGTGGATGTGTTGTTGCCACTAGGGATAAAACATTGATGCTATGTCTAAGGATGTAGTTGTTGATTACATTACGCACCATACTTAATGCAATTGTCTGTTGCTTTGCAACTTAATACTGGGGGGGTTCGGATGATAACTTGAAGGTGGACTTTTTAGGCATAGATGCGGTTGGATGGCGGTCTATGTACTTTGTCGTAATGCCCAATTAAATCTCACTATATTTACCATGTCATGTATATGCATTGTTATGCCTTTCTCTATTTGTCAATTGCCCGACTGTAATTTGTTCACCCAACATGCTTTTATCTTATGGGAGAGACACCTCTAGTGAACTGTGGACCCCGGTCCTATTCTTTACATAGCATACAATCTACTTGTTTTACTGTTTTCTTTGCAAACATCTTCCACTCGATACGTTTAATCCTTTGTTACAGAAGCCGGTGAGATTGACAACCTCTGTTTCGTTGGGGCAAAGTACTTTGGTTGTGTTGTGCAGGTTCCGCGTTGGCGCCGGAATCCCTGGTGTTGCGCCGCATCACATTTCGCGACCATCAACCTTCAACGTGCTTCTTGGCTCCTACTGGTTCGATTAAACCTTGGTTTCTTTCTGAGGGAAAACTTGCTACTGTGCGCATCATACCTTCCTCTTGGGGTTCCCAACGAACGTGTGAGTTACACGCCATCACCAGGTTGGATTGATCGTGCGTGTGGGCACATTTGGGCACCCCTCCAGGGTTAAATATTTTTGAAAAGTTGTGTCCGCGGTTATGGATGACTTGGAGCTGTATGACTCGATCATAGACACCTTACACTCGATGTTTCATTACTAATAAATTGCGTAGTAAGTTAGCGTAACTTCGATAATAAACGGTTAAAACTTGTCAACTGTGTGAGTGCCCTTGCAAGTACTTCCTTTGAGAAGGGGGAACACATCGGCTCGGTTATGTTTGCAGAGTACAAAACTGCTAGATTATGTGCTCTCTCATCTACTCTGATTAGACGAAGTTGTAGAGTGTCTCTATAGGTTTTTAGTGCTTGCGCGCTGCCGCTTAACCCCACCATATTGCCTATGACGTTCCTCTTGCGTCCTCTAAGTCCCCTGCGTGCCTCAAGTACAAAGGATGACTGGTTGACGAATGCTTATACGTCTTGAAGTCTTGTTAAGTACGAACCCGTACTTATTGCTGCTTTGGGACAATATCAGGCAGGTATGAAGACAAGTGCGATGAAGAATGACGCTAGCGAGGTTACCCTTCCGGCTTGGCCTGGGCAGGGTTATGGATGCACTTGATTATCTTCAGGACTCTTAGTCCCATTTGTATTCTTATCCGTACTCGGATGTATTTGGCTTGATGTATGATTCAGATCTTTGTATTGTATCTATTTGTATCTTGGCTCGTTGGAGTCGTTGTTGTAATACAAATCCTCTTGTGGGCTCTGTCATGACTTGTTGTAATGATTACCGCTTTTGATTGATTCCACCCGCATCGCGTGCATGCTTTGGCGTGTACGAGGCGCTTAGTGGTGCGTCTCCTAAAATCGATATTGTGCGGATTTTGGCGGGAACGCTTGAATCCGCATAGTACCAGTTTTGGGACGTCACAATTCTTAGATGCATGTTGTATTAGTCATGATTAATCCAGCCTTAGGATAACCTTAACCAGCGGTGGTTGGACTTTACGTCTTAATAATTCCCTTGTTTGCTCTTAACTGGCCTTGGGATCAATCGCTAGGGGTGTATTTGCGCATATCCATGGCTACACCTATCTATGGCTCCTCTCTAGAAGAAACACTAAGAAGATTATAATGGGCTTCACTAATTGTGACAACCACACAAATAAAATAGCAATTTTCCTGAACACTTACTCCCTCGAGTTACTCCACTTCACTTCTCATTTTACTTTATTGCACGTTAGTTTTCTTGCATTTGTTTTACTCATTGCATTTTATTATCAGCACATATAGTTTATAGTAGAAACCTCTACACACACACACCATATCTCCTAGCTTTGCATATAAGTCCATATAAGTGGGTTATAGGGGTTTAGAGAATAGATAGTTTACCTTCAGCTCTTTGTGGGTTCGACACTCAAATACTTATCGAATTGTACTGCGGTGATCTCCAGCACTTGGGGGTTATCACACGGTGAACTACATAACTATTTATTTTACTTATTTGATTCAGATATGGCCCAAAATATTTCCCAGAAAATGTGGCACACAAAATAGATATGCATTGTATCAGCTATCTTGGTGTGGAGTTGTAGCCTTCTTAGCATTGTATCAGCTATCTTGGTCTTTCTTCTATATGAATAATACTTCGTCTATGGTGTATTCTCGAAAAAAAATTATCATAAATTTTGAAGAAACTTGCAAACCAAAGTGGTGTGTCCTTCATTCCAGTTAAACCATATAGCAAAGCATTACTACAAGGAACCATATGATTTGAAAAGGAGCCATTGAAGACGAAGAACACATTGCGAAGATCATACTTCCCCAGAGCTGGGTCCGGGCATCATTCCCGTTCCGCCGACTAGCTTCGATACCAGTCTACCACCCATGATTGGTGCAATCCCGTTGTTACCACACCAGAATTTTACTAGGCTCGAGCAATCGCTCCACTCCTGTCGTCGTGGTGACACAACATATGCCATGGGTAGGCTTAAGATAGGGGCCGGATGTACGCTTGAGGATCCGGGAGAGGGGTTAGGATAGAGGTGAGAAACACACAACTTTGTATTGAACCCAAGAACTTGGCCAAAGGCCAGAGGTTGAAGACATACGGCTTACAGGCCAAGTCCTGTTCGCTACTGAGAAACTACTCAAAGGGTCGATCATCCCGCACAGGGGTGCCCCTCCTCTCCTTATATAGGGGTGAGGAGGCTTACAAGAGAAAGAACCCTAGGGGTATCTTTGCTGACCTAAGTTATTTTATAAAGCTTCTTTGGCTCCAGGGATGACGCTTCTGTCTTTAATCATAGGCTTGATGACAGTACTACGCCTGACCGGCTTCCCGGTAAGCCCTTAAAAATGTTTGACCTATCTGATATTTGTGCGTAAACCATAAATCCAAATCAATTCTAGACTGTCTTCCAATCTACATGCTTGACTGAGGATGTGGCAGCTTTTGTTCACATCATATTCCATTAGATAGAAAGAAGGTGTACCAGATAGATTCATATAGTAGGCTCAAATAGCGCTTTGACTGATATAGGTACGTCATCCTCCTCTTTGGCCTCCGGGTCTTATCTGCTTAGTTGTAGCATTGGTCCTTGAGGAGAATCTTTTCGGGTCAGATATGCTACAGCTTGAGCTATGGGGTCCCGGGTTCACTCCTTGTGAATACTTTCTCCTTCCCCGAGCATAGATAGAAGCCTACCCATACCCGGTACCCCTCCTATACCGATTGCATCAACTTAGCTTGCGCTGAGATTTTTTCCAGATTAATCTTTAATCCGGTATACAAATAGTCTATCATGGCATATTTGCCCTATTCTTGACCTACCGGGGGTCATCCCCCCGAGAACTCCCAAGTTAAACCATCTAACATGGCATGACTACAAATTAAATCTATTTCGCTTACTCGATGTTAAGGCTAAGGCTTGAGTGTCTCAGATTGAACAACTCTTTCGCATTCTGAGGTCGGTGCCTGGGAGAGAACTCGTTGAGGTGGTACGTTGTTTTCCTGAAGGGAGGTAGAATACCAGGTTGGCATGCTTCTCCAGCATCTCCAAGGTAGAACTTACCCTCAGGGGATTTGCAACCCATCAGGCCTTGACAAGTTGTCGGCCGGGATGCTCGCATCATGAGCTGAACCCTCTCACCCAGCAAGCACATAGGTGAATGATACGTCTCCAACGTATCTATAATTTCTGATGTTCCATGCTAGTTTTATGACAATACCTACATGTTTTGTTCATACTTTATGATGTTTTTATGCATTTTCCGGAACTAACCTATTAACAAGATGCCGAAGTGCCAATTCTGTTTTTTTTGGTTCAGAAATCCTACAGGAAATATTCTCGTAATTGGACGAAACAAAAGCCCAAGACCTTATTTTCCACGGAAGGTTCCAGAGCACCGAAGAGGGGCCAGAGGGGAGCCAAGGGGCCCCCACCCCACAAGGCGGCGCGGCCAAGGGGGGGGGGGGCTCGCCCCCCTATGGTGTGGGACCATCGGGACCCCTCCGAGGCTGCCCTTCCGCCTATATATTCTCTCCGCCTCGAAAACCCTAAAAGAATAAGCCACGAGACGGGAAAAGTTACGCAGCTGCCGCCATCGCGAAGCCAAGTTCGGGGGATAGAAGTCTCTGTTCCGGCACGCCACCGGGACGGGGAAGTGCCCCGGAATCCATCTCCATCGACACCACCGCCATCTTCATCACCGCTGCTGTCTCCCATGATGATGAGGGAGTAGTTCTCCCCCGAAGCTGAGGGCTTTACCGGTAGCTATGTGTTTAATCTCTCTCTCATGTACCTCAATACAATGATCTCATGAGCTGCCTTACATGATTGAGATCCATATGATGAGCTTTGTATCACTACTAATCTATGTGCTACTCTAGTGATGTTATTAAAGTAGTCTATTCCTCCTTCATGATGTAAAGGTGACGGTGTGTGCATCATGTAGTACTTGGCGTAGGTTATGATTGTAATCTCTTGTAGATTATGGAGTTAACTATTACTATGATAGTATTGATGCGATCTATTCCCCCTTTCATAGCTATTGGTGACGGTGTGTATGCTATGTTAGTACTCGGTCTAAATTGCAACGGTCTATTATGCACTCTAGAGGTTACTTTAATATGAACTCCGGATGTTGTGGAGCTTGTTTACTCCGGCTTGAGGTGTGCTCTTGTAGCCCTACACAATGAATGGTGTTTGTTATCCAACAAGAGAGTGTGAAAGTAGCACAAGTGAGGAGAAGTTATTTATTTATTATGTGATCAATGTTGAGAGTGTCCACTAGTGAAAGTAGGATCCCTAGGCCTTGTTTCTAAGCATTGAAACACCGTTTCCAACAAGTTCTGTTACATGTTTGCTTGCTGCCATCTTTATTTCAGATTGCAATTGTTACTTACAATCATCCATATTACTTGTATTTCACTATCTCTTCGCCGAACTAGTGCACCTATACATCGACAAGTGTATTAGGTGTGTTGGGGACACAAGAGACTTCTTGTATCTTAATTGCAGGGTTGCTTGAGAGGAATATCTTTGACCTCTACCTCCCTGAGTTCGATAAACCTTGGGTGATCCACTTAAGGGAAACTTGCTGCTGTTCTACAAACCTCTGTTATTGGAGGCCCAACACTGTCTACAGGAATAGAAGTGTGCGCAGACACCAAGCTATTTTCTAGCGCCGTTGCCGGGGAGGTAAGGTAAAAGGTATTCACATCCTCCGACTACTAAGCTATTTCCTAGCACTGTTGCCGGTGTGTGAGTGCTCGAAGGTATCTCCTTTAGATTCTGCAATTATATCTTTTTGTTTCTTGTTTTTATTTCACTAGTTAGGCTTAATGGAAAACAACAAAAAAATTAGAGAACTTTATGAACTTTATATTGAATTAGGACATGATGTGTTTGAAGAGAGAATTAAAAAACCCATGGAACTTTGTTTGCAAAATAGTTGTAGCAATGTTATTAGCATGAACTCTTTGAACACTATTATTGCTAATGCTATGGAAGAATTTAAGCTTGGGGAAGCTGGTTTTGAGGAGCATGATATTTTTAGTCCCCCAAGCATGGAGGAGAAAATTTACTTTGATGATACTTTGCCTCCCATTTATGATGATTACAATGATGAATATGATATTTTCAGTCCACCTACTATTGAGGAGAAAATTAATTATGATTACAATATGCCTCCTATATATGATGATTATGGTGATGAGAATAATAATGATGGCTATCTTATTGAATTTGCTCCCACTACAATTAATAGTAATGACTATGCTTATGTGGAGAGTAATAATTTTATGCATGTGGCTCATGATAAGAATGTTTCATGTGATAGTTATATTGTTGAGTTTGTTCATGATGCTACTGAAAGTTATTATGAGAGAGGGAAACATGGTTATATGCATCTTAATAATATTAAGTTTCCCCTCTTTATGTTGAGAATATTGAAGTTGCGCTTGTGTTGCCTTCCTATGCTTGTCACTTTGTTCTTCATGAATTTATTTGTGTACAAGATTCCTTTTCATAGGAAGTGGGCTAGGCTTAAAAGTGTTTTGAATTTGCTTCTTGATGTTCTCTTTTGTTTCAACTCTTATTTCTTGCGAGAGCATCATTAAAATTACTGAGCCCATCTTAATGGCTATAAAGAAAGCACTTCTTGGGAGATAGCCCATGTTTTATTTTGCTACTGTTTTATTGTGTCTTGGAAGTTGTTACTACTGTAGCAACCTCTCCTTATCTTTACTTTATTGCATTGTTGTGCCACGTAAAGTCTCTAATAGTAAAGTTGCTACTAGATTTGGATTGCTGCGCAGAAACAGATTTCTACCTGTCACGAATTTGCGTATCTCTCTGTAGAAGAATCAAAAAATTCTTCCAATTTACGTGCGTGATCCTTAGATATGTACGCAACTTTCATTAGTTTTGAGCTTTTTCATCTGAGCCTGTTAAGTGCCTCTAAAAAATTCGTCTTTACGGACTGTTCTGTTTTGACAGATTCTGCCTTTTATTTCGCATTGCCTCTTTTACTGTGTTGAGTGGATTTCTTTGTTCCATTAACTTCCAGTAGCTTTGGGTAATGTCCAGAAGTGTTAAGAATGATTGTGTCCTCTCTGAACATGTGAATTTTTATCATGCACTAACCCTCTAATGAGTTTGCTTTAAGTTTGGTGTGGAGGAAGTTTTCAAGGGTCAAGAGAAGAGGATGATATAATATGATCAAGAAGAGTGAAAAGTCTAAGCTTGGGGATTCCCCCGTGGTTCATCCCTGCATATTTCAAGAAGACTCAAGCATCTAAGCTTGGGGATGCCCAAGGCATCCCCTTCTTCATCGACAACTTATCAGGTCACTTCTAGTGAAACTATATTTTTATTTTGTCACATCTTATGTACTTTACTTGGAGCGTCTGTTTGCTTTTATTTTTGTTTATGTTTGAATAAATTCGGATCCTAGCAATCCATGTGTGGGAGAGAGACACGCTCCGCTTTTTCATATGAACACTAGTGTTCTTCGCTTTTACTTTTAATGTTCAATGGCGAAAGTTGATCGCTTCACTTGTTGTTATTTTGTTGGAAACAGAAAATGCTTCATATGGTAATTGGTATATTGTCTTGAATAATTTGATACTTGGCAATTGTTTTGAGCTCTCATAGATCATGTTTAAGCCTTTGCATCATGTAGTTTAAACCTATTAGTGGAGAACTACCGTAGAGCTTGTTGAAATTTGGTTTGCATGATTGGTCTCTCTAAAGTCTAGATATTTTCTGGTAAAATTGTTTGAACAACAAGGAAGACAGTGTAGAGTCTTATAATGCTTGCAATATGTTCTTATGTAAGTTTTGCTGTATCGGTTCATACTTGTGTTTGCTTCAAACAACCTTGCTAGCCAAAGCCTTGTACTGAGAGGGAATACTTCTCGTGCATCCAAAACCTTGAGCCAAAACCTATGCCATTTGTGTCCACCATACCTACCTACTATGTGGTATTTCTCTGCCATTCCAAAGTAAATTACTTGAGTGCTACCTTTAAAATTTCATTCCTTGTTTTTGCAATATATAGTTCATGGTAAAATAGCTTAAAAACTATTGTGGTAAAGAATATGTAGCTTATGTATCTTATTTCTTATAAGTTGCTTGTTGAGCGGTAACCATGTTTCTGGGGACGCCATCAACTATTACACCTTTGTTGAATATCATGTGAGTTGCTATGCATGTTCGTCTTGTCTGAAGTAAGGGCGATTTATCATGATCAAATGGTTTGAGTATGCATATTGTTAGAGAAGAACATTGGGCCGCTAACTAAAGCCATGAATCATGGTGGAAGTTTCAGTTTGGACATTAATCCTCAATCTCTTATGAGAATATTATCTGTTGTTGAATGCTTATGCATTAAAGAGGAGTCCATTATCTGTTTTCTATGTTGTCCCGGTATGGATGTCCTTAGTTGAGATCTATCAAAAACGAGAAATCAAATGTGATTTATCTCCTTGGACCTTTGTACAGGCGGCATAGAGGTACCCCTTTGTGACACTTGGTTGAAACATATGTTATGCAATGATAATCCATGTAAATCCAAGCTAATTAGGACAAGGTGCGAGCACTATTGGTAATCTATGCATGAGGCTTGCAACTTGTAGGAAGTTTTATGCATAACACATATGAATTATTACTACCGTTGACAAAATTGTTTCCATGCTTTCAAAATAAAAAGCTCTAGCACAAAAATAGTAATCCATGCTTCCCTCTGCGAAGGGCCTTTCTTTTACTTTATGTCGAGTCAGTTTACCTACTTCTTTCTATCTTAGAAGCAAACACTTGTGTCAACTGTGTGCATTGCACTACAAGAAAAGTTGCCATGGCCGACGAAGTTGAAGTCGCGCCGTGGTTGCTGGTGTACCATGGCCGACGATTTTTGGTCCCTCCGTGGTGCATGTCAAAACTTTTTTTCTCGTTTTTGAGGCCACCTAGCCCGACGAAAGCGGCCAAAACGTCGCGTATGGTGGCCCGGGACGTGGTGCATCTCGAAATCTCGGGTTCGCCGGCCGAGTCAACGCAAATCCGCACCGCCGAGGGATGTAGGGCCCAGATGGCAGCCTCTCTGGCATTGTTTTTTTCTAGATCGCGCCATCTCGTTCAACGTTCTCCGATCGAGCCGTTTACGATGCAGGATCATGGGTCCCGCATGTCATCCTCTATGAACCAAAATTCTTTCTATTCTTGGATTTTTTGACCCCCTGATTTCTGGCTACTTCCTTTTTCTTTTGATCCCTTGCCGCCTTGGAAACGTTGAGACCGCTGCTGCTAAATGGGACCCGCATGTCATCCTCTATGTGCAATCAACTTTCTTTTCTTGGAGTTTTTTTTGGCACCTCAAATTTGGTCACTTGCCTTTTTCTTTCGATCCCCTGCCGCCTCTCAAACGGTGATACCTGCTGCTATGGGACCCGCATGTCATCCTCTATGTACTATAAAACTTTCTTTTCTGGATTATTTTTGGCACCTCATATTTGGTCACTTGCCTTTTTCTTTCGATCCCCTGCCGCCTCTCAAACGGTGATACCGCTGCTGCTAAATGGGACCCGCATGTCATCCTCTATGTACTATAAAACTTTCTTTTCTTGGATTTTTTTGGCACCTCATATTTGGTCACTTGACTTTTTCTTTCGATCCCCTGCTGCCTCTCAAACGGTGATACCGCTGCTGCTAAATGGGACCCGCATGTCATCCTCTATGTACTATAAAACTTTCTTTTCTTGGATTTTTTTGGCACCTCATATTTGGTCACTTGACTTTTCTTTCGATCCCTGCCTCTCAAACGGTGATACCGCTGCTGCTAAATGGGACCCGCATGTCATCCTCTATGTAAATCATGTTTCTTTTCTTGAATTATTTTTGGCTCCTGATATTTGGTCACTTGCCTTTTTCTTTCGATCTCATGCCACGTTTGAAACGTTGAGGAACCTGCTGGCTCATGGGACCCGCATGTCATCCTCTATGTGCTATAAAAGTTTCCTTTGTTGGATTTTTTCACCCTCGATTTTTGGCTTGCCTTTTTCTTTTGATCCCCCCCTTTGAAACGTTGAGTAAGCTGGCTCAAGGGACCTGCATGTCATCCTCTATGTCCATCAACTTTCTTTTCTTGGATTTTTGACCCCCTAATTACTAGCTACTTTCTTTTTCTTTTGATCTCAAGCGCATTTCAAACATTGAGACCGCTGCTGCAAAATGGGACCCACGTGTCATCCTCTATGTACAATAAATCTTGGATTATTTTTGGCTCTGATATTTGGTCACTTGCCTTTTTCTTTCGATCTCATGCCACGTTTGAAACGTTGAGGAACCTGCTGGCTCATGGGACCCGCATGTCATCCTCTATGTGCTATAAAACTTTCCTTTGTTGGATTTTTTTCACCCTCTGATTTTTGCCTTTTTCTTTTGATCCCCTGCCCCCTTTGAAACGTTGAGTAAGCTGCTGGCTCAAGGGACCCGCATGTCATCCTCTATGTCCATCAACTTTCTTTTCTTGGATTTTTTTTGACCCCCTAATTACTAGGTACTTTCTTTTTCTTTTGATCTCAAGCCGCTTTCAAACATTGAGACCGCTGCTGCAAAATGGGACCCACATGTCATCCTCTATGTACAATAAATCTTGGATTATTTTTGGCTCCTGATATTTGGTCACTTGCCTTTTTCTTTCGATCTCATGCCACGTTTGAAACGTTGAGGAACCTGCTGGCTCATGGGACCCGCATGTCATCCTCTATGTGCTATAAAACTTTCCTTTGTTGGATTTTTTCACCCTCTGATTTTTGGCTTGCCTTTTTCTTTTGATCCCTGCCCTCTTTGAAACGTTGAGTAAGCTGCTGGCTCAAGGGACCCGCATGTCATCCTCTATGTCCATCAACTTTCTTTTCTTGGATTTTTTTGACCCCCTAATTACTAGGTACTTTCTTTTTCTTTTGATCTCAAGCCGCATTTCAAACATTGAGACCGCTGCTGCAAAATGGGACCCACATGTCATCCTCTATGTCCATCAGCTTTCTTTTCTTGGATTTTTTTACCCCCTAATTACTAGCTACTTTCTTTTTCTTTCGATCTCAAGCCGCATTTCAAACATTGAGACCGCTGCTGCAAAATGGGACCCACATGACATCCTCTATGTACACTAAATCTTGGATTATTTTTGGCTCCTGATATTTTGTCACTTGCCTTTTTCTTTCGATCTCATGCCGCCTTTGAAACGTTGAGTAAGCTGCTGGCTCATGGGTCCCGCATGTCATCCTCTACGACCAATAAAAGTTTCCTTTCTTGGATTTATTTTTGACCCCTAATTTCTGGCTATTTGCCTTTTTCTTTTCATCCCCTGCCCCCTTTGAAACGATGAGGACGCTGTTGGCAGGTCGGTCCCATATGTCATCCTCTATGAACAATAAAAGTTTCCTTTGGTGGATTTATTTTTGACCCCTAATTAATTTCTGGCTATTTCCTTTTTTCTTTTGATCCCCTGGCGCCTTGGAATCGTTGAGGATGCTGCTGCCTCATGGGTCCCGCATGTCATCCTCTCAGAAAGGTTAATGTTTCTTTTCTTGGATTTTGTTTACCAACTGATTTTTGGCTTTTTTTTCTTCTTTCGATCTCCTGCCGCCTTTAAAACGTTGACGACGCTGCTGGCTCACGGGTCCCACATGTCAGCCTCTATAAACAATAAACGTTGAGGATGCTGCTGCCTCATGGGTCCCGCAGGTCATCCTCTCAGAATGATAAATGTTTTCTTTTCTTGGATTTTTTACCAACTTATTTTTTTTTTTTATTTTCGATCCCCTGCCGCCTTTGAAACGTTGACGACGCTGCTGGCTCATGGGTCCCCGATGTCAGCCTCCCCGTACAAGAAACATGTGATATCTTATTTTGCAGACAATAAACATTGTATTTCGCTCTGCGCTATTGCAAACTGATAAATTAAATCTTTATATTTACATAAACAAACTTATATGTTGAATCTCCTTGTTTTTTGTTTTTGCGAAGCATAGGACTTTCCTGTTTTTTTTAGAAAAATCCGAACTTTCCTGTTTTGGAGTGGGCTGAAATTGTACGAGTCAAAAGGCCCAGAAAGATAGTTCGAAGGCCAGATGTCCAGATGCAGCCCAATTGAAATCTTTCTTTTCTTGGATTTTTTCAACCCCTGATTTCTGGCTACTTCATTTTTCTTTTGGTCCTGTGCCGCCTTGGAAGCGTTGAGAGCGCTGCTACAAAATGGGACCCGCATGTCATCCACTATGTACTATAAAACTTTCTTTTCTTGGATTTTTTTGGCACCTCATATTTGGTCACTTGCCTTTTTCTTTCGATCGCCTGCCGCCTCTCAAACGTTGATACAGCTGCTGCTATATGGGACCCGCATGTCATCCTCTATGTACATTCAAGTTTCTTTTCTTGGATTATTTTTGGCTCTTGATATTTGGTCACTTGCCTTTTTCTTTCGATCTCATGCCACGTTTGAAACGTTGAGGAACCTGCTGCTAAATGGGACCCTCATGTCATCCTCTATGTCCATCAACTTTCTTTTCTTGGATTATTTTGAGCCCCTAATTACTAGCTACTTTCTTTTTCTTTTGATCTCAAGACGCATTTGAAACATTGAGACCGCTGCTGCAAAATGGGACCCGCATGTCATCCTCTATGTACAATAAATCTTGGATTATTTTTGGCTCCGATATTTGGTCACTTGCCTTTTTCTTTTGATCACCGCCTTTGAAACGTTGAGGATTCTGCTGACTCATGGGTCCCGCATGTCATCCTCTACGAACAATAAATTTTCCTTTCTTGGAGTTATTTTTTACCCCTAATTTCTGGATATTTGCCTTTTTCTTTTGATCCCTGCCCCCTTTGAAACGATGAGAGGCTGTTGGCAGGTCGGTCCCACATGTCATCCTCTATGAACAATAAAAGTTTCCTTTGGTGGATTTATTTTTGACCCCTAATTAATTTCTGGTTATTTCCTTTTTTCTTTTGATCCCCTGCCGCTTCTCAAACGGTGATACCGCTGATGCTAAATGGGACCCGCATGTCATCCTCTATGTACTATAAAACTTTCTTTTCTTAGATTTTTTGGCACCTCATATTTGGTCACTTGCCTTTTTCTTTCGATCGCCTGCCGCCTCTCAAACGTTGATACTGCTGCTAAATGGGACCCGCATGTCATCCTCTATGTACAATAAAGTTTCTTTTCTTGGATTATCTTTGGCTCCTGATATTTGGTCACTTGCCTTTTTCTTTCGATCTCATGCCGACTTTGAAACGTTGAGGCTGCTGGCTCATGGGTGCCGCATGTCATCCTCTATGAACAATAAAAGTTGGGGATGTCTATTTGTCAGCTGACTGATTTTCAATTCAGCGTAAGTCAGTTTTTCTTCAAATTATAAGACGGCACATGGCATAGGCAAAAATCAGTCAAGCCCATAAAAAAAGAATTTTACCAAGCCTTGTATGTGGGCTAAATCCCTATAATTAGCAACAGACAAACAAGTTGCAAACAGAAAAAAAATCCATAATACATGATTTAAAGACCTTAAAACGTTGTTTGGCGAAAATTACATGTTTTGTATTATGTAAACATAGTTGTAATGGACTGTAAACTGTGAGATGGGGAAACTGAAAGAAAATCGTCTACATGATTTGAAAGTAAAATTACAGACTTGTTTGCCTAATTTTACATGTTCCAAATCATGTAAATACCAGTGTAATGGACTGTAATTCGTCATATACAAATTTACACAAAAAGTTCAGTAAATATCTATCCGCTGACTTAGTCATGCACGCGTTTTACATCCAAAACCTCCCCACACAAACGTGTGCAGCTATAGCAGATGGCTAAGGGCATGTACAATGCGGTGATGTCAGCCTTCCCTTAGAGATGCCACGTCAGATTTTTTGCTTAGTTGGAGGAAAGAGAACGAAGAGAGAGAAGGTTGTCTTCCCTTAGCTAAGGGATCATCTCTTAGGAAATAAGGGAAGACTATTTTCTCCGTTGTATCACATATGTCTTCCCTTAGCAACAAATTTCCTACCAAAATTTAATTATTCGTATTAATTGCTAGAGATGGCTGTAAGAGATAATGCATTGTATGACTTATATCTAATGCCTTCTCTAGCTGATGTGGCGGGGTAAGGGAAGGCATGCCTTCTCTACCATTGTACATGCCCTAAGTACGGTACACAGTGGCTCAGAGAAACACGTGCAAGTCCACAATCGCGATGCCTAATTGGTTGGACAGAAATTCGACTGATGGCCAAAAAAGAATAAGTCGACTGTTTCTTAGCAAATCCTAAAAGTTTCCTTTGTTGGATTTATTTTTTACCCTCTGATTTTCGGCTATTTCCTTTTTCTTTTGATCCCCTGCCGCCTTAGAATAGTTGAGGATGCTGCTGCCTCATGGGTCCCGCATGTCATCCCCTCAGAAAGGTAATTGTTTCTTTTCTTGGTTTTGTTTACCAACTGATTTTTGGCTTATTTTTTCTTTCGATCTCCTGCCGCCTTGAAAACGTTGACGACGCTGCTGGCTCATGGGTCCCCAATGTCAGCCTCCCCGTACTGCAAATCCTCTTTATGCAAAGGTTGAGGATGCTGCTGCCTCAAGGGTCCCGCATGTCATCCTCTTAGAACGATAAATGTTTATTTTCTTGGATTTTTACCAACTGATTTTTGGTTTATTTTTTCTTTCGATCCCCTGCCGCCTTTAAAACGTTGACGACGCTGCTGGCTCATGGGTCCCTGATGTCAGCCTCCCCGTACAAGAAACATGTGATATCTTGATTATTTTGCAGACAATAAACAGTGTATTTCGCTCTGAGCTATTGCAAAGGGATAAATTAAATCTTTGTTTTTACATAAACAAACTTATATGTTGAATCTCCTTGTTTTTTGTTTTTGCCAAGCATAGGACTTTCCTGTTTTGGAGTGGGCTTAAATTGTACGAGTCAAAAGGCTTCCAGCACGATAGTTCGAAGGCCCAGATGTCCAGATGCAGCCCAATTGAAATCTTTCTTTTCATGGATTTTTTGACACCCTGATTTCTGGCTACTTCCTTTTTCTTTTGATCCTGTGCCGCCTGGAAACTATGAGACCGCTATTGCAAAATGGGACCCACATGTCATCCTCTATGTACAATAAAAGTTTCTTTTCGTGGATTATTTTTGGCTCCTGATATTTGGTCACTTGCCTTTTTTCTTTCGATCCCGTGCAAAATGGGACCCGCATGTCGTCCTCTATTTACAAAAGAAGTTTCCTTTCTTGGAGTTATTTTTTACCCTAATTTGTGGCTACTTCATTTTTTTTTGATTCCCTGCCGCCTTTGAAACGTTGAGGACTCTGCTGGCTCATGGGCCCCACATGTCAGCCTCTGTGAACAATAAACCTTTCCTCTGTGAACACTAGCATTGACGAACTGAATGTGAACATGCGTTACAGGCTTTTTTTAGTAAATTTTGTCAAACAATTGCTAGCTTCTGTAAATATCACTAGTAGTACATACATCGCGAAAGCATTAGAATATTAGACCATGTTCACAAGAATAACATCAAGTCTGAACTACATTAACAGAGTGATAAAATATATTGTTCAGACCAGTACAAAATATAGGGAGTTAAACTAACACTATGCAGAAATTGGCCCTTCTCTTGCATATATCCCTCTAGCAAAGGGATCAGCCACTGACAAGTCATGTACCAACCAGCTAAGAACACCGTCCGAGCTGAACTTATCTAAGGATGGTAAATATCCAAACTGAAAATCAACATCTCTATAAGCGGTGTTCTTCAGGTCTAGCTGCTTGAACTGGGTATCCCACCAGATCTCCTTGTGATGATATCTTACACCAAAATTCATTACTTTGAGCATTCTAGTGTTCTGTATAAAGAACCTGGAGACAATAACATCATTTCTCCTTCCTCGGTAGTCAGAAATCGAAATTTCTTTGAGGTGGAGATCAAGGCATTCAATGGGACAGGCTGGCTCATTATGCAGCACATGAACCTTATTGCCGGTTCTATAAAACTGCAAAGAAGTCAAATTAAGTAGTCAGTACAATAACAAAGTACTTCATAGCTATCAACTAATGAATATCTCAGGTGAGTTGAATCATGTGTTAATTGAGGACCGTGGAACAACATAATCCCCTGACACGTTCCAATTTGATAGATGCACTTTTTTACATCTGTTATTGTCATTGTAAAGTTGGGGAAAGGTTACCAACATGGGAAACTCCAATCCGCAACTAGTTGCGGGTGCACCCCATTTTTCTTTTGACACTTCCAAGTTTCCAAAAAAAATGTAAACTAAAAGTCTGGACATACATTGTGTTCTATCATGTGCTTCTGTGAAGTTTCATCCAAAAATATGATAATATGTGATCTACACAAAAAAAGAACAAATGATGTGTAAATAGTAAGTCACACTATTTACATATGTCTTCTCTTTTTTACACAGATCACATATTATCATGTGTTTATATGAAACTTCACAGATGCACAAGATACAACACATTGTATGACAAGAAGTTTAGTTTTGAACCAACATAATATAACTCCATTGTGGATGTTCTTCTAGTACAATTGTTCAACTGATCTAGGCTAATAAGTAATAACAGGTTAACTCCATGTAACTCTACAGTTTTTGCTCATAGTGGTAAACAGTTAACAACAACGAATTTACCTGGATATATAGCTTCTCCGTGCAGGGAAAGCATCTAAGAAATGCAAGTAGTTGATCCAGACGAGGGCCGTCAGATTTTAGAACCAAGTTCTTCACTGTGCACAGAGAATTTTCCAAGCTTATGGGCATCATCCTCTACAGGACAATGGTACATATGTCAAAAAAATAACAAAAATGTGAGTTAATTCAACAAGAAGAAGGCTGTTCTACCAAATAGTTTATGCGTCCAATAACAAGTTGGCAGCCAGGGTACGACGCAAAGCCCAACACCATCAACTTTGGTGCGTTGGCGACCTGGATTAGTAGTGGAACATCATCAACGCATATGACCAATCTCTCGAGGCAAGATGCATCCATAATTTGCACCGTGTCTAACTGAATAAGTTCGGTGGTGTTGCGTTTCCAATAGCTAGCCACACTAATTGTACGAAGATTTGGCATTTGAATGTTGAGTTGGGTGAACCCGTGGACCCCCTCAAGGTGAAGTGCCTCGAGCACAATACAGCGGGTGAACAGGCGGTCGATGTTCGTCGCCTTACAGATGTAGACGTCATAGAGCAAGAGCCTTTTGAGTTGGGGGAAAAGAAGCATGGAGTTGGCATGAATCTCGGGCAAATAGCAAGTAGAAATGCTGACAATGCGCAGCGTGGGCGCGCAGCGGAACGCGGACAGCGGGAAGGAGCGCATCACAGTTCCAGCATCGAATCTGAGGTTCTCGACGCAAGATAGGGTGCTGGACCGGAACCAGCTGTCGAGCGTGGTGTCGACCTTGCAAGTGGTTCTGAAGGGGTCGATTGACACGCTTCTGGCGGGGCCAGGGTGAGCGGCGAGGATACTGGAGACCGCGGCGATGCGTTTGTGGTTTTGCTTGGCGAGTTCGTCGTCGATCTGGAGGTTAAGTGGGACGGAGTGCCAGAGGTGGCGCCACCGTTTGGAGACCAAGGTTGTGCTTACAGCGGATACAGTGGGCAGGTGGGAGATGATGATGTGGAGAATCTGGTCCGGTAGGCGGCTGATGAGGTCGTTGTCGCCGACGAGGAGGTTAAGTGGGACGGAGCGCCAGAGGTGGCGCCACCGTTTGGAGAGCAATGTTGTCCTTACAGCGGATATCATGGGCAGGAGGGAGATGATGATGTGCAGCATCTCGTCGGGGAGGCGGCTGATGAGGTCGAGGCTCGACGGAGGCTCTTCCCGATCTGGCTCGACCCGCCTTCGGGAGTTGAGCGGCTCCGCCTCCATCTGACACGGCGGCGACACACGCAACGCCGCAGTCGTCTGCTGGACAGGGGAATAGGCGCAGCGGCGGTGGTGAGGACAGAAAGGTACTCGGCGGTGGATTTAGGTGGATGGCGGATGCAAGTGCGCTGGGGGTTTTTGGAGGAGACGGCAAGCGCTATGCAAGGAACTATTGCGGCGGGCGGCCAGCCGGGGTGCCTGAGGAGAGAAAGGTATACTACTGTACTACTAATGATGCGGTGCGGCGTTTGCGTCTCCCTTCCCCACGCGTGCAGCCTTCACATTTCACAAGACGTGCGAGTTTTTCAACAGAGATTATCAAGTGGAGAGACTTTCCCAATGCAATTGTCTCTCCACTTGATAATCACTCTTGAAAACACCGAGAAGATGGCGGTGAAGAAGACGGAGAGGCAAGGAAAAAAACAATATGAATTGAAATCAAATATAATACGGGCGTTCCTTCTCTCTCTGGTCTCTGCTGCACTTACTGCACCTGTGGTGCAGGCGTGTGACCCGAGAAGAAGCTAATGTACTGTATAGCCGTCCCTTGCACGCCGTGTAGCTGTATTTTGTCTCGTCAAATCAGCTCGGGACAGTTTCAGCAGAGAAAACATCATTTTTTCTTGCCATCATCATAATAGGCGAACATTACCACGGGCACACGGTAGTGCACATCCAACTTGTACTACTCAATCCTCCATATGCTGCACAAACCACCACTTTAACTTTTTCTTCGCAGTTTTCATGATTTTTAGCAGTTTCCACCATGTGGTGGTCTAATCTGTTGCAATTTTTACCACTTGGTCATCTGATCAGTTATTTTGTCATGTCGATAGCAAAATCAACAAGTGGATGCCAACTTTTTTGAAGGGCTACTCTCTAAAACACAGTTTGCATTATGGCATGTTTGGTATTTTCCCTAGGTAGTACTACATCCTAAAAAAAATTGACTACATGCTTTTATTTGCCTATTTTAAGCACCTTTTACCATGATTTCAAATTTAGGTCAAACTCACGGGGGCCATAGGATGCACGGCATTTATTTGGCAATTGTTTCAGTATGGCCAACTAGTTAGGCCTCCTTTGGTTCATAGGAAATGGAAAGTATAGGAAAAGGAAAATCATAGAATTGGGATGTCATGTCTACTTCAATCCTATGGGAATCGTGCTCCTTTGATTCATATGATTGTCATAGGAATTATGTTGGATTCGGTTCTTATGGGAAAAATTCCTATACAAGTCATTTGATTCATAGGAACTATTCATATAGGAATCTTGTAGTGCAAATCTTATAGGAAAAAACCATTAGCTAATACCTCATGGAAAAGTTCCTTTGCCACAATCAAAGACACATCATGTTCCTATAGGATTCAACTTGGCATAACATTCCAATCATGCACCTTTCATATTCCTACGCCCTCCATATTCCTTTGAATAAAAGGAGCCCGAAGTTTATTTGATTGTAGCAAAGGAATTTTCCATGTATCGACAGTTTGACATGGTATTTTAATAACCAATCAAGAAGGCATGCAAACGTACTTAAAAACACACATGGTGCCAAAATCGGTGAAAGGGAATATTCTCAAGAACATAGGTAGGTCATGTTTGGCATTGTTCCTAGGTATTTCATCACAAATGATGAATCCATGATAAATTACTAACATTCGGAAGTTTGCCATGGTTCTAGCATTAACCAACTCACCTCTCACTTCGGGATTTACTGAAGGCCCACTATCCGAAGAATAAGAAGATTCGGGAGCCCAAGATGTATTAAGGAAAGCTAGAGTTGTAATAGAAAGTATATTTTGTAATCTGGCGGGACGAGTTAGAAACCGTCCCGGACTCTGTAACTTGTACAATACGAAACCCTCGGCTCCACCTCCTATATAAGGGGGAGTCGAGGGACAAAGAAAGGATCGAATCTACTGTCAACATAACCCTAGTTTTCATAATCGTCGAGTACTTTTCGCCTAAACCTTCGAGATCTACTTGCCCTCTACTTCTAGCAAAACCCTAGTCTACAATCTGTAGGCATTGACAAGTTAATCCTTTGTCAATTGGCGCCGTCTGTGGGAACTAGAGGCTGCAAGGATCTGATCTCGATGGCACGTTCAAGATCTTCGACTTCATCGACAGCAAGCAACGCGATGGATCGAGGTAACAAGGGAAAAACTGATCTATTCAATTTTATTCCTCACCCGCCCTCCCGTATGGATGCATGTGCCTATCTGGAGGAGCCCATCGTCATGACGTTCGGAGAATTCCGATTTGGCGTCAACAAGGAAGGATCCTACCGTCTCGAAGTTCCGATCTCGTCGGAATTTTCAGCGGTCGACTCCAACTTTTCGTCGACTGACGAGGAGTTTTCGTCGACATACTTCGTCGACAACAAGGCAAGCGGAAAGCTCGCCAAGATCTTCAGCAACACATCCTTCGAGTCATCTGCGGACTCCTTTATAAGCAGCGACTCCGACAGCGTCGACAGCTTCAACTTCATCGACAAGTCTGCTGCCATTGGAAAGGTCTTCACCACTCTATATGATGGTGTCACCAGTCCCGACAAAAATCAATGCACAAAATATCATCAGATCTATGTGGTAGAAGGGGCAGGCACATCAGACCCGCCGACATCAGAGGCTTTCGACGAATTGGGAAATCCATACGTCGATCCCGCTGATCTCAGACATGGTCTAGGCACCAAATATCCTGGAACCACAACTCGCGCAAGAGTACAGCTCCCGCAAAGTGCGTGGGATAGGGCCGCGAAAGCCATGGATGGTTCAGAACCCATGACCAACACCGCTACTGCACAAGAACTTCAAGCATATCAATATAGACTTGCTCGAGTAAGCAGAGAGTTGGAAAAACAGACAGCATCCTTGAATAGGAGAAAAGAAGCAGCTTCTGCATCAAGCAGACGCCGGGCAGATTTAAGTCGCCTTTCAGGAAATACAGGAGATAGTCACAGAGAAGCTCGGAGGAGAGCAATGTCTCGACTGCAAAACATACCTGAAGCAGAAAGAGGAAACATAATCCAAAATCTCGACATGTCCTTTATGTCGATCGACGAAAGAGGAAATATCATCCCGAAAACGCCAGAGGCAGGTTACATGGCAACACAAGCATACATCTTGGCATCCAGACCACCTGCTGGAGACCCGAGAGAACCATTGTTCAATATGGCGATGGCTGGAGTAGGAGTTATGGGAACAGCGTTTGCAACAACGCCTCCCGAAGAAAATCCCAGACAAAATAGTCCACGACACACCGCAGCAGTTCAAGACCCACCACGAGCAAGTGGAGCAAGAGACACAGCAGTCCAAGTAAGAGTGGACAGAGCGCGACAAGAAAGGAGGGACCGTCAGTACTCGCCAGAGCTTGCCGACGAAGATATGTGTGGGCTCCCATGCTTTACGAGAAGAGTGCGAAAAACTCGAGTCCCAAAAGGGTTCAAGTTACCCGAGAATTTCAAGAAGTTCGACGGCCTGCAAGATCCCGAGGATTGGCTCGTGGATTATCTCGAGATGGTGAAACTGGTAGGAGGAACCAGAGCAACAGCTATGCAAAGTATCCAAGTTCACCTGAGTGGTGCCGCAAGATCTTGGATAAAGAAACTCCCCTTGAACTCCATCGACAGCTGGGAAACCTTTGAGGACATCTTCGTGAAGAACTTCCGATCCACCTGCAAAAAACCCGCGTCGTTGGAAGAATTACGAGCGTGTCGACAAAAACATGACGAGTCGATGAGAAAATATATACAGCGGTGGAACATTATCAAAAACTCGGCAGAAGATATATCTGACGAGAGGGCAATAGATGCGTTCGTGGCAGGAATCCGACGAGCAGACTTCGTCGAGGACTTGGGAAGAACTAATCCCAAGACAATCTCAGCGTTGATGGAAATCGCTAACAAGTGGGCAGATGGAGAAGACGCAATATACAACAAACGACACAGGTCGCCAGAAGAGGATCGTAGTCGAAATTACCAAAATAGAAGGCGATTTTCTCGCCAGTTCTACAACAACGATGCTCCTGGCCATATATCGGCTGGTTTTCGGGGAAACCCTGGAGGAAATAGTCGAGATGATTATCAAAGGAGCAACGAGCAACAAGGCGACAATAGAGGTGATTTTCGCGGCAACAGACAAAATAGTGGACCAAGGATTCAAAGACCTTATGTGTCTCCCGAGGAGATGATGAACGGTCCGTGTCAAATGCACTTTTACCTCGACAACAATGGAAAGAGACAGTCAGGACATCTCCAGAAAGACTGCCGCAATTTTCAGGCAATGTTGCGAGCCGCAGGAATCGCAAATGCCCAAGCAAATAACAGAAATCCTCGGGAGCCAAGGAGCGAGATTCACCTTCCACCTCCTCCCGCAATAACCGAAGAAAATCGACACCAGCTCAGAATAGCGGCAGCACCACAACCACCCCCATATGTCGATCCCAATTCCAATGGCGCAGTTTTGATGATTCAGAAAGCTAGGCCGTCCAACAGGGCGCAGAAGGTCATATCTCGACAAGTGTTTATGGCAGAAAAGATGCCTCCACCAACAGTCGAGTATCTAAATTGGTCAGGGCAAGACATAGGCTTCACAATTGCGGATCATCCGCAGCAAGTTCCTCGACCAGGACAATCAGCACTTATTCTACCCGCAGTAATTGCTGGGTTCGACGTGTCGCGAGTTTTCATAGATGGCGGCAGCAGTCTAAACCTCATGTATGCAGACACATTGAGGAAGATGAACATATCCCTGGCAAACTTGAAACCAACTGACACACGCTTTCATGGGATCACACCAGAGAAGCCAAGTTACCCATTGGGCAAGATCAACCTCGACGTTCAGTTTGGAACCCGAGAAAACTACAGAATAGAGAACCTGGAGTTCGAAGTTGTGGATTTCCCGTCGCAATATCACGCTTTGTTGGGACGACCAGCTTACGCCAGGTTCATGGCAGTGCCGCATTATACATATCTGTTGTGGAGGTTGCCTGGGCCTAAGGGACCTATCACAATCAAAGGAAGCTTTGCACTGGCCGATAAATGCGACAAAGATTTCCATCGACTGTCAGAAACTTTCGGGATGCAAGCAGAATATGCGGCACCTAGGCTCACTGATTATGATGTGCTGCCAGAGGTAGGAAGATCTAAGGAGCCAACTTTCAATATAAATAAAGATTCAAAAGAGGTACAGATCCACCCGACAGATCCAAAGAAAACGACGTCCATTGCTACAAACATGGATGTCGCATAGGAAAGCGCGCTCGTCGAGTTCCTCCGTGAGCACTGGAAAATCTTCGCATGGTGTCCAGCTGACATGCCAGGAGTACCCAGGGAACTTGCCGAGCACCACCTCAATTTGGATCCTCTTGCACGACCAGTAAAGCAACCTTTGCGGCGTTTTTCAGAGCCTAGCCGCAAAGCTATGTTATCAGAAATAGATCGACTCAAAGATGCCGGGTTCATCAGAGAAATATCTACAGAAGCCACATGGGTAGCTAACCCAGTGATGGTGCCGAAGAAACACACAATAGTCCTTCGCATGTGCGTCGACTTTACGTGTCTCAATAAACATTGTCCCAAGGATCACTTTCCCCTCCCAAGGATCGATCAAATCATCGACTCCACGGCAGGATGTGAACGTCTTTCCTTCCTGGACGCATATTCTGGTTATAACCAGATCAGATTAAAAGAAGAAGATGAAGCCAAGACAGCGTTCATCACACCTTATGGCGTGTTTTGCTACAAAACAATGCCCTTTGGTCTGAAAAACGCGGGAGCAACATATCAGCGGATGATGCAGAAGTGCCTAGCAACACAGATCGGGAAAAATGTACAAGTCTACATCGACGATGTCGTAATAACATCAAAGAAAGGGTCAACGTTGATCGAAGATTTGAAGGAAACCTTCGACAACCTCGACAAGTTCTGCCTCAAGCTGAACCCGACAAAGTGCTCTTTTGGAGTACCCGCAGGAGAACTTCTCGGGTTCTTAGTATCAGCAAGGGGGATTGAAGCTAATCCCGAAAAAATACAGGCCATCGTCACTATGAGAAAGCCAACAAAGTTGAAGGAAATACAACAGTTAACGGGGCGAGTCGCAGCTTTAAGCAGATTCGTCGCCAGGCTAGGAGAAAAGGCGCTGCCGTTTTATGCGTTGATCAAGCAAGGAGAAAAATTTCAATGGAACGAGGAAGCAGACAGAGCTTTCGAGAATCTCAAGCGAGCAATTTCGACACCGCCAATATTGGTGGCGCCAAAAGAGAAAGAACCTCTCCTCTTGTACATTGCAGCTACACCTCAGGTGGTCAGCACGGCCTTAGTGGTCGAAAGGGAAGAAGAAGGTAAGCTTCATGGAGTTCAAAGGCCAGTATATTTCATCAGCGAAGTACTGTCGCCGTCAAAACAGCGGTACCCGCAATATCAAAAGCTAGCATATGGAGTATTCACGACAGCAAGAAAACTGCGGCATTATTTTTCGGCTCACCCGATAATAGTGGTCAATGAAGCTCCCTTATCAAATATACTGAACAATCCAGAAGCTACGGGTCGTGTCTCCCTTTGGGGAATAGAACTTTCCCCTCGGGACATCACGTATGAAAAAAGAAAAGCAATAAAGTCGCAGGTCTTACCAGATTTCATTGCAGAGTGGATGGAGCTACAAAACACGGGACCCCCAGATTTATCGAGGACTTGGACCATGAACTTCGACGGGTCCAAGAGATTGGAAGGTGCCGGAGCAGGCGTGATATTAGTTTCACCTGAAGGCGACAAGTTGAAGTATGTTCTGCGGATGACGTTCCCAAACGCATCTAACAATGAAGCAGAATATGAAGCTCTCATACACGGGATGAAGATGGCGAAAGCTTGCGGTGCAACCCGATTGAAAATTTTCGGCGACTCACAGTTGGTAGCTCAGCAAGTAATGAACCAATGCGACGCAGTCAACGAAAGTATGATAGCATACAAGGAGGTGTACAATGAGCTGGAGAAGCTATTCGATGGTTGTGAAGTAAACCACATCAGCAGGATGAGCAACGATGAAGCCGACGTTCTCGCAAACATCGGGTCACAATGCCTCGCAATCCCTCCAGGTGTGTTCTGGGAAGAGATTAGCGAGAGATCAACAAAGCCGGCAAAAACAAAAAAGGAGAAGAAAGAGAAAACATCGACTGTCACCAAGGGCACAGCAGAAGAAGAAGAAGAAGAGCAAGAACTAGTCATGATGGTACAAGTTCCATGGATGCAGGCTTACATATCATACATCCTAAGGAAAGTCATACCCGACGATCCAGTCGAAGCAAGGCGAATAATTAGGCGATCAAAAGCTTTCACTGTGGTAAAAGGGGAACTGTACAAACGCAGTATTTCGGGTGTGCTACAACGGTGTGTTACACCCGAAGAAGGAAGGATCATCCTAAAGGACGTGCATGAAGGAATATGTGGGCACCACGCGAGTAGCAGAGCTATCGCGGCTAAGGTTTTCAGAGCAGGATTTTATTGGCTAACAGCAATCGAGGATGCGAAGGAAATAGTGCGAACTTGCGATGCGTGCCAAAGATTTGCGGCAAGACCTCACTCTCCTGCCGCAGAACTTATGCCAATTCCATTGTCTTGGCCTTTCGCTCAATGGGGTCTCGACATGGTAGGTAAATTACACAAAGCTTCGCCAGGAGGTTATGAGTATATGCTTGTTGCTGTCGACAAGTTTACAAAATGGATCGAAGCAAAGCCGAT
The DNA here is from genome assembly GCA_030979885.1 of Lolium multiflorum. NCBI lineage: Eukaryota > Viridiplantae > Streptophyta > Magnoliopsida > Poales > Poaceae > Lolium > Lolium multiflorum. Next base: position 72,933,958 of record CM061750.1, on the reverse strand, counting down.
AAATTCACCGGACGGCGCGTCAGCGATTAAGTTCGTGAAAAGCATTGTCTTCAGATTTGGAGTTCCTCACAGTATTGTGACAGATAACGGCAGCAATTTCACGTCCAAGGAGTTCAAAGCATACTGCGCAGAAGTGGGCATTAAATTAAGTTTTGCGTCTGTTGCACACCCTCAGACCAATGGACAAGTCGAGAAGGCCAATGGCATCATCTGCAATGGCATCAAGAAACGCCTGCTAGGACCATTGGAAAAAGCCCGGCATACTTGGCCGGAGGAGTTACAAAGTGTGTTGTGGAGTATCCGAACAACACCAAATACGGCGACACAGGAAACACCGTTCTTTCTGGTTCATGGCGCCGAAGCAGTCCTGCCGATAGAAATAGAGCACGATTCTCCAAGAGTCACAGAATATGACGAAGAAACATCGAGAAAAGCTTTGGAGGATGATGTCGATGCACTCGATGAAGCTCGAGACGAAGTCCTGTCAAGAGTCGCCAAATATCAGCAGGACCTGAAAAACTATCACAGTCGACGATTGCGGCCAAGGTCTTTTCAAGTTGGTGACTTAGTTCTGCGGCTCAACCAAAAAAGTCACGAAAAACTCGAATCACCATGGCTTGGACCCTACATCGTCACAGAAGTAATCGAAGGAGGAGCATACAGAATCAAAGACAAGAAGACAGGGATTGACGAGCCAAATCCCTGGAATGTGGCACAGCTCAGGCGATTCTACGCCTAGGTGTTGAAAATATAGTCCTTTGTAAAGCTTCAATGTACTGAAACGCCCACGAGTTTTCAGACGCACTCTTTTCCTTTTTCGGGGCACCGAGTGGGGCCGGGAAAGGTTTTTAATGAGGCGGGCTCGTGGTGCTGCAATATAATAAAGATAGTGGAATTATATATCTTCTTCTCGACAAGATCAGGGGTCTTCCCCTACATGATACAATATATATATAAACACAGTATCGACAAATGCAAAAGAAGCATCCGGCCTTGGTAAAAATACCTCGCCAAAATAAAAAGAGATATCGACAAAATAGTGATCAAACAAAAGCTCGGGGGCTTACACCCGTACAAAATAGTACACAATGTATATTATCTTGCCTTGGGACAACCTCGCATTATAATACACAAGTTATTGCAATCAAAACGCCCGGGGGCTTGGCGATAAAAATAAAATACAATGACTTTACAATATAGCTCGTCTATACAGGATACAAAGTTCGGAATAAATGTCAAGGATTTCCCAATATATTATCTATGGTTAAGCGCTCGTTATTTACAGCGCGAGTACTATGCTCAGCATAGCTACCCTTCACGAAGAATTCGGAATCCATCCGAAGAAGTTCATCCATCATATCTTCAGCAACAGGAGTAACTATGTCATCATATTTGCCGAAGTTCCTCTTCCTCTTCGACATCTTCTCCAGGCACTTTGGGACAATTTGCCCTACATCTAACTTCGGGTAGCAAATCTTTATCATAATCATCGCAAACCTTGCACCAGCAGCTAGTTGGGCTCGTACAAAGCCGTGGATGCGAGGAGCATCTCGAAATTTGTCCATCAATGCAGGAAGGGTTTCTGGCATCTTATTGCGAGGAAACATGGTACCATACACCAGAGACAAAGTTCTTGTACAGAAGTCAAGATATTCGCGAACCTGAAGTGCACGATCTTGAAATCTCACGATTTGGCGGGTCCGCTCAGGTGTACCCCAAAAAGTCGATCCGTGCTCATGTGCAAGCCGAAGGAGAACATTGGAACGAGCCTCGACACGTTCATCTTCAGTTATAGGATCCAAAAAAGCACCTATGGTTTCATAAAACAATTCAGTGGGCAATGAGGAGGCAAGCAGCAAAGGAAACGAAGAAGCGAGATAAAGACAATGAAACTTACCCGCCATATCCAAGCTAGCATCTGTTAGCAGCTGCAGCATAGAATTCTCTCGAGATGCAGCCGCGCCAGCTTCAGCAACAGCAGCGTCCCTTTCAGCCATGGCATCCTGAACTTGTTGAAGCGCAACTTTCTCCCTTTGTGAAGATTCTCGAGATTGTTCCATCAGCATAAGCGATTGTTTCTTCAAGGACTGAAGTTGTTGTCGAAGTTCTTGCAAGTCTTCCGACAAAGGTATGCTGGAAGACCCTTCAAGGAAATTGTCGTTGTTTCTTACTTTCTTCGACAAAGAAGACGCGGGGGCAGCATCGGGAGGAGAAGAATTTGTTGAGTAATTATCAAAAATCAACTGGAACAAGAAAAACTCCGAATCAAAGATAGCACCAAAAGAAATTTCATTGATTGCAGAATATTTACATAGCCATTACAAAAGAAGTTCTCCTAGGGGACTGGTAGAGAATTTGTCGCCAAGACCAGAATGGCGACAACAACAAAAGAAGTACAGAAAGCAAAAACTAGACCTCCGGCCTTGAAGAGCTGGGAGTTGAAGATGGCTTAATCCCAAGATAAGCGAGGATCCTCTTCGTGTTGAGCTTTGCGGCCTTGATCAAGGATCGCCATTTTGTGTGCTCTATTTGCTCCGTGTCGCCAACTTTAGCCCAGTCAACAGTTTGTTGACTGTCAGCAACTAGGGCAACAGTGCTCTCCACGGCGACCTTCATGTTCTCATGGCGCATCTTCAGCCCAAGATCTTCGGGAGGATTAAAACACTTGGCAAGGCCAAGGAAAGTTGCGGGCTCCTCTTTCTTCGGGAAGAAGTAGGGGAAAAGCTTCGACAACCCCGCCCTGGCTTCATCCATGCCTTCACGTGCTTCCGTCCCATGAAACTCAAGGAACGACATGGCGTCAAGAAGAGCATCGTTGTCGGGATCCTCAAGTTCAAATTCTTGTGAGGTCCTATCTGACAACATAAAAATAGAAATTTTTGTCAACAAATAAGTGCGAAAAAGGAAAAACCAAAGAGTATACAAATGGTGCAAATGCTTACCGACAAAGCGACGACTTTGTGTCTTCATGCGTTTGATGATCGCCGCTTCGCGAGCAGACTGAGCAGTTATATGATCACTCAGTGAAGTTTCGGCATCGTGAAGTCTCTTCCGGAGATCTTCGACACCAGCAGCATCAGCCTTGGCCTTGTCAGCCTCTGCTCGAGCACCAACAGCATCTGACTCAGCTTCTTTGCGAGCCTTTTCACTTTGCTCTAATTGCTGAGCAAGTGTGTTGGCACGTTCATTGGCTTCCGCCAGTTTTTCTACCAAGGAAGATAAATATAGTTAAAACCCTCGACAACAAAGGAGCAAAAGAAAAGAAGCAACAGGAGTAAAGCATTACCTTCAGCTTTACTAGCATATTCACGGTACCCGACAAATTGGGTACCGATGCGAAGAAGATCCTTTATCAAAGGCTGTTCAAAAAAGGGAGGATAGAAGGAAATGGCGGTATGAGAAAAATATAATGGTACATAGAAATCAACAAAAGCAAATATAAACAATGACAAGGAAATCAAGAACTTACATCCTCCAAAAGAGGGTTAGAGGAGCTACTCAATTGGAGAGTAGGCTCCGTGATGATCGCCGTCTTCGCCCTTTTCGACAAAGGGGCTCGGGGGCTTGGAGGAGGAGTAGCAGTGTCGACGTTCTGTCGAGGAGGCGAAGTTTCCTCTCCAACTGCCGTTTCCGAGGCAACTAATGTATGTGACGTGCTCGTGCGAGCAGCCACAACAGCAGTTGGTACTTCTTCTTCATCATCGCTACGAGCAAGTGCCGACGATATATAAAGCAAAATAGACAAGAATCTTCGAGTACAAGTAAGCAAGAAAAAGGATACTTACGAACTGATGAGAGACTCGAGGTATGGATCATAGCCGGCCTTCTGGTGCGAAGGAACAGCTTCGTCAACTTTGGAGGTGCCGGAATCTTCGACATCATCCCTTTTCCTTTTGTTCCTTGGAGAAACAGCGGGAGGAAGAGATTGTGCCGACGCAGTGGCTTCAGAGACATCCTCTTTTTCGTCGGATCCCGCAGATTTTCGAGATTCTGCGGGTTCATTTGTGAAGGAGGGGGCATCTGGGTTATCATCAGAGACAACAGCCCTTTCTTCGACCTCCCCACCTTCAGGAAGAGGAGGTAGTGAAACAAGATTTGGATGATCCTGTATAAAAAGAGGGAAAGTTTGTCAGAAGTGAATAAATACACAAAAAACAAGGCGATAAACAAATTACACGACAATATTTACCTTGGGAAGCGCATGGGCGGCGCTGTATGGCTTTACGCGGCAAGTGGATGGGATGGAGTCTTTCTTCTTAAGGGAAGAAATCCTACGGATAAGTTTATCCAAATCCTTGACTTCCAAATTCGTCGACAGGCGATCTGCGTCTTCATCGCCGGTGTAATTCCAGAAAGGGTTTTTGCGAGCCTGAAGAGGCTGCACCCTAGTTCTAAGGAAGTATGCAGTAATCTGGATGCCTGATAATTCTTTTCCACGAGTATTTTGCAACTCATGGATACGAGTCATCAGGGCCTCTGTCGAAGTCCTTTCTTCCTCGGTAGCTTCTGCGTCCCAAGAACGGCGGCGAAGGATTTTCTCGGCACCGTCAAAAGGAGGAATATTATCCTCGAGGCAGCCATCGTTTTCTTCGCGAATGTACAACCACTTCTTGCGCCATCCTTGAACGGAGTCGGGGAGTTTGACGTCGAAATAGTTGACAGAGGAGCGAACGGAAATAACAACGCCGCCTATATTATAGGCGACATTGGCAGAGCCATTACGGCGACAAAAGAAAATGCGCTTCCATAATGCCCAGTTAGGCTGGACACCAAGGAAGGCCTCGCAAAGAGTGATAAAGATAGAAATATGAAGGATAGAGTTGGGTGTGAGGTGGTGAAGTTGGAGACCATAAACATAAAGAAGTCCCCGAAGAAAAGGATGAATGGGGGTGGAAAGACCACGGATAAGATGATCAACGAAACTTACCCGATACCCCATTGGAGGGGATGGGTAGCTCTCTTCGCTGGGAAAGCACACAGCTTTGGGCTTCTTGGTAATCCCCAGTTTCTTCATCAGGTTGAGGTCTTGGTTGGTGATCTTGGACCTCTCCCACTCCGCCGCTCCCAGATCCGCGGCGGCCATCGAGGAGTCAGGTGTGCTGTGCCTGGTTAGACGACGCGGTGGCATCAACAATGGCAATGGCGAGCAGCTGCGAAGAGAAGAGCTTTGGCAGCAGTGGAGCGCAAGGGGAGATTTTGCAGAGGAGAGCAGAGAACGGCGCGAGCGGAAGTGCTCGAGGAAGAAGAAGGAGATCTTATATAGAGGTGCGGTGAACCGACGGAACCGTTGGATGAAGAAAGAATGCAGGAGATGATTACCACGTGGCAACAAGGGCAAATTAGTATTTCAACATTGACGAGGTTACAGAACGTGCGCCAGGAAAAGCGGAGGACGTGTGTCCCCCACTTGCACGACGTGTCAACGTGGTGTGAACAATGGACCCACAAGGCAGAAAAAAATCCCGATTATTGACAGAGATGAAGAGAATTTGACAAGGGAAAATATGTCGACAAGAAAAATAAAAAGAGAATGGCGACAGGGTTAAATATTCGAATACTCTTGGAGCCTTTGATCAAATACAAGTTTTTGCCCAAATGCTCGGGGGCTACTTTGAAAAAATAGAAAATTTCGAGTATGACAATATAGCAATGGCGAGAGCCTATGACCAAATTCAAGAATTTGTTCATAGCCTCGGGGGCTACTCCCATCGGGAGCGCTGGTCGCGCACCCGATAAATATAAAAATATCGAGAAGGATCATAAATATAGCGGCAAAGGATGCTAATCTGTGGAGCCTACACCCAAGCACAAGTTCTTGGCTGTAGCCTCGGGGGCTACTCCCATCGGGAACGCTGTTCGCGTGCCCGATGAATTTGATCAGAAATAAAGAAAAAGAAGTGAGTATATTTCGAGTTACACAAATAACTCTACATATACTCCCATCGGGAAGACAAAATAAAGTCATAAATATGACTCAATAAAATGTGCTATTCCAAAGGCGAAAAGCACTCGACAATATATTCTCAGAACGCCAAAGTTGCGATCAATTTCTGAATGCCGCAAATTTGCGAAGGTAAGACCCCAGATCCGTTCTGCTGGGCGTGGCATCGCCAAAGACTGCGCTCTGCTACTTTTATCCGTATCAACAGATACGAAGAAAAATCCTAACGGACGCGTTAGGTACCCGATAAATTTGACTGGGACTCGACAGAATGGTAAGACCTTAAGCGGCACCTGTCGAAGTTTACACCAGTATCCCGAGATCATGTCCGGGGACGTGATCTTGAAGTAGGTTTTTGCGGATTGCCACTAGAGCAGTTAACTAGTACCTGATCCGTCAGATGAACTAGCCCCAACTACCATTATCCCTGTACAATATAGAATTTTATGTGAAGGAGTATGGATAAAAGCTCTCGAACAAAAATAAACGGGAGAGATTTTCCCTGACTCTACGATTCAAGCAAAATCTCGGGGGCTACTGACATAGGCACCCCAAATGGGCCTGCCATAGATAGTACCCGGGATTTACTGAAGGCCCACTATCCGAAGAATAAGAAGATTCGGGAGCCCAAGATGTATTAAGGAAAGCTAGAGTTGTAATAGAAAGTATATTTTGTAATCTGGCGGGACGAGTTAGAAACCGTCCCGGACTCTGTAACTTGTACAATACGAAACCCTCGGCTCCACCTCCTATATAAGGGGGAGTCGAGGGACAAAGAAAGGATCGAATCTACTGTCAACATAACCCTAGTTTTCATAATCGCCGAGTACTTTTCGCCTAAACCTTCGAGATCTACTTGCCCTCTACTTCTAGCAAAACCCTAGTCTACAATCTGTAGGCATTGACAAGTTAATCCTTTGTCAGCCATGGTTCTAGCATTAACCAACTCACCTCTCACTTCGGAAGAGAGCCATGCGAACTCCAAGATGGATTCTGTCAAAAAAAAAACTCCAACATGCATGGTGCCAAAATCTGGTAAGTTCTTCTAAAAAATATTTTGGTGTGCCATGTTTGGTATTTTGATATATATGTAGATTACTTACATCACAAACAACTACTCAATGCTTTCGTTTGCCATATGGGTGTTACGTACTTGGATGCAACGCATATGTTTGGTCATTTTTTGGGGGGTACCACACATTTAGTGCACATCACGTATATATAGTTTCCCCTTTTTTAATTGTACTTCGTGTACTTCGCGTTGAAATTTCAAATTATATGGAAATGAGCCCAGAACTAATTTAATATATGGTCACAAACCGAAATAATTCGTGAAATTTTGGAAATGTCCATCCTACCATATCAACCACATGAAAAAATTGCATTGGCGGCAATCTGCCACTACAAATTTTAACCATTTCACGCAAAACACTCATGTAGTAATTTGTTCCCTTCTAGCACTTCATAAATCTCCCCGGTCTTGTTTGAAAAGGAGCCCCCGTCCGAAGAGTCCCTGTTTATAACTAAAACTAATTATTTCAGTACCGCATAAATCGCAATTACCATTAGATAAACAAGATTAAGATAGAGCATGTACCACCTGTCAATTACCGGTTCGCAATCTCCATATGCTCGCAATGATCGGTTCCACATTATACTTGGTCGAATTCAATTAAACATACAAGTACATCATGCCGAAGTTTTGTTCTAGGACATGGACACGTTCAAACTAATCACGGTAATAGATGATACAACATCGCACACATAAATAGACGACATGTCTAAAATCATACATTTTTTGAACACAGAAATGTCCCGAAGGACCTCGCGACACTGCTTTTATATTATGATGACGGTGGGATTACAGACTGCAAGCTAGGAGGACCCTCCAAGTAAAAGGAAACTACAGACAAGACATCCAAAAGTACAAAAAGAACTCTAGTTCTAGAAAAGGAAACTCCATCCGGTCCTTCTCCACCGAGCTCAGATTAGCCTCAAAGCGCGATCATCTTCTCCATCGAGACCGGCAAGATCAACCACCTACCGTCTCGTTGGCGCATGCGGGCACGTCGCCTCATGTTGAAAGTATTCGAGCAAGTCGCCGCTCATGTCGCAACCATCGTTGCTGCAATCCACCTTAAACAAGGAGGCAAATCTACTTAAATCCTCATCCTCTTCGTAGATGCCGTCGCAGTTCGGGCACACGAGACTGGGCAGGTTTCTTAAGCAGCTTCCGCATGCAATGTGATGTCCCTCCCCCATGCGAATGCACTGCTTAATACAAGGAAATTTACATGACTGTTGGCCCAAAGAAAAATACAGTTGGGTGGAACCTAGTGAAGAAAGTACTAACCCGTTATAGTGGACGTCGTGCGATTTGAGAGCACAAACCGCAGATGAACGTTCTTCTCACCACATTCTTTTCCATAACACATTCACGGGAAAAGTACATGCTTTCAGATGGAGGACTTTCACCTTGGAAGACGCCCTGGCATCCCGGGCACGCGCCACCGGGCAGGTTCCTAGCGCAGCTGTCGCATGCAACCTTCTTGCACGAACAGCACTGCTTAATACAAGGAAATTAACACGACTGTTAGCCCAAATTAAAATACATCTTGATGAACCTAGTGAAGAAAGTACTAACCCGCCAAAATGGAGGTTGTGCGGATTGAGAGCACAAACCGTAGGTGAGCAGTCTTCTCAAATTAGCATCGTCGACAAAAGCTCTAAAGCTACCAGGGGGAACCTCCATGCCCAACGATTCTAAATGGGAATATGAATTTAGAGGATGTGAAGGAGATAGGGATAGAGGGTCGTAGTCTTCGACTTGTATAGTATATATAGGGGAGGGAATTGCAGATTCCACCAAGGAACGAGATCCAGTAACTTCACTGGCGACTTGTACGTGAGTCATTCGATCAAGATCCAACGCACATGGTTGATCCAAATTTTAAACTTAAAATTAAACTCAATTTTCAAATGAAGTAAAACTTTACCAGAATACTTAAGAAAGATATATATCTTACTGTAATGTTTTCGATTTTTTTCGAGCAACTTAAAATGTGACTACAAATTCTGGATCAACTGTGTCCGTTGGATCTTGATCCGATGGCTCATGTACGTAAAGTTGCATTTTGGAGTAAGTAAAGTCACTGGCCTCAAGTTCCACCACCTCATACTTCGTATGTTGCACAAAAACACCATTTGGAAGGATATTTTGCGGTTTCCACCATGTACTGCTCCAATCTGTTGTGATTTCACCACTTAATCTTCTAATCAACCAATTATACTGGTAAATATTCTCTTACTTTGCATCTCAAACATTTCCCTGACTTTGAGTCCCTGCGCGCTAGTACACTCAATAAAGACAGAGAGAGAGGAGAGACGCTGAGGAGGACTTTGAGTTCTAGTACCTCACCTGCCCGGAATAAGTACGCTGGCAGCCTGACCTGCCCTAAGTACGTCCGGTCAAATCGATGCCTTGCCTTGCACGCCGTCTGCGCGCATCCATGTCTTCCCGATGAAATTGTCAGTCCAAAAAAATCGGAAATTTAATTCGGCTATTGGGCGGATATGCTACCTCGACCCAAAAAAACATATTTTTAATTTTCAAAAAATTCTAACAAAAAAATCCGCATGTACTTCTCGATAATCTATGTGTGTTCGTGTAGTTTCGTGAAAAGCCGATATTTTTTGTGGTTGATGTAAACAGCTTTATTTTTAGCAATAAATTTTATCTTTTTTACATAGCCCAAACGACAATTTAGTTTTTTATGGAAAGACTTTATGCGCTCTTAGCATGTGAAGATGAAAAGATTAATTTTTTGTTTGGATTTTTTTACATTTCAAAATATATAGATGTTGCAGTTCAAACTAAAGGGAGCATACGCAACCAGGAGCCAAAACATCCTCCCCCAAAAAATATGATTTGTTTTCTATTTGCGACGCTTCCGCGATGCCTATCACATGTCTGTATAGCCGCAGCTAGCACCATCGAGCACGCCCCAATGCTCTGTGTGTTGTCTTGTCAATTCAATGGTCAAGGTAATCTGACCAAAAGATACGTCTTGGAGTACGCGTGCGCCTTATTCCTTGAAATGGAGGTAGTACTTTATATTTGGCCCAAATGCGAAAAGTGTTACTCCTCCTATTCTAGTATACCATACTACGTATTACTCAAAACAAGTTCGAAGTTATGTCAAGTATGACTAGTGCAAATAAACCCTCTGGCATTAAGAGTATGAGAAGTTCGGATCATGATGAACAAGTTAATCTTCAAAACGTACAGCTATGTCAAGTATGACTAGTGCAAATAAACCCTCTGGCATTAAGAGAAACATCAAATAGTACAAAACACCTGAAAAAAAACGAAATTACAACAAAATCCTTGAGATGCCCTTCGTCTTCAACCTCCAGACCATGTCGACGACACCATGGCCGACACTAATCCAACCCAGGAAGCCAGAATCCTAGGATAAGCAAGCTCGGAAGGTAGGTGGCCACGGAAGCTCTAGCACGTACCAATTCAGCACGCGCGAGGGCCCGCCCAGCATCTCAATCGGCACGGTGTGAAGCCAGTCCTCGTCTCGAGCTCTCTCGAAGCGTGAGAGCTCGCCGGATTCTCTGTCGAGAGCAAGAATGAAGTTTCCGAGCCCACCGAACACGTACCACTGGAAGAAACGGGCGTTGCACCCCACAAAGAGGATATCCGACCGGCCTGTGTGCGTGGCGTGGAGAGGCACGATGGCGCCGGAGGAGGTCCAAGCGTGGCCACCAGGGCCAGGCGAGAACACGCAGGTCTTGCAGATGCCGTCATGATAGATCAGGCACGTCACCCTGTAATTTGACAGACTGATGCGCGCCGCAGCGTCCTCGCCATGGAGGGCGGCGCCCAGGAACAAGCTTACGAATGTTGTGTGCGAAACAGCAGGGGGTGGAGGGACCGTCACGTACTGACCTGCCAGGGGATCGCAGACGACGAGACGTGAAGGCTGCTCGAAAGGCTTTCCGTGTTCGGTGTGGTCGAAGTCCGCAAGGAGTAGGAGGCCGCCCCGAGAGTCGGCGAGCTCCAAACTGAGGTCGCCGTTTGGCGCCCGTGGGAGGAAGTCGAGCGCGAGATTATTTGCGGCGACCCCGGCCCAACATGACGAGGAAGAGGGAACGAAGTGGGGCAGCAAGCCAGACGGCCGATAGTGACAATGGGAGAAGCTGATGTGGTAGTGGCCGGCGACTATGGAGGATGGCGCGCCGTGGCGAGCGGAGAGGACACGGAAGTCCTCCGCCGCGATGACCTTGCGCCAGCTCCTGCAGGCGAACGCGGCGCGGACGAGATCCAGAGGCGAGGTGAGGCGCAGGAACACCAGCCCGAGAAGTTCATCCGGGATGGCGTCACCCTTGTCCTCCTGCCCGGACTTCCTCTGAGCATTCTTCCAGCGGGGGCGGCTGTGCCCCATCTCCGGCTGGACCTAGCTCGCGTACGGGGGCGAGGTGTGCTGTAGGGAGGAAGCTAGGGAAGTAGCGAGGCGGCCGGCTTGGTAGAGACTAGAGGAGTTAAGGAGGAGACTTATGTACTGAAAAAGTTCCGTGGAATCAAATTCCTATATTGGTTAATTACATGCAAGGATGAGCAGAGTAGTTGGTTGTGTAATTGAAACGAGATTACGAGCTTGATCCCCACACACGAACCACATCGTAAAGCTTCATGAAAGAAAAATAGGAAAACAACAAAATTGTGTGGCACAACAGTTGCTTTCTCCAAGTTCCTATAGAGGGAGTACTATGTACATATTCAAACTAGACAAATCATGTATCTACCCCCTAACCCCTAAAACTCAGTCTTATGAAATCTAGCATAAAGAGATCGAAGTCGTTTTGGGTTTCAAACATGGAAATTTCAAGAACATCCCAAAAGCTTCATTTTAGAGTGACTAAGAAGGATCCATGCTTACCTTTTCATTTTCATGTTTTAAACTTGTTTAAATCATGGTCAAACCTAGGATTTGACCAAGATTCAAATGGGCCTAAAAAATCAGAAAAAATCAAAAGAATGAACAACCAAAGCACATATATAGCATTCTTATGTCATATATATAGTAAGCATTCAAGTTGATAAACAAGGTCTAGACATATATATTCAAACCAGAAAAATCATGTATATATCTACCCCTAAAACCCTAAACTCTGTCTTATGAAGTCAATCATGAAGAGAAGTGGTTTTGGGTTTCAAACATGGAAATTTCAAGAACCTCCCGAAAGCTTCATTTTAGAGTGACTAAGAAGGATCCAGGCTTATCTTTTCATTTCATGTTTTAAACTTGTTTAAATCCTGGTCAAACCTAGGATTTGATGAAGATACAAATGGGTGGGCACGTACAATATTCAAAAAAATCAGAAAAATGAAAAACCAAATCACATTGTCTTCTTATGTCATATCGTAAGCATTCAAGTTGATAAACAAGGTCTAGATATATCCAAACCAGACAAATCATGTATCTACCCCCTGTCGATCTTATGAAGTCTAGCATGAAGGGAAGTCGTTTTCGGTTTCAAACATGGTAATTTCAAGAACATCCCAAAAGCTTCCATTTTAGAGTGACTAAGAAGGATACAGACTTCCTTTTTTATTTTCATGTTTTAAACTTGTTTAAATCTTGGTCAAACCAAGGATTTGACCAAGATTCAAATGGGCCTAAAAATTTAGAAAAAATCAAAAGAGAATGAAAAACCAAAGCACATAGCATTCTTATGTCATATGTATAGTAAGCATTCAAGTTGATAAACAAGGTCTAGACATATATATTCAAACCAGAAAAATCATGTATATATCTACCCCTAAAACCCTAATTAAACTCAGTCAATCATGAAGAGAAGTGGTTTTGGGTTTCAAACATGGAAATTTCAAGAACCTCCCAAAAGCTTCATTTTAGAGTGACTAAGAAGGATCCAGGCTTACTTATTCGTTTTCACGTGTTAAACTTGTCTAAATCTTGGTCAAACCTAGGATTTGACCAAGATATGATTCAAATGTGCAGAAAATTAAAAAAATCAGAAAAATGAAAAACCAAAGTACATAGTCTTCTTATGTCATATAGTAAGCATATTCAAGTTGATAAACAAGGTTTGGACATATTCAAACCATACAAATCATGTATCTATACCCCTAACCCTAAACTTTGTCTTATGAAGTCAAGCATGAAGAGAAGTGGTTTTGGGTTTCAAACATGGAAATTTCAAAAACCTCCCAAAAACTTCATTTTAGAGTGACTGAGAAGGTTACATGTTTCCCTTTTCGTTTTCATGTTTTAAACTTGTTTAAATTATCTTGGTAAAACCTAGGATTTCATGAAGATACAAATGGGTGGGCACAGGCCTCTGTAGAAAATTCGCAAAAATCTGCCAATTTACGAGCGTGATCCTCAGATATGTACGCAACTTTCATTAGTTTTGAGTTTTTCCATTTGAGCAAGTCTGGTGCCACTTTAAATTGGTCTTTACGGACTGTTCTGTTTTTGACAGATTCTGCCTTTTATTTCGCATTGCCTCTTTTGCTATGTTGGATTCATTTCTTTGATCCATTAATGTCCAGTAGCTTTATGCAATGTCCAGAAGTGAAAAGAATGTTTGTGTCACCTCTGAACATGTGAATTTTTAATTGTGCACTAACCCTCTAATGAGTTTGCTTGAAGTTTGGTGTGAAGGAAGTTTTCAAGGGTCAAGAGAGGAGAATGATATACTATGATCAAGAAGAGTGAAAGCTCTAAGCTTGGGGATGCCCCGTGGTTCACCCCTGCATATTTTAAGAAGACTCAAGCGTCTAAGCTTGGGGATGCCCAAGGCATCCCCTTCTTCATCGACAACATCATCAGGTTCCTCCCCTGAAACTATATTTTTATTCAGTCACATCTTGTGTTCTTTACTTGGAGCGTCGGTTTGTTTTTGTTTTTGTTTTTGTTTGAATAAAATGGATCCTAGCATTCACTTTGTGGGAGAGAGACACGCTCCGCTGTTGCATATGGACAAATATGTCCTTAGGCTTTACTCATAATGTTCATGGCAAAGTTTCTTCTTCGTTAAATTGTTATATGGTTGGAATTGGAAAATGCTACATGTAGTAATTCTAAAATGTCTTGGATAATGTGATACTTGGCAATTGTTGTGCTCATGTTTAAGCTCTTGCATCATATGCTTTGCACCCATTAATGAAGAAATACATAGAGCTTGCTAAAATTTGATTTGCATATTTGGTCTCTCTAAGGTCTAGATAATATCTAGTATTGAGTTTTGAACAACAAGGAAGACGGTGTAGAGTCTTATAATGTTTACAATATGTCTTTTATGTGAGTTTTGCTGCACCGGTTCATCCTTGTGTTTGTTTCAAATAACCTTGCTAGCCTAAACCTTGTATCGAGAGGGAATACTTCTCATGCATCCAAAATCCTTGAGCCAACCACTATGCCATTTGTGTCCACCATACATACCTACTACATGGTATTTCTCCGCCATTCCAAAGTAAATTGCTTGAGTGCTACCTTTAAACAATTCAAAAGTTATTACCTCTTATTTGTGTCAATGTTTTATAGCTCATGAGGAAGTATGTGGTGTTTATCTTTCAATCTTGTTGGGCAACTTTCACCAATGGACTAGTGGCTTCATCCGCTTATCCAATAATTTTGCAAAAAGAGCTGGCAATGGGTTCCCAGCCTCAATTAATTAACTTTCATTAATAATTCTCTTCACATGTTTTGCTCTGATCTATCAGTAAGCAACTTAAATTTGCAAATAGACACTCCTCCATGGTATGTGAATGTTGGAAGGCACCCGAGGATTCGGTTAGCCATGGCTTGTGTAAGCAAAAGGTTGGGAGGAGTGTCATCCATAAATAAAGAAAAACTAAACTAAAGTACATGTGTAAACAAAAGAGAAGAGGGATGATCTACCTTGCTGGTAGAGATAACGTCCTTCATGGGAGCCGCTCTTGAAAGTCTGGTTGATGAGGTAGTTAGAGTGCCCACTACCATTCGTTGACAACAACAAACACCTCTCAAAATTTTACTTTTATGCTCTCTTTATGTTTTCAAAACCAAAGCTCTAGCACAAATATAGCAATCGATGCTTTCCTCTTTGAAGGACCATTCTTTTACCTTTATGTTGAGTCAGTTCACCTATTTCTCTCCATCCCAAGAAGCAAACACTTGTGTGAACTGTGCATTGATTCTTACATACTTGCTTATTGCATTTGTTATATTACTCTATGTTGACAATTATCCATGAGATATACATGTTACAAGTTGAAAGCAACCGCTGAAACTTAATCTTCCATTGTGTTGCTTCAATGTCTATACTTTAAATTATTGCTTTATGAGTTAACTTTTATGCAAGACTTATTGATGCTTGTCTTGAAAGTACTATTCATGAAAAGTCTTTGCTTTATGATTCACTTGTTTACTCATGTCATTTACTATTGTTTTGATCGCTGCATTCATTACATATGCTTACAATAGTATGATCAAGGTTATGATGGCATGTCACTTCAGAAATTATCTTTGTTATCATTTTACCTGCTCGGGACGAGCAAAACTAAGCTTGGGGATGCTGATACGTCTCCAACGTATCGATAATTTCTTATGTTCCATGCTACTTTATTGATGATACCTACATGTTTTATGCACACTTTATGTCATATTCGTGCATTTTCTGGAACTAACCTATTAACAAGATGCCGAAGTGCCGTTGTTTTCTGCTGTTTTTGGTTTCAGAAATCCTAGTAACGAAATATTCTCGGAATTGGACGAAATCAACGCCAGGTTCCTATTTTGCCGGAAGCATCCAACACCCGAGAGCCGCGGAGGGGCCCCTGTGGGCCCCAGATGATAGGGTGGCGCGGCCAGGGCTGGGCCCGCGCCACCCTATGGTGTGGTCGCCCTTCGCCCTCCGACGCTCCCCTTTCGCCTATTTAAAGGTCCTGACCTAAAACCCTACGGAGAGAGCCACGATACGAAACCTTCCAGAGCCGCCGCCATCGCGAAGCCAAGATCTGGGGGACAGGAGTCTCTGTTCCGGCACCCGCCGGAGCGGGGAAGTGCCCCCGGAAGGCTTCTCCATCGACACCGCTGCCATCTCCACCGCCATCTTCATCACCGCTGTTGCTCCCATGAGGAGGGAGTAGTTCTCCATCGAGGCTCGGGGCTGTACCGGTAGCTATGTGGTTCATCTCTCTCCTATGTACTTCAATACAATAATCTCATGAGCTGCCTTACATGATTGAGATTCATATGATGATGCTTGTAATCTAGATGTCATTATGCTAGTCAAGTGGGTTTTACTTATGTGATCTCCGGAGACTCCTTGTCCCACGTGTGTAAAGGTGACAGTGTGTGCACCGTGTGGGTCTCTTAGGCTATATTTCACAGAATACTTATTCACTGTTATGAATGGCGTAGTGAAGTGCTTATTTATATCCCTTTATGATTGCAATGTGTTTTGTATCACTATTTATCTATGTGCTACTCATGTGATGTTATTAAAGTAGTCTATTCCTCCTGCATGGTGTAATGGTGACAGTGTGTGCATCGTGTAGTTCTTGTCGTAGATTATGATCATGATCTCTCGTAGATTGTGGAGTTAATTATCATTATGATAGTATTGATGTGATCTATGCCTCCTTCGTAGTGTGATGGTGACAGTGTGCATGCTATGTTAGTACTTGGTTTATTTTGCAAAGATCTATTATGCTCTAAGGTTACTTAAACATGAATATCGAATGTTGTGGAGCTTGTTAACTCCGGCATTGAGGGTTCGTGTAATCCTACGCAACGAATGGTGTTCATTATCAAACAAGAGTGTATGTAGCACAAATGAGAAAGAACTTATTAATTATGTGATCAATGTTGAGAGTGTCCACTAGTGAAAGTATAATCCCTAGGCCTTGTTCCTAAATACTGTTATCGCTGCTTATTTACTGTTCTACTGCATGTTTACTTTCGCAATATTACTACCATCAACTGCACGCCAGCAAGCTATTTTCTGGCGCCGTACTACTGCTCATATTCATTCATACCACTTGTATTTCACTATCTCTTCGCCGAACTAGTGCACCTATTAGGTGTGTTGGGGACACAAGAGACTTCTTGCTTTGTGGTTGCAGGGTTGCATGAGAGGGATATCTTTGACCTCTTCCTCCCCGAGTTCGATAAACCTTGGGTAATCCACTTAAGGGAAACTTGCTCTGTTCTACAAACCTCTGCTCTTGGAGGCCCAACACTGTCTACAAGAATAGAAGCTCCCGTAGACATCAAGCACTTTTCTGGCGCCGTTGCCGGGGAGGGAAGGTAAACGGCACTCACACATTGGCAAGCCCGGCAACTAAGCACTTTTCCTCCCTCGTCAACTACGCGCCAAGCACTTTTCTGGCGCCGTTGCCGGGGAGGAAAGGTAAAAGGCACTCATACTTCGGTTCCAGGTAACAGTACTTTTCTGGCGCCATTGTGTGTGTGCTCAAAGCTATTTCCTTTAGACTCTGCAATTGCGACATTTGGTTTCTTGTTTACACTAGTTAGGCATAATGGACAACAATGACCTTTTTATTCTATTTCCTGATTTAAGACATGGATGGTTTGATGCGAAAATTAAAAAAACCATGGAACATATTAATATGAATGCTTTGAACACCATTGTTGTTAATGATATGGAAAATTCTAAGCTTGGGGAAGCTGGCTTTGATGAGCATGATATTTTTAGTCCCCCAAGCATTGAGGAGAAAATTTACTTTGATGATACTTTGCCTCCCATTTATGATGATTATAATGATAGTAGTCTTTTGTTACCACCTGTTATGGAGGATAAATTTGATTATGATTACAATATACCTCCTATATTTGATAGCTACTTTGTTGAATTTGCTCCCACTACAATTAATAAGAATGACTATGCTTATGTTGGGAGTAGTAATTATTTTATGCATGAGACTCATGATAAGAATGCTTTATGTGATAGTTATATTGTTGAGTTTGCTCATGATGCTACTGAAAGTTATTATGAGAGAGGAAAATATGGTTGTAAAAATTTTCATGTTACTAAAACACCTCTCTATGTGCTGAAATTTTTGAAGCTACACTTGTTTTATCTTCCTATGCTTGTTACTTTGCTCTTCATGAACTTGTTTATTTACAAGATTCCTATGCATAGGAAGCATGTTAGGCTTAAATGTGTTTTGAATTTGCCTCTTGATGCTCTCTTTTGCTTCAAATACTATTTCTTGTGAGTGCATCATTAAAACTGCTGAGCCCATCTTAATGGCTATAAAGAAAGAACTTCTTGGGAGATAACCCATGTGTTATTTTGCTACAGTACTTTGTTTTATATTTGTGTCTTGGAAGTTGTTTACTACTGTAGCAACCTCTCCTTATCATGTTTTTGTGCCAAGTAAAGTTTCTATGTCAAAGTTGATGTTATATTTGGGATCGCTGCGCAGAAACAGCATTGCTGTCTGTCACGAATCTGGGCACAGGCCTCTGTATAAAATTCGCAAAAATCTGCCAATTTACGAGCGTGATCCTCAGATATGTACGCAACTTTCATTAGTTTTGAGTTTTTCCATTTGAGCAAGTCTGGTGCCAGCTTTAAATTCGTCTTTACGGACTGTTCGTTTTTGACAGATTCTGCCTTTTATTTCGCATTGCCTCTTTTGCTATGTTGGATTCATTTCTTTGATCCATTAATGTCCAGTAGCTTTATGCAATGTCCAGAAGTGAAAAGAATATTTGTGTCACCTCTGAACATGTGATTTTTTAATTGTGCACTAACCCTCTAATGAGTTTGCTTGAAGTTTGGTGTGAAGGAAGTTTTCAAGGGTCAAGAGAGGAGAATGATATACTATGATCAAGAAGAGTGAAAGCTCTAAGCTTGGGGATGCCCCGTGGTTCACCCCTGCATATTTTAAGAAGACTCAAGCGTCTAAGCTTGGGGATGCCCAAGGCATCCCCTTCTTCATCGACAACATCATCAGGTTCCTCCCCGAAACTATATTTTTATTCAGTCACATCTTGTGTTCTTTACTTGGAGCGTCGGTTTGTTTTTGTTTTTGTTTTTGTTTGAATAAAATGGATCCTAGCATTCACTTTGTGGGAGAGAGACACGCTCCGCTGTTGCATATGGACAAATATGTCCTTAGGCTTTACTCATAATGTTCATGGCGAAGTTTCTTCTTCGTTAAATTGTTATATGGTTGGAATTGGAAAATGCTACATGTAGTAATTCTAAAATGTCTTGGATAATGTGATACTTGGCAATTGTTGTGCTCATGTTTAAGCTCTTGCATCATATGCTTTGCACCCATTAATGAAGAAATACATAGAGCTTGCTAAAATTTGATTTGCATATTTGGTCTCTCTAAGGTCTAGATAATATCTAGTATTGAGTTTTGAACAACAAGGAAGACGGTGTAGAGTCTTATAATGTTTACAATATGTCTTTTATGTGAGTTTTGCTGCACCGGTTCATCCTTGTGTTTGTTTCAAATAACCTTGCTAGCCTAAACCTTGTATCGAGAGGGAATACTTCTCATGCATCCAAAATCCTTGAGCCAACCACTATGCCATTTGTGTCCACCATACATACCTACTACATGGTATTTCTCCGCCATTCCAAAGTAAATTGCTTGAGTGCTACCTTTAAACAATTCAAAAGTTATTACCTCTTATTTGTGTCAATGTTTTATAGCTCATGAGGAAGTATGTGGTGTTTATCTTTCAATCTTGTTGGGCAACTTTCACCAATGGACTAGTGGCTTCATCCGCTTATCCAATAATTTTGCAAAAAGAGCTGGCAATGAGGTTCCCAGCCTCAATTAATTAACTTGCATTAATAATTCTCTTCACATGTTTTGCTCTGATCTATCAGTAAGCAACTTAAATTTGCAAATAGACACTCCTCCATGGTATGTGAATGTTGGAAGGCACCCGAGGATTCGGTTAGCCATGGCTTGTGTAAGCAAAAGGTTGGGAGGAGTGTCATCCATAAATAAAGAAAAACTAAACTAAAGTACATGTGTAAACAAAAGAGAAGAGGGATGATCTACCTTGCTGGTAGAGATAACGTCCTTCATGGGAGCCGCTCTTGAAAGTCTGGTTGATGAGGTAGTTAGAGTGCCCACTACCATTCGTTGACAACAACAAACACCTCTCAAAATTTTACTTTTATGCTCTCTTTATGTTTTCAAAACCAAAGCTCTAGCACAAATATAGCAATCGATGCTTTCCTCTTTGAAGGACCATTCTTTTACCTTTATGTTGAGTCAGTTCACCTATTTCTCTCCATCCCAAGAAGCAAACACTTGTGTGAACTGTGCATTGATTCTTACATACTTGCTTATTGCATTTGTTATATTACTCTATGTTGACAATTATCCATGAGATATACATGTTACAAGTTGAAAGCAACCGCTGAAACTTAATCTTCCATTGTGTTGCTTCAATGTCTATACTTTAAATTATTGCTTTATGAGTTAACTTTTATGCAAGACTTATTGATGCTTGTCTTGAAAGTACTATTCATGAAAAGTCTTTGCTTTATGATTCACTTGTTTACTCATGTCATTACCATTGTTTTGATCGCTGCATTCATTACATATGCTTACAATAGTATGATCAAGGTTATGATGGCATGTCACTTCAGAAATTATCTTTGTTATCGTTTTACCTGCTCGGGACGAGCAGAACTAAGCTTGGGGATGCTGATACGTCTCCAACGTATCGATAATTTCTTATGTTCCATGCTACTTTATTGATGATACCTACATGTTTTATGCACACTTTATGTCATATTCGTGCATTTTCTGGAACTAACCTATTAACAAGATGCCCAGCCTGTTTTCTGCTGTTTTTGGTTTCAGAAATCCTAGTAACGAAATATTCTTGGAATTGGACGAAATCAACGCCCTGGTTCCTATTTTGCCGGAAGCATCGTAACACCCGAGAGCCGCTGGGGGCCCCCATGATAGTGGCGCGGCCAGGGCTAGGCCGCGCCACCTATGGTGTGGTCGCCCCTTCGCCCCTCCGACGCTCCCCTTTCGCCTATTTAAAGGTCCTGACCTAAAAACCCTTACGGAGAGAGCCACGATACGGAAAACCTTCCAGAGCCGCCGCCATCGCGAAGCCAAGATCTGGGGGACAGGAGTCTCTGTTCCGGCACCCTGCCGAGGGAAGTGCCCCCAAGGCTTCTCCATCGACACCGCTGCCATCTCCACCGCCATCTTCATCACCGCTGCTGCTCCCATGAGGAGGGAGTAGTTCTCCATCGAGGCTCGGGATGTACCGGTAGCTATGTGGTTCATCTCTCTCCTATGTACTTCAATACAATAATCTCATGAGCTGCCTTACATGATTGAGATTCATATGATGATGCTTGTAATCTAGATGTCATTATGCTAGTCAAGTGGGTTTTACTTATGTGATCTCCGGAGACTCCTTGTCCCACGTGTGTAAAGGTGACAGTGTGTGCACCGTGTGGGTCTCTTAGGCTATATTTCACAGAATACTTATTCACTGTTATGAATGGCGTAGTGAAGTGCTTATTTATATCCCTTTATGATTGCAATGTGTTTTGTATCACTATTTATCTATGTGCTACTCATGTGATGTTATTAAAGTAGTCTATTCCTCCTGCATGGTGTAATGGTGACAGTGTGTGCATCGTGTAGTTCTTGTCGTAGATTATGATCATGATCTCTCGTAGATTGTGGAGTTAATTATCATTATGATAGTATTGATGTGATCTATGCCTCCTTCGTAGTGTGATGGTGACAGTGTGCATGCTATGTTAGTACTTGGTTTATTTTGCAAAGATCTATTATGCTCTAAGGTTACTTAAACATGAATATCGAATGTTGTGGAGCTTGTTAACTCCGGCATTGAGGGTTCGTGTAATCCTACGCAACGAATGGTGTTCATTATCAAACAAGAGTGTATGTAGCACAAATGAGAAAGAACTTATTAATTATGTGATCAATGTTGAGAGTGTCCACTAGTGAAAGTATAATCCCTAGGCCTTGTTCCTAAATACTGTTATCGCTGCTTATTTACTGTTCTACTGCATGTTTACTTTCTGCAATATTACTACCATCAACTGCACGCCAGCAAGCTATTTTCTGGCGCCGTACTACTGCTCATATTCATTCATACCACTTGTATTTCACTATCTCTTCGCCGAACTAGTGCACCTATTAGGTGTGTTGGGGACACAAGAGACTTCTTGCTTTGTGGTTGTAGGGTTGCATGAGAGGGATATCTTTGACCTCTTCCTCCCTGAGTTCGATAAACCTTGGGTAATCCACTTAAGGGAAACTTGCTGCTGTTCTACAAACCTCTGCTCTTGGAGGCCCAACACTGTCTACAAGAATAGAAGCTCCTTTATTATTACTAACCTATTTAATTATAGATTCGTAGGTTGATTTTTCTATACCTTTTTATTATTACTATGCAGCACAAGTGTGTTTGCCCGTCGAGTGAAACTCGGAGGAAGAGGGATCACTCGGAGGAAGGAGAGAAGAAGGGAGAGAATTATGGTGTCTCCCCTTTTTCGGGTGATGATGTTGACTTTTGTGCAGGGTTTGTCAGTGAGCAGGAGGTGCGAGCGAGCGAGCGAGCGAGCGAGTCGAGCGAGGCCGAGAATGAGAGAGATTTGTTTTTTTGTGAGAGGGACAACCGAAGGATCCAGAAGGACCCACAGACTTCCAATACGCATCCTGATGCGTCTTCTCTTGACAAAGAAGATGGCTGGGAGTTTGCGTACCTATTGCACGTGACTTGTGCTCACTGAAGTGTGGGACCTCACGCGTGGGCACCACACGTAAGTGACAGACCTGTTGGTGTAAAAACTCGGTTGATTATTATAGTGCATTAGAACAAAGTTTCCTATGGATTCAAGGGTAGGAAATCCAAGTTAACTCATTTACATGACATTATTTTTCTTATGTCATATAGTAAGCATTAAAGTTGATAAACAATGTCTAGACATATTCAAACCAGACAAATCATGTATCTATACCCCTAACCCCTAAACTCTGTCTTATGAAGTCAAGCATGTGAAGAGATGTGGTTTTGGGTTTCAAACATGGAAATTTCAAAAACCTCCCAAAAGCTTCATTTTAGAGTGCCTAAGAAGGATACATGCTTCCCTTTTCATTTTCATGTTTTATAAAACTTGTTTTAATTATCTTGGTCAAACCTAGGATTTGACGAAGATACAAATGGGTGGGCAAAAAATTAAAAAAATCAGAAAAATGGAAAACCAAATCACATAGTCTTCTTATGTCATATCGTAAGCAATCAAGTTGATAAACAAGGTCTAGATATATCCAAACCAGACAAATCATGTATCTACCCCCTTTCGATCTTATGAAGTCTAGCATGAAGGGAAGTCGTTTTGGGTTTCAAACATTGAAATTTCAAGAACATCCCAAAAGCTTCATTTTAGAGTGACTAAGAAGGATACAGACTTCCCTTTTCATTTTCATGTTTTAAACTTGTTTAAATCTTGGTCAAACCAAGGATTTGACCAAGATTCAAATGGCCCTAAAAATTCAGAAAAAAATCAAAAGAATGAAAAACCAAAGCACATAGCATTCTTATGTCATATGTATAGTAAGCATTCAAGTTGATAAACAAGGTCTAGACATATATATTCAAACCAGAAAAATCATGTATATATCTACCCCTAAAACCCTAATTAAAGTCAATCATGAAGAGAAGTGGTTTTGGGTTTCAAACATGGAAATTTCAAGAACCTCCCAAAAGCTTCATTTTAGAGTGACTAAGAAGGATCCAGGCTTACTTATTCGTTTTCACGTGTTAAACTTGTCTAAATCTTGGTCAAACCTAGGATTTGACCAAGATATGATTCAAATGTGCAGAAAATTAAAAAAATCAGAAAAATGAAAAACCAAAGTACATATTCTTCTTATGTCATATAGTAAGCATATTCAAGTTGATAAACAAGGTTTGGACATATTCAAACCATACAAATCATGTATCTATACCCCTAACCCTAAACTTTGTCTTATGAAGTCAAGCATGAAGAGAAGTGGTTTTGGGTTTCAAACATGGAAATTTCAAAAACCTCCCAAAAACTTCATTTTAGAGTGACTGAGAAGGTTACATGTTTCCCTTTTCGTTTTCATGTTTTAAACTTGTTTAAATTATCTTGGTAAAACCTAGGATTTCATGAAGATACAAATGGGTGGGCACAATATTCAAAAAAATCAGAAAATTGAAAAACCAAATCACATTGTCTTCTTATGTCATATCGTAAGCATTCAAGTTGATAAACAAGGTCTAGATATATCCAAACCAGACAAATCATGTATCTACCCCCTGTCGATCTTATGAAGTCTAGCATGAAGGGAAGTCGTTTTCGGTTTCAAACATGGAAATTTCAAGAACATCCCAAAAGCTTCCATTTTAGAGTTACTAAGAAGGATATACAGACTTCCCTTTTTCATTTTCATGTTTTAAACTTGTTTAAATCCTTGTCAAACCAAAGATTTTGACCAAGATTCAAATGGGCATAAAAATTTAGAAAAAAATCAAAAGAGAATGAAAAACCAAAGCACATAGCATTCTTATATATGTCATATGTATAGTAAGCATTCAAGTTGATAAACCAGGTCTAGACATATTCAAACCAGAAAAATCATGTATATATCTACCCCTAAAACCCTAAACTCTGTCTTATGAAGTCAATCATGAAGAGAAGTGGTTTTGGGTTTCAAACATGGAAATTTCAAGAACCTCCCAAAAGCTTCATTTTAGAGTGACTAAGAAGGATCCAGGCTTATCTTTTCATTTCATGTTTTAAACTTGTTTAAATCCTGGTCAAACCTAGGATTTGATGAAGATACAAATGGGTGGGCACGTACAATATTCAAAAAAATCAGAAAAATGAAAAACCAAATCACATTGTCTTCTTATGTCATATCGTAAGCATTCAAGTTGATAAACAAGGTCTAGATATATCCAAACCAGACAAATCATGTATCTACCCCCTGTCGATCTTATGAAGTCTAGCATGAAGGGAAGTCGTTTTCGGTTTCAAACATGGTAATTTCAAGAACATCCCAAAAGCTTCCATTTTAGAGTGACTAAGAAGGATACAGACTTCCTTTTTTATTTTCATGTTTTAAACTTGTTTAAATCTTGGTCAAACCAAGGATTTGACCAAGATTCAAATGGGCCTAAAAATTTAGAAAAAAATCAAAAGAGAATGAAAAACCAAAGCACATAGCATTCTTATGTCATATGTATAGTAAGCATTCAAGTTGATAAACAAGGGCTAGACATATTCAAACCAGAAAAATCATGTATATATCTACCCCTAAAACCCTAAACTCTGTCTTATGAAGTCAATCATGAAGAGAAGTGGTTTTGGGTTTGAAACATGGAAATTTCAAGAACCTCCCAAAAGATTTATGTTAGAGTGACTAATAAGGATCCATGCTTACCTTCATTTTCATAATTTAAACTTGTTTAAATCTTGGTCAAACCTAGGATTTGACCAAGATTCAAATGGGCATAAAATTAAAATAAAACAGAAAAATGAAAAACCAAAGCACATAGTCTTCTTATGTCATATAGTAAGCATTAAAATTGAGAAACAAGGTCTCTAGCTAGACATATTCAAACTATGCAAATCATGTATCTATGTACCCCCTAACCCCTAAACTCTGTCTTATGAAGTCAAGCACGAAGAGATGTGGTTTTGGGTTTCAAACATGGAAATTTCAAAAACCACCCAAAAGCTTCATTTTAATTAGAGTGACAAAGAAGGATACAGGCTTCCCTTCTCATTTTCATGTTTTAAACTTGTTTAAATCTTGGTCAAACCTAGGATTCTACCAAGATTCAAATGGGCATAAAAATTCAGAAAAAATCAAAAGAATGAAAAACCAAAGCACATAGCATTCTTATGTCATATAGTAAGCATTCAAGTTGATAAACAGGGTCTAGACATATTCAAACCAGAAAAATCATGTATATATATATCTACCCCTATCCCTAAACTCTGTCTTATGAAGTCAAGCATGAAGAGAAGTGGTTTTGGGTTTCAAACCTGGAAATTTCAAAAAAAAAAACCAAAAGCTTCATTTTAGGGAGACTAAGAAGGATCCATGCTTACCATTTTATTTTCACGTCTTAAACTTGTTTAAATCTTGGTCAAACCTAGGATTTGACCAAGATACAAATTGGCAGAAAATTTTAAAAAATCAAAAAAATTAAAAACCAAAGTACATAGTCTTCTTATGGCATATAGTAAGCATTCAAGTTGTTAAACAAGGTCTAGACATATTCAAACCAAACAAATCATGTA
The DNA here is from genome assembly GCA_030979885.1 of Lolium multiflorum. Classification (NCBI taxonomy): domain Eukaryota; kingdom Viridiplantae; phylum Streptophyta; class Magnoliopsida; order Poales; family Poaceae; genus Lolium; species Lolium multiflorum. The sequence continues at coordinate 72,907,659 of CM061750.1, read as the reverse complement.
TCTATACCCCTAACCCCTAATTAAACTCTATATATCTTATGAAGTCAAGCATGAAGAGACGTGGTTTTTGGTTTCAAACATGGAAATTTCAAAAACCTCCCAAAATCTTCATTTTAATTAGAGTGACTAAGAAGGATACATGCTTCCCTTCTCATTTTCATGTTTTAAACTTGTTTAAATCTTGGTCAAACCTAGGATTCGACCAAGATTCAAATGGGCATAAAAATTCAGAAAAAAATCAAAAGAATGAAAAACCAAAGCACATAGCATTCTTATGTCATATATAGTAAGCTAGCATTCAAGTTGATAAACAAGGTCTAGACATATTCAAACCAGAAAAATCATGTATATATCTACCCCTAACCCTAAACTATGTCTTATGAAGTCAAGCATGAAGAGAAGTGGTTTTTGGTTTCAAACATGGAAATTTCAAAAAAAAAAGCTTCATTTTCGGGAGACTAAGAAGGATCCATGCTTACCATTTTATTTTCATGTTTTAAACTTGTTTAAATCTTGGTCAAACCTAGGATTTGACCAAGATTCAAATGGGCAAAATTAAAAAAAGTGTGTTTGCCCGTCGAGTGAAACTCGGAGGAAGAGGGATCACTCGGAAGGAGAGAAGAAGGGAGAGAATTATGGTGTCTCCCCTTTTTCGGGTGATGATGTTGACTTTTGTGCAGGGTTTGTCAGTGAGCAGGAGGTGCGAGCGAGCGAGCGAGCGAGCGAGTCGAGCGAGGCCGAGAATGAGAGAGATTTGTTTTTTTGTGAGAGGGACAACCGAAGGATCCAGAAGGACCCACAGACTTACGCATCCTGATGCGTCTTCTCTTGACAAAGAAGATGGCTGGGAGTTTGCGTACCTATTGCACGTGACTTGTGCTCACTGAAGTGTGGGACCTCACGCGTGGGCACCACACGTAAGTGACAGACCTGTTGGTGTAAAAACTCGGTTGATTATTATAGTGCATTAGAACAAAGTTTCCTATGGATTCAAGGGTAGGAAATCCAAGTTAACTCATTTACATGACATTATTTTTCTTATGTCATATAGTAAGCATTAAAGTTGATAAACAATGTCTAGACATATTCAAACCAGACAAATCATGTATCTATACCCCTAACCCCTAAACTCTGTCTTATGAAGTCAAGCATGTGAAGAGATGTGGTTTTGGGTTTCAAACATGGAAATTTCAAAAACCTCCCAAAAGCTTCATTTTAGAGTGCCTAAGAAGGATACATGCTTCCCTTTTCATTTTCATGTTTTATAAAACTTGTTTTAATTATCTTGGTCAAACCTAGGATTTGACGAAGATACAAATGGGTGGGCAAAAAATTAAAAAAATCAGAAAAATGGAAAACCAAATCACATAGTCTTCTTATGTCATATCGTAAGCAATCAAGTTGATAAACAAGGTCTAGATATATCCAAACCAGACAAATCGTGTATCTACCCCCTTTCGATCTTATGAAGTCTAGCATGAAGGGAAGTCGTTTTGGGTTTCAAACATTGAAATTTCAAGAACATCCCAAAAGCTTCATTTTAGAGTGACTAAGAAGGATACAGACTTCCCTTTTCATTTTCATGTTTTAAACTTGTTTAAATCTTGGTCAAACCAAGGATTTGACCAAGATTCAAATGGCCCTAAAAATTCAGAAAAAATCAAAAGAATGAAAAACCAAAGCACATAGCATTCTTATGTCATATGTATAGTAAGCATTCAAGTTGATAAACAAGGTCTAGACATATATATTCAAACCAGAAAAATCATGTATATATCTACCCCTAAAACCCTAATTAAACTCAGTCAATCATGAAGAGAAGTGGTTTTGGGTTTCAAACATGGAAATTTCAAGAACCTCCCAAAAGCTTCATTTTAGAGTGACTAAGAAGGATCCAGGCTTACTTATTCATTTTCACGTGTTAAACTTGTCTAAATCTTGGTCAAACCTAGGATTTGAAAATGTGCAGAAAATTAAAAAAAATCAGAAAAATGAAAAACCAAAGTACATAGTCTTCTTATGTCATATAGTAAGCATATTCAAGTTGATAAACAAGGTTTGGACATATTCAAACCATACAAATCATGTATCTATATACCCCCTAACCCTAAACTTTGTCTTATGAAGTCAAGCATGAAGAGAAGTGGTTTTGGGTTTCAAACATGGAAATTTCAAAAACCTCCCAAAAACTTCATTTTAGAGTGACTGAGAAGGTTACATGCTTCCCTTTTCATTTTCATGTTTTAAACTTGTTTAAATTAGCTTGGTCAAACCTAGGATTTCATGAAGATACAAATGGGTGGGCACAATATTCAAAAAAATCAGAAAATGGAAAACCAAATCACATAGTCTTCTTATGTCATATCGTAAGCAATCAAGTTGATAAACAAGGTCTAGATATATCCAAACCAGACAAATCGTGTATCTACCCCCTTTCGATCTTATGAAGTCTAGCATGAAGGGAAGTCGTTTTGGGTTTCAAACATTGAAATTTCAAGAACATCCCAAAAGCTTCATTTTAGAGTGACTAAGAAGGATACAGACTTCCCTTTTCATTTTCATGTTTTAAACTTGTTTAAATCTTGGTCAAACCAATGATTTGACCAAGATTCAAATGGCCCTAAAAATTCAGAAAAAAATCAAAAGAATGAAAAACCAAAGCACATAGCATTCTTAGATATGTCATATGTATAGTAAGCATTCAAGTTGATAAACAAGGTCTAGACATATATATTCAAACCAGAAAAATCATGTATATATCTACCCCTAAAACCCTAATTAAACTCAGTCAATCATGAAGAGAAGTGGTTTTGGGTTTCAAACATGGAAATTTCAAGAACCTCCCAAAAGCTTCATTTTAGAGTGACTAAGAAGGATCCAGGCTTACTTATTCGTTTTCACGTGTTAAACTTGTCTAAATCTTGGTCAAACCTAGGATTTGACCAAGATATGATTCAAATGCGCAGAAAATTAAAAAAAAATCAGAAAAATGAAAAACCAAAGTACATAGTCTTCTTATGTCATATAGTAAGCATATTCAAGTTGATAAACAAGGTTTGGACATATTCAAACCATACAAATCATGTATCTATACCCCTAACCCTAAACTTTGTCTTATGAAGTCAAGCATGAAGAGAAGTGGTTTTGGGTTTCAAACATGGAAATTTCAAAAACCTCCCAAAAACTTCATTTTAGAGTGACTGAGAAGGTTACATGCTTCCCTTTTCATTTTCATGTTTTAAACTTGTTTAAATTAGCTTGGTCAAACCTAGGATTTCATGAAGATACAAATGGGTGGGCACAATATTCAAAAAAATCAGAAAATGGAAAACCAAATCACATAGTCTTCTTATGTCATATCGTAAGCAATCAAGTTGATAAACAAGGTCTAGATATATCCAAACCAGACAAATCGTGTATCTACCCCCTTTCGATCTTATGAAGTCTAGCATGAAGGGAAGTCGTTTTGGGTTTCAAACATTGAAATTTCAAGAACATCCCAAAAGCTTCATTTTAGAGTGACTAAGAAGGATACAGACTTCCCTTTTCATTTTCATGTTTTAAACTTGTTTAAATCTTGGTCAAACCAATGATTTGACCAAGATTCAAATGGCCCTAAAAATTCAGAAAAAAATCAAAAGAATGAAAAACCAAAGCACATAGCATTCTTATATATGTCATATGTATAGTAAGCATTCAAGTTGATAAACAAGGTCTAGACATATATATTCAAACCAGAAAAATCATGTATATATCTACCCCTAAAACCCTAATTAAACTCAGTCAATCATGAAGAGAAGTGGTTTTGGGTTTCAAACATGGAAATTTCAAGAACCTCCCAAAAGCTTCATTTTAGAGTGACTAAGAAGGATCCAGGCTTACTTATTCGTTTTCACGTGTTAAACTTGTCTAAATCTTGGTCAAACCTAGGATTTGACCAAGATATGATTCAAATGTGCAGAAAATTAAAAAAATCAGAAAAATGAAAAACCAAAGTACATAGTCTTCTTATGTCATATAGTAAGCATATTCAAGTTGATAAACAAGGTTTGGACATATTCAAACCATACAAATCATGTATCTATACCCCTAACCCTAAACTTTGTCTTATGAAGTCAAGCATGAAGAGAAGTGGTTTTGGGTTTCAAACATGGAAATTTCAAAAACCTCCCAAAAACTTCATTTTAGAGTGACTGAGAAGGTTACATGTTTCCCTTTTCGTTTTCATGTTTTAAACTTGTTTAAATTATCTTGGTAAAACCTAGGATTTCATGAAGATACAAATGGGTGGGCACAATATTCAAAAAAATCAGAAAATTGAAAAACCAAATCACATTGTCTTCTTATGTCATATCGTAAGCATTCAAGTTGATAAACAAGGTCTAGATATATCCAAACCAGACAAATCATGTATCTACCCCCTGTCGATCTTATGAAGTCTAGCATGAAGGGAAGTCGTTTTCGGTTTCAAACATGGAAATTTCAAGAACATCCCAAAAGCTTCCATTTTAGAGTTACTAAGAAGGATATACAGACTTCCCTTTTTCATTTTCATGTTTTAAACTTGTTTAAATCCTTGTCAAACCAAAGATTTTGACCAAGATTCAAATGGGCATAAAAATTTAGAAAAAAAATCAAAAGAGAATGAAAAACCAAAGCACATAGCATTCTTATATATGTCATATGTATAGTAAGCATTCAAGTTGATAAACCAGGTCTAGACATATTCAAACCAGAAAAATCATGTATATATCTACCCCTAAAACCCTAAACTCTTTCTTATGAAGTCAATCATGAAGAGAAGTGGTTTTGGGTTTCAAACATGGAAATTTCAAGAACCTCCCAAAAGATTTAATTTAGAGTGACTAATAAGGATCCATGCTTACCTTTTCATTTTCACAATTTAAACTTGTTTAAATCTTTGTCAAACCTATGATTTGACCAAGATTCAAATATATGGGCATAAAATTCAAAAAAAATCAGAAAAATGAAAAACAAAAGCATATAGTCTTCTTATGTCATATAGTAAGCATTCAAGTTGATAAATTAACAAGGTTTGGACATATTCAAACCATACAAATCATGTATCTACCCCTAACCCTAAACTTGGTCGATCTTATGAAGTGTAGCATGAAGAGAGGTCGCTTTGGGTTTCAAACATGGAAATTTCAAGAACATCCCAAAATGCTTCATTTTAGAGTGACTAAGAAGGATCCAGGCTTACTTATTCGTTTTCACGTGTTAAACTTGTCTAATCTTGGTCAAACCTAGGATTTGACCAAGATTCAAATGCGCAGAAAATTTAAAAAATCAGAAAAATGAAAACCAAAGTACATAGTCTTCTTATGTCATATAGTAAGCATATTCAAGTTGATAAACAAGGTTTGAACCTTGATCTGTAGTAGTGGGCAAAACCCTAGTTTAACCTATTTAATTATAGATTCGTAGGTTGATTTTTCTACCTTTTTATTATTACTAACCTATTTAATTATAGATTCGTAGGTTGATTTTTCTATACCTTTTTATTATTACTATGCAGCACAAGTGTGTTTGCCCGTCGAGTGAAACTCGGAGGAAGAGGGATCACTCGGAGGAAGGAGAGAAGAAGGGAGAGAATTATGGTGTCTCCCCTTTTTCGGGTGATGATGTTGACTTTTGTGCAGGGTTTGTCAGTGAGCAGGAGGTGCGAGCGAGCGAGCGAGCGAGGCGAGCGAGCGAGTCGAGCGAGGCCGAGAATGAGAGAGATTTGTTTTTTTTGTGAGAGGGACAACCGAAGGATCCAGAAGGACCCACAGACTTCCAATACGCATCCTGATGCGTCTTCTCTTGACAAAGAAGATGGCTGGGAGTTTGCGTACCTATTGCACGTGACTTGTGCTCACTGAAGTGTGGGACCTCACGCGTGGGCACCACACGTAAGTGACAGACCTGTTGGTGTAAAAACTCGGTTGATTATTATAGTGCATTAGAACAAAGTTTCCTATGGATTCAAGGGTAGGAAATCCAAGTTAACTCATTTACATGACATTATTTTTCTTATGTCATATAGTAAGCATTAAAGTTGATAAACAATGTCTAGACATATTCAAACCAGACAAATCATGTATCTATACCCCTAACCCCTAAACTCTGTCTTATGAAGTCAAGCATGTGAAGAGATGTGGTTTTGGGTTTCAAACATGGAAATTTCAAAAACCTCCCAAAAGCTTCATTTTAGAGTGCCTAAGAAGGATACATGCTTCCCTTTTCATTTTCATGTTTTATAAAACTTGTTTTAATTATCTTGGTCAAACCTAGGATTTGACGAAGATACAAATGGGTGGGCAAAAAATTAAAAAAATCAGAAAAATGGAAAACCAAATCACATAGTCTTCTTATGTCATATCGTAAGCAATCAAGTTGATAAACAAGGTCTAGATATATCCAAACCAGACAAATCATGTATCTACCCCCTTTCGATCTTATGAAGTCTAGCATGAAGGGAAGTCGTTTTGGGTTTCAAACATTGAAATTTCAAGAACATCCCAAAAGCTTCATTTTAGAGTGACTAAGAAGGATACAGACTTCCCTTTTCATTTTCATGTTTTAAACTTGTTTAAATCTTGGTCAAACCAAGGATTTGACCAAGATTCAAATGGCCCTAAAAATTCAGAAAAAATCAAAAGAATGAAAAACCAAAGCACATAGCATTCTTATGTCATATGTATAGTAAGCATTCAAGTTGATAAACAAGGTCTAGACATATATATTCAAACCAGAAAAATCATGTATATATCTACCCCTAAAACCCTAATTAAACTCAGTCAATCATGAAGAGAAGTGGTTTTGGGTTTCAAACATGGAAATTTCAAGAACCTCCCAAAAGCTTCATTTTAGAGTGACTAAGAAGGATCCAGGCTTACTTATTCGTTTTCACGTGTTAAACTTGTCTAAATCTTGGTCAAACCTAGGATTTGACCAAGATATGATTCAAATGCAAAATTAAAAAAAATCAGAAAAATGAAAAACCAAAGTACATAGTCTTCTTATGTCATATAGTAAGCATATTCAAGTTGATAAACAAGGTTTGGACATATTCAAACCATACAAATCATGTATCTATATATACCCCCTAACCCTAAACTTTGTCTTATGAAGTCAAGCATGAAGAGAAGTGGTTTTGGGTTTCAAACATGGAAATTTCAAAAACCTCCCAAAAACTTCATTTTAGAGTGACTGAGAAGGTTACATGCTTCCCTTTTCATTTTCATGTTTTAAACTTGTTTAAATTAGCTTGGTCAAACCTAGGATTTCATGAAGATACAAATGGGTGGGCACAATATTCAAAAAAATCAGAAAATGGAAAACCAAATCACATAGTCTTCTTATGTCATATCGTAAGCAATCAAGTTGATAAACAAGGTCTAGATATATCCAAACCAGACAAATCGTGTATCTACCCCCTTTCGATCTTATGAAGTCTAGCATGAAGGGAAGTCGTTTTGGGTTTCAAACATTGAAATTTCAAGAACATCCCAAAAGCTTCATTTTAGAGTGACTAAGAAGGATACAGACTTCCCTTTTCATTTTCATGTTTTAAACTTGTTTAAATCTTGGTCAAACCAATGATTTGACCAAGATTCAAATGGCCCTAAAAATTCAGAAAAAAATCAAAAGAATGAAAAACCAAAGCACATAGCATTCTTAGATATGTCATATGTATAGTAAGCATTCAAGTTGATAAACAAGGTCTAGACATATATATTCAAACCAGAAAAATCATGTATATATCTACCCCTAAAACCCTAATTAAACTCAGTCAATCATGAAGAGAAGTGGTTTTGGGTTTCAAACATGGAAATTTCAAGAACCTCCCAAAAGCTTCATTTTAGAGTGACTAAGAAGGATCCATGCTTACTTATTCGTTTTCACGTGTTAAACTTGTCTAAATCTTGGTCAAACCTAGGATTTGACCAAGATATGATTCAAATGTGCAGAAAATTAAAAAAAATCAGAAAAATGAAAAACCAAAGTACATAGTCTTCTTATGTCATATAGTAAGCATATTCAAGTTGATAAACAAGGTTTGGACATATTCAAACCATACAAATCATGTATCTATACCCCTAACCCTAAACTTTGTCTTATGAAGTCAAGCATGAAGAGAAGTGGTTTTGGGTTTCAAACATGGAAATTTCAAAAACCTCCCAAAAACTTCATTTTAGAGTGACTGAGAAGGTTACATGCTTCCCTTTTCATTTTCATGTTTTAAACTTGTTTAAATTAGCTTGGTCAAACCTAGGATTTCATGAAGATACAAATGGGTGGGCACAATATTCAAAAAATCAGAAAAATGAAAAACCAAATCACATAGTCTTCTTATGTCATATCGTAAGCAATCAAGTTGATAAACAAGGTCTAGATATATCCAAACCAGACAAATCGTGTATCTACCCCCTTTCGATCTTATGAAGTCTAGCATGAAGGGAAGTCGTTTTGGGTTTCAAACATTGAAATTTCAAGAACATCCCAAAAGCTTCATTTTAGAGTGACTAAGAAGGATACAGACTTCCCTTTTCATTTTCATGTTTTAAACTTGTTTAAATCTTGGTCAAACCAATGATTTGACCAAGATTCAAATGGCCCTAAAAATTCAGAAAAAAATCAAAAGAATGAAAAACCAAAGCACATAGCATTCTTATATATGTCATATGTATAGTAAGCATTCAAGTTGATAAACAAGGTCTAGACATATATATTCAAACCAGAAAAATCATGTATATATCTACCCCTAAAACCCTAATTAAACTCAGTCAATCATGAAGAGAAGTGGTTTTGGGTTTCAAACATGGAAATTTCAAGAACCTCCCAAAAGCTTCATTTTAGAGTGACTAAGAAGGATCAGGCTTGCTTATTCATTTTCACGTGTTAAACTTGTTAAATCTTGGTCAAACCTAGGATTTGACCAAGATATGATTCAAATGTGCAGAAAATTAAAAAAATCAGAAAAATGAAAAACCAAAGTACATAGTCTTCTTATGTCATATAGTAAGCATATTCAAGTTGATAAACAAGGTTTGGACATATTCAAACCATACAAATCATGTATCTATACCCCCTAACCCTAAACTTTGTCTTATGAAGTCAAGCATGAAGAGAAGTGGTTTTGGGTTTCAAACATGGAAATTTCAAAAACCTCCCAAAAACTTCATTTTAGAGTGACTGAGAAGGTTACATGTTTCCCTTTTCGTTTTCATGTTTTAAACTTGTTTAAATTATCTTGGTAAAACCTAGGATTTCATGAAGATACAAATGGGTGGGCACAATATTCAAAAAAATCAGAAAATTGAAAAACCAAATCACATTGTCTTCTTATGTCATATCGTAAGCATTCAAGTTGATAAACAAGGTCTAGATATATCCAAACCAGACAAATCATGTATCTACCCCTGTCGATCTTATGAAGTCTAGCATGAAGGGAAGTCGTTTTCGGTTTCAAACATGGAAATTTCAAGAACATCCCAAAAGCTTCCATTTTAGAGTTACTAAGAAGGATATACAGACTTCCCTTTTTCATTTTCATGTTTTAAACTTGTTTAAATCCTTGTCAAACCAAAGATTTTGACCAAGATTCAAATGGGCATAAAAATTTAGAAAAAAAATCAAAAGAGAATGAAAAACCAAAGCACATAGCATTCTTATATATGTCATATGTATAGTAAGCATTCAAGTTGATAAACCAGGTCTAGACATATTCAAACCAGAAAAATCATGTATATATCTACCCCTAAAACCCTAAACTCTTTCTTATGAAGTCAATCATGAAGAGAAGTGGTTTTGGGTTTCAAACATGGAAATTTCAAGAACCTCCCAAAAGATTTAATTTAGAGTGACTAATAAGGATCCATGCTTACCTTTTCATTTTCACAATTTAAACTTGTTTAAATCTTTGTCAAACCTATGATTTGACCAAGATTCAAATATATGGGCATAAAATTCAAAAAAAATCAGAAAAATGAAAAACAAAAGCATATAGTCTTCTTATGTCATATAGTAAGCATTCAAGTTGATAAATTAACAAGGTTTGGACATATTCAAACCATACAAATCATGTATCTACCCCTAACCCTAAACTCGGTCGATCTTATGAAGTGTAGCATGAAGAGAGGTCGTTTTGGGTTTCAAACATGGAAATTTCAAGAACATCCCAAAATGCTTCATTTTAGAGTGACTAAGAAGGATCCAGGCTTACTTATTCGTTTTCACGTGTTAAACTTGTCTAATCTTGGTCAAACCTAGGATTTGACCAAGATTCAAATGCGCAGAAAATTTAAAAAATCAGAAAAATGAAAACCAAAGTACATAGTCTTCTTATGTCATATAGTAAGCATATTCAAGTTGATAAACAAGGTTTGAACCTTGATCTGTAGTAGTGGGCAAAACCCTAGTTTAACCTATTTAATTATAGATTCGTAGGTTGATTTTTCTACCTTTTTATTATTACTAACCTATTTAATTATAGATTCGTAGGTTGATTTTTCTATACCTTTTTATTATTACTATGCAGCACAAGTGTGTTTGCCCGTCGAGTGAAACTCGGAGGAAGAGGGATCACTCGGAAGGAGAGAAGAAGGGAGAGAATTATGGTGTCTCCCCTTTTTCGGGTGATGATGTTGACTTTTGTGCAGGGTTTGTCAGTGAGCAGGAGGTGCGAGCGAGTCGAGCGAGGCCGAGAATGAGAGAGATTTGTTTTTTTTGTGAGAGGGACAACCGAAGGATCCAGAAGGACCCACAGACTTCCAATACGCATCCTGATGCGTCTTCTCTTGACAAAGAAGATGGCTGGGAGTTTGCGTACCTATTGCACGTGACTTGTGCTCACTGAAGTGTGGGACCTCACGCGTGGGCACCACACGTAAGTGACAGACCTGTTGGTGTAAAAACTCGGTTGATTATTATAGTGCATTAGAACAAAGTTTCCTATGGATTCAAGGGTAGGAAATCCAAGTTAACTCATTTACATGACATTATTTTTCTTATGTCATATAGTAAGCATTAAAGTTGATAAACAATGTCTAGACATATTCAAACCAGACAAATCATGTATCTATACCCCTAACCCCTAAACTCTGTCTTATGAAGTCAAGCATGTGAAGAGATGTGGTTTTGGGTTTCAAACATGGAAATTTCAAAAACCTCCCCAAAGCTTCATTTTAGAGTGCCTAAGAAGGATACATGCTTCCCTTTTCATTTTCATGTTTTATAAAACTTGTTTTAATTATCTTGGTCAAACCTAGGATTTGACGAAGATACAAATGGGTGGGCAAAAAATTAAAAAAATCAGAAAAATGGAAAACCAAATCACATAGTCTTCTTATGTCATATCGTAAGCAATCAAGTTGATAAACAAGGTCTAGATATATCCAAACCAGACAAATCATGTATCTACCCCCTTTCGATCTTATGAAGTCTAGCATGAAGGGAAGTCGTTTTGGGTTTCAAACATTGAAATTTCAAGAACATCCCAAAAGCTTCATTTTAGAGTGACTAAGAAGGATACAGACTTCCCTTTTCATTTTCATGTTTTAAACTTGTTTAAATCTTGGTCAAACCAAGGATTTGACCAAGATTCAAATGGCCCTAAAAATTCAGAAAAAAATCAAAAGAATGAAAAACCAAAGCACATAGCATTCTTATGTCATATGTATAGTAAGCATTCAAGTTGATAAACAAGGTCTAGACATATATATTCAAACCAGAAAAATCATGTATATATCTACCCCTAAAACCCTAATTAAAAGTCAATCATGAAGAGAAGTGGTTTTGGGTTTCAAACATGGAAATTTCAAGAACACATCCCAAAAGCTTCATTTTAGAGTGACTAAGAAGGATCCAGGCTTACTTATTCGTTTTCACGTGTTAAACTTGTCTAAATCTTGGTCAAACCTAGGATTTGACCAAGATATGATTCAAATGCGCAGAAAATTAAAAAAATCAGAAAAATGAAAAACCAAAGTACATAGTCTTCTTATGTCATATAGTAAGCATATTCAAGTTGATAAACAAGGTTTGGACATATTCAAACCATACAAATCATGTATCTATATATACCCCCTAACCCTAAACTTTGTCTTATGAAGTCAAGCATGAAGAGAAGTGGTTTTGGGTTTCAAACATGGAAATTTCAAAAACCTCCCAAAAACTTCATTTTAGAGTGACTGAGAAGGTTACATGCTTCCCTTTTCATTTTCATGTTTTAAACTTGTTTAAATTAGCTTGGTCAAACCTAGGATTTCATGAAGATACAAATGGGTGGGCACAATATTCAAAAAAATCAGAAAATGGAAAACCAAATCACATAGTCTTCTTATGTCATATCGTAAGCAATCAAGTTGATAAACAAGGTCTAGATATATCCAAACCAGACAAATCATGTATCTACCCCCTTTCGATCTTATGAAGTCTAGCATGAAGGGAAGTCGTTTTGGGTTTCAAACATTGAAATTTCAAGAACATCCCAAAAGCTTCATTTTAGAGTGACTAAGAAGGATACAGACTTCCCTTTTCATTTTCATGTTTTAAACTTGTTTAAATCTTGGTCAAACCAATGATTTGACCAAGATTCAAATGGCCCTAAAAATTCAGAAAAAAATCAAAAGAATGAAAAACCAAAGCACATAGCATTCTTAGATATGTCATATGTATAGTAAGCATTCAAGTTGATAAACAAGGTCTAGACATATATATTCAAACCAGAAAAATCATGTATATATCTACCCCTAAAACCCTAATTAAACTCAGTCAATCATGAAGAGAAGTGGTTTTGGGTTTCAAACATGGAAATTTCAAGAACCTCCCAAAAGCTTCATTTTAGAGTGACTAAGAAGGATCCAGGCTTACTTATTCGTTTTCACGTGTTAAACTTGTCTAAATCTTGGTCAAACCTAGGATTTGACCAAGATATGATTCAAATGTGCAGAAAATTAAAAAAAATCAGAAAAATGAAAAACCAAAGTACATAGTCTTCTTATGTCATATAGTAAGCATATTCAAGTTGATAAACAAGGTTTGGACATATTCAAACCATACAAATCATGTATCTATACCCCTAACCCTAAACTTTGTCTTATGAAGTCAAGCATGAAGAGAAGTGGTTTTGGGTTTCAAACATGGAAATTTCAAAAACCTCCCAAAAACTTCATTTTAGAGTGACTGAGAAGGTTACATGTTTCCCTTTTCATTTTCATGTTTTAAACTTGTTTAAATTAGCTTGGTCAAACCTAGGATTTCATGAAGATACAAATGGGTGGGCACAATATTCAAAAAAATCAGAAAAATGGAAAACCAAATCACATAGTCTTCTTATGTCATATCGTAAGCAATCAAGTTGATAAACAAGGTCTAGATATATCCAAACCAGACAAATCGTGTATCTACCCCCTTTCGATCTTATGAAGTCTAGCATGAAGGGAAGTCGTTTTGGGTTTCAAACATTGAAATTTCAAGAACATCCCAAAAGCTTCATTTTAGAGTGACTAAGAAGGATACAGACTTCCCTTTTCATTTTCATGTTTTAAACTTGTTTAAATCTTGGTCAAACCAATGATTTGACCAAGATTCAAATGGCCCTAAAAATTCAGAAAAAAATCAAAAGAATGAAAAACCAAAGCACATAGCATTCTTATATATGTCATATGTATAGTAAGCATTCAAGTTGATAAACAAGGTCTAGACATATATATTCAAACCAGAAAAATCATGTATATATCTACCCCTAAAACCCTAATTAAACTCAGTCAATCATGAAGAGAAGTGGTTTTGGGTTTCAAACATGGAAATTTCAAGAACCTCCCAAAAGCTTCATTTTAGAGTGACTAAGAAGGATCCAGGCTTACTTATTCGTTTTCACGTGTTAAACTTGTCTAAATCTTGGTCAAACCTAGGATTTGACCAAGATATGATTCAAATGCGCAGAAAATTAAAAAAATCAGAAAAATGAAAAACCAAAGTACATAGTCTTCTTATGTCATATAGTAAGCATATTCAAGTTGATAAACAAGGTTTGGACATATTCAAACCATACAAATCATGTATCTATACCCCCTAACCCTAAACTTTGTCTTATGAAGTCAAGCATGAAGAGAAGTGGTTTTGGGTTTCAAACATGGAAATTTCAAAAACCTCCCAAAAACTTCATTTTAGAGTGACTGAGAAGGTTACATGTTTCCCTTTTCGTTTTCATGTTTTAAACTTGTTTAAATTATCTTGGTAAAACCTAGGATTTCATGAAGATACAAATGGGTGGGCACAATATTCAAAAAAATCAGAAAATTGAAAAACCAAATCACATTGTCTTCTTATGTCATATCGTAAGCATTCAAGTTGATAAACAAGGTCTAGATATATCCAAACCAGACAAATCATGTATCTACCCCCTGTCGATCTTATGAAGTCTAGCATGAAGGGAAGTCGTTTTCGGTTTCAAACATGGAAATTTCAAGAACATCCCAAAAGCTTCCATTTTAGAGTTACTAAGAAGGATATACAGACTTCCCTTTTTCATTTTCATGTTTTAAACTTGTTTAAATCCTTGTCAAACCAAAGATTTTGACCAAGATTCAAATGGGCATAAAAATTTAGAAAAAAAATCAAAAGAGAATGAAAAACCAAAGCACATAGCATTCTTATATATGTCATATGTATAGTAAGCATTCAAGTTGATAAACCAGGTCTAGACATATTCAAACCAGAAAAATCATGTATATATCTACCCCTAAAACCCTAAACTCTTTCTTATGAAGTCAATCATGAAGAGAAGTGGTTTTGGGTTTCAAACATGGAAATTTCAAGAACCTCCCAAAAGATTTAATTTAGAGTGACTAATAAGGATCCATGCTTACCTTTTCATTTTCACAATTTAAACTTGTTTAAATCTTTGTCAAACCTATGATTTGACCAAGATTCAAATATATGGGCATAAAATTCAAAAAAAATCAGAAAAATGAAAAACAAAAGCATATAGTCTTCTTATGTCATATAGTAAGCATTCAAGTTGATAAATTAACAAGGTTTGGACATATTCAAACCATACAAATCATGTATCTACCCCTAACCCTAAACTCGGTCGATCTTATGAAGTGTAGCATGAAGAGAGGTCGTTTTGGGTTTCAAACATGGAAATTTCAAGAACATCCCAAAATGCTTCATTTTAGAGTGACTAAGAAGGATCCAGGCTTACTTATTCGTTTTCACGTGTTAAACTTGTCTAATCTTGGTCAAACCTAGGATTTGACCAAGATTCAAATGCGCAGAAAATTTAAAAAATCAGAAAAATGAAAACCAAAGTACATAGTCTTCTTATGTCATATAGTAAGCATATTCAAGTTGATAAACAAGGTTTGAACCTTGATCTGTAGTAGTGGGCAAAACCCTAGTTTAACCTATTTAATTATAGATTCGTAGGTTGATTTTTCTACCTTTTTATTATTACTAACCTATTTAATTATAGATTCGTAGGTTGATTTTTCTATACCTTTTTATTATTACTATGCAGCACAAGTGTGTTTGCCCGTCGAGTGAAACTCGGAGGAAGAGGGATCACTCGGAGGAAGGAGAGAAGAAGGGAGAGAATTATGGTGTCTCCCCTTTTTCGGGTGATGATGTTGACTTTTGTGCAGGGTTTGTCAGTGAGCAGGAGGTGCGAGCGAGCGAGCGAGCGAGCGAGGAGGCCGAGAATGAGAGAGATTTGTTTTTTTGTGAGAGGGACAACCGAAGGATCCAGAAGGACCCAGACTTCCAATACGCATCCTGATGCGTCTTCTCTTGACAAAGAAGATGGCTGGGAGTTTGCGTACCTATTGCACGTGACTTGTGCTCACTGAAGTGTGGGACCTCACGCGTGGGCACCACACGTAAGTGACAGACCTGTTGGTGTAAAAACTCGGTTGATTATTATAGTGCATTAGAACAAAGTTTCCTATGGATTCAAGGGTAGGAAATCCAAGTTAACTCATTTACATGACATTATTTTTCTTATGTCATATAGTAAGCATTAAAGTTGATAAACAATGTCTAGACATATTCAAACCAGACAAATCATGTATCTATACCCCTAACCCCTAAACTCTGTCTTATGAAGTCAAGCATGTGAACAGATGTGGTTTTGGGTTTCAAACATGGAAATTTCAAAAAACTCCCAAAAGCTTCATTTTAGAGTGCCTAAGAAGGATACATGCTTCCCTTTTCATTTTCATGTTTTATAAAACTTGTTTTAATTATCTTGGTCAAACCTAGGATTTGACGAAGATACAAATGGGTGGGCAAAAAATTAAAAAAATCAGAAAAATGGAAAACCAAATCACATAGTCTTCTTATGTCATATCGTAAGCAATCAAGTTGATAAACAAGGTCTAGATATATCCAAACCAGACAAATCGTGTATCTACCCCCTTTCGATCTTATGAAGTCTAGCATGAAAGTCGTTTTGGGTTTCAAACATTGAAATTTCAAGAACATCCCAAAAGCTTCATTTTAGAGTGACTAAGAAGGATACAGACTTCCCTTTTCATTTTCATGTTTTAAACTTGTTTAAATCTTGGTCAAACCAAGGATTTGACCAAGATTCAAATGGCCCTAAAAATTCAGAAAAAAATCAAAAGAATGAAAAACCAAAAAATCATGTATATATCTACCCCTAAAACCCTAATTAAACTCAGTCAATCATGAAGAGAAGTGGTTTTGGGTTTCAAACATGGAAATTTCAAGAACCTCCCAAAAGCTTCATTTTAGAGTGACTAAGAAGGATCCAGGCTTCCCTTTTCATTTTCATGTTTTAAACTTGTTTAAATTATCTTGGTCAAACCTAGGATTTCATGAAGATACAAATGGGTGGGCACAATATTCAAAAAAATCAGAAAAATGAAAAACCAAAGCACATAGTCTTCTTATGTCATATAGTTAGCATTAAAGTTGTTAAACAAGGTCTAGACATATTCAAACTAGACAAACCAAATGTATCTACACCCCCTGACCCCTAAACTCTATCTTATGAAGTCAGGCATGAAGAGAAGTGGTTTTGGGTTTCAAACATGGAATTTTCAAAAACCTCCCAAAAACTTCATTTTAGAGTGACTAAGAAGTATACATGCTTCCCTTTTCATATTCATGTTTTAAACTTGTTTAAATTATCTTGGTCAAACGACCTAGGATTTGACAAGATTCAAATGGGCATCAAAATTCAAAAAAAATCAGAAAAATGAAAACAAAAGCAAATAGTTTTCTTATGTCATATAGTAAGCATTCAAGTTGATAAACAAGGTCTAGACATATTAAAACCAGAAAAATCATGTATATATCTACCCCTAACCCTAAACTAATCTGTCGATCTTATGAAGTCAATCATGAAGAGAAGTGGTTTTGGGTTTCAAACATGGAAATTTCAAGAACCTCCCAAAAGCTTCATTTTAGAGTGACTAAGAAGGATCCAGGCTTACTTATTCGTTTTCACGTGTTAAACTTGTCTAAATCTTGGTCAAACCTAGGATTTGACCAAGATTCAAATGCGCAGAAAATTAAAAAAATCAGAAAAATGAAAAACCAAAGTACATAGTCTTCTTATGTCATATAGTAAGCATATTCAAGTTGATAAACAAGGTCTAGACATATTCAAAGTTTCAAACTAGACAAACCATGTATCTACCCCCTAACCCCTAAACTCTGTCTTATGAAGTCAAGCATGAAGAGAAGTGGTTTTGGGTTTCAAACATGGAAATTTCAAAAACCTCCCAAAAACTTCATTTTAGAGTGACTAAGAAGGATACATGCTTCCCTTTTCATTTCCATGTTTTAAACTTGTTTAAATTATCTTGGTCAAACCTAGGATTTGACAAGATTCAAATGGGCATCAAAATTCAAAAAAATCAGAAAAATGAAAAACCAAAGCAAATAGTTTTCTTATGTCATATAGTAAGAATTAAAGTTGATAAACAAGGTCTAGACATATTCAAACCAAACAAATCATGTATATATCTACCCCTAACCCTAAACTCTGTCTTATGAAGTCAAGCATGGAAATTTCAAGAACATCCCAAAAGCTTCATTTTAGAGTGACTAAGAAGGATCCATGCTTACCTTTTCATATATTTTAAACTTGTTTAAATCTTTGTCAAACCTAGGATTTGACCAAAAGATTCAAATGGGCATAAAATTCAAAAAAATCAGAAAAATGAAAAACACTACGAACAGTGAACAATACTGTTTCGCGTCCCTACAGTACACCATGTACAGTGTTGCGAGTGACCTGTGTCCTTCACGGATAGAGATCAGGTGACATGCACCTTTCGCATGTCACCTGGTGACATGCGGCTTAAATCTAAATTTAAATATTGCGTAAAAATCATGTCCCAACCTATAGCCCTCTCGATTTATAGGCCCCTGCCGCCTCTCCCCATTCACTTCACTTCTCGCTACCTCACTCCTCTCGATTTATATAGGCCCCTGCCGCCTCTCCCCATTCATCTTCAAAATCCTATAGCCCCAACCTGTACAGTGCTCGTCGGCGGCTGTACCATCCACAACCTCTGTATTAGCGCCTCCCTGCACCCCCATCTTCCGGCGATGAATCCCACGAGTGGACAAGGGGGCCTGTTAGGTGTGCGGCCCACCGTCGTAATCCCCCAGCAGCAACTACAGGACCTCGCCGCCAACTCGCACGCCCCCCTACAGCTGCTGCAGCAGGCGCATGGCGGCCTCGCCGTTGAGTCTGATGTGCCCACCAAGCGGCAGCGGATCAACGACCTCTCCGTGGGCTCAGACGTGACAGTCCTGCTGCAGCTGCAAGACAACCTCGCCGTCGCCGGGGAGTCGGTCCTCTCCAAGGAGGAGAGCTTCGAGGTCAGTGGTTAATGTAGTTTAATCATTGGTTTAAAACTAGTTAGCCCCCTACTGAGTATTATTCGGAGGGGATTTGATGCAAAATACTTCATTCACCATGTTTTGGCGTGAGTATTTGCGGCAGATCAGGACAACCTGAGAGATAGCCTGTCCTGGGGCATTATTAGTTTTTTTTTGAGGGGTTCCTCGGGCCTTATTAGTGAAGCGTCCAATTTCTATTCACGTAATCCATGCCAGCAGGCCTCAGGACTTGTAATTTTGCATTGGAATCAATCCCTCAGCCTGATCCATGCTGGAACGGGGTGGATGCCTGGAAGGAGAAGCAGCAATCGGAGCACGTATGCGGAACGACCAGAAACGCGAGAGCATAGAGGTGTTGCGGTTCCACGTCCACCCGACGTGCGCGGAAGTGTTTCCTGAGGATCCCCGCGACTCTGATCCTGTCCAATACTCTTCTGCCAAACAGATAAAATGTGTTCTTATTAAGAAAGACCCAGATATTACTCACTGAACCATGTGAAAACACGTCAACCAAACAAGGCACAAGGGATTTCTACTGCACTAATACTAGCTGCATTACCACTTTCGAACTTCAATGCAAACTTGAAACTTCACTGCAGTCTTTTTCCCCCTTTCGAACTTGAGATCCAGCCTCTCCATCGATTGATGCATAGGGCAAACTTTATTAGTTCATGTTTCGTTCTTAGTTTGAAACTTTATTACTCCAAGCTCCGGAGTACTCATATTACTACAGTATTGCAATTGAAATTTATACATATTACAATTACTATTGAAGTTAGTCTTGTACATATTACTATGAGTATTGAAGTTTAAGTCCTGCAAACTTTCGGAGTACTATATTTTTACTATTGAAGTTACACTCTTGCACTTTATTAGTATAATATCATGTGTCACACAGGGTCGCTCTGTGAATCTACCATCTAATGAAGGACGACAACATGAAGCGTCTCTGCAAGTAATCCGGCGGTCGCTCCTGGATGAGTCGCGCGAGTTGATTGACCATGCGTCCAAGCTCCGAGATGTGAACGCACATCTGGTAAACCGTGCTATGAAGCTATGGAATGAGTATGCCGTACTCTTGAATGAGCACTCATCTCTATCAAAGGAGAACTCATCTCTATCGAAGGAGAACCTCTCCATGGTAAATCAGAACGGGTCTCTAACGAAGGAGAACATCTCCATCCTAAAAGAGAACTCATCTCTGAAAAAGGAGAACATCTCCATCCTAAAAGAGAATTCATCTCTGAAAAAGGAGCACACCTACTACAAGTGGCGGAGCATGACAGGAAACAAGTAATCTTCTTCGGGTGTGAAGAAGTTGTACCCATATGTGCATGTAGAGAGGTGGAGACGGTTGCCGATGAGACAAGTGAGTAGATTGAGGAGGGCAGCCACAACCCACAACGTTTGTAGTTACAAATCTTCTATCGTAAAAGTAGTAGTATCGAAATTAATATGTATCCCTTAATATATGTGGTGTTTGGCAATATATAGTTTAACATGCAAGGACTCTGCAATGTAATTTGTATCAGTTTGATTGGCTTTCTACCCAAGTGAGCATGTGTCATATTTGTCCAAGGTTTGATTTTTGCATCTTATCATATTTTGTTGAATACCATACTAAAAAATTCCATGTGCATCATTTTGATGCAGAGGCTGGGGGTCTCAACTTCCATTACGAAAAGGATTTGTCAAGACATGAAACATTGGATAAAATCTTTGACTGTACCCTGCAAGTGTGGCACCTAGAAACAATGATTAAAATTCAAAGCTGCATCTCCTACCAATACAAATGGTATATCAGACAATTTTGAAACAAATTGAATCCAACCCGAAATAAATTAAATTATATTTGGAAGAAGATATGTAGAAATACCCCTGTACAGTAGGACGCTATGTGCAATGCACGACATATTGGCAAAAAATTACCCGCATGTACCAAAGGCATGGGCACCAAGATCTGATGCAAATTTGAATTCGGCCAAAGGAGGGTACTAGCAAAGATTTCGATCGTGTCAGCGATCCAGACATTCTTATGAAGTAAAGGGAATTTGATCATCTTGGTCTTGCAAGTAATGAAATGTGGGGACTCCTAAGATCGACGCCTTCAACACTGATGTTTCTTTCTATCAGAAGCTAGTGGCTGACAACTTTGATTCCTATTCGGCTGATGCAGATATCCATGAGATCATCAAGAGGATCTTGGAACATGTTGAAGCACGTGTCGACATTCTGCTCTCGTGCTTGAAGGCAGATGATTTTGATAGGGTGATGCAAAAGCCGCCATATGGTCAATAGATTGTTATTATATACAAGGATGTTTCTTGGGTCATCATCTAGATCTTTTGTTTTCTTATGTGTTAGCAGTACTTTATGGAAACTATGTTAGTATTGTCTTATACTGAATTGTTGCTATATCTGGACACCGGATGCTTATGTTCTATGACATTATGGAATGTATGGAAAAAAGATGACACCTTTTTAGCTATTCAGAAAAGGCAAAAAAACAACAACAATTTGTTTCCCACAATAAAATGAAATCTTATTGCACCTTTCCCCAAAATGTTAATGCACATTTTACCTTGGGCATTTTCGTTAAGACCCATGGTTTTTTATATAAAATGGTAGGCCATATTTTGAAGCTAGTTTTTTTTAAAAAAAACATATCAAAATTCAAGCTTATCATTTTATAGCCACAAGTTCACTTTTTTTTCTTCATTTTTTCTGAAACAGGGTGGGAATCGACTGCATGCCATTCCTTGCAAACATTGGCGAATGTCGGAAATAATCTTAGATAGGGCGAACTCTAAAAGAAGAGGTAAATACCGAAATAGTCCCGAGACATTGTGATGCATGTAATTCTAACGCAATCCCAATAAACCAAAACATATTTTATTATAAGTAGAACCTATATACATACCAATTATGTGATCAATGGCAAAACTTTAGTTCTTTTGAAAATCATTTTGTAATTGGATCGATCAAGAATTTTTTCAATATCTTTTGCTCGATGCACAACTCGGAATTTATGATCTTTGTTGTCGAGCCATTTCAGGAGTCCTTTAAGTCATAGGATAGGAAAAACGTATGTACATCTTGTCTATTTGAATCCTATGGGAATATGAGTTTCTTTGATTGTACCAAAGGGATTTTTCCATGAGGGATGACCTAATGTTTTGTTCATATAGGATTTGTAGTACAAGATTCATATGGGATATGTTCCCTTTGAATATAACCAATAGTGTAGAATAATTCCCGTAGGATCTAAATCCTATAAATCAAAGGAGCCTCAGTTGTTTTCGTCACCACATATAAAATCAGCGCCAACTCAATGAGATGATAAATGTTGTCGGATGAAACATGGCGTTTCTTTCAAATATAAAGAAATATCTGAAGTCTTCAATTCTACGCGTATGATAATGAATAGCTCAAGGTTATTTTACATATACTAAGATCCATGATACATCAATCTTTTTAATGCGGAGAACGAGTCTATATATGTTTTTTGGTACCTAGTCCATGTTTTGTTTTCGAAATCGGCTCCACGCAGTGTTCACTAAAATAGGCGCAACTTTGTCATATGAAGTCCGTTTTAAGTACTCAAATGTTCAGAAAAAAACACATATATATGAATGGATGGATATTCACTAAAAATCAAGGTAGGATGGCTGCCGTACCGCCCATGCTTACAAATGAGACCTTGATGGGGTCGGACCGCGTCCATTTTTTTTTCGCGCATCCACCAAACCATTTCAACGAAGCGCCAAAACAGCGGCGAAAATAGCTCGGGTTGCCGCCTCCAATTTTCAAATGTTCGAATTTCCGATCTTATCCTTTCATCAAAAACGTCCCCAGCGGTTCTTCTCTTGGCCAAGGCCAATCTCACCCCAGCCATTAAAACATACCACCGGCACAGGCGCCGAATCCCACATCTCTCACGCGTCACACACCGAATCGGAGCATCTCGCCCGACGACGGCAGTGCACCACCGTCCCACCTCGCCACCACAGCCTCCTGACCAGACGCTGTAGTGTCCGAGAAGACGTTGTCAAGCAAGCCGGAGCCGCTTCCCCTACGAAGGCGCACACCGCACCATTTGTGCTCCACCGTAGCCGACGCCCACCGCGCCGGATCCTGCTCAGGGACGCCGTCCACCTCCGCCGCTGCGTCGGATCTGCTTCCCGACTCCCTGGTCTACCGCACGGTGAAATGGGTAGACCCCGCGCCCAACCGGTCCACCGCGCGAAACCAAAGCGTAAAGCCGTCCACTCCCCATGCGAAGGTTGGTGTTTAGCCGCTTCCGTTATGCATTTCATTTCCGAACATCAGTTTCGTGCGATCTGTTTTAGGGCTTGTTTGGTACTAGAGTTTTACTGGGATTAGCAGGGATAATCCGCTCCAAACTTTAAATCCCCACTTATCCCCAATGCATGTTTGGTGCTAGAGTATGAGCGAGTTTAATCCCCACTTATCCCTACTTTTCCGCAAAATTTAGTGTATTTTTTCAATCCCCAATACTCTACCCCTACCTAGTGGATTGGGGATGGGGTTTTGTGGGTATTGGGTGAATTCTGCTGTCACCCAATACTCTAGAGTATTATCCCCACTAATCCCCACTAAAACACTAGTACCAAACAAGGCCTTAGGGGTTTCAAGTTTACTTTTCCTACAATCTGTTTGGTGCTATCTGGTATGACTGTAGTAGAAGTCAAGCCTGCAGAGTGATTAGTCGACATTATTAAACTGCATGTTTATAAATCTTGTAATCATCAATTGGCATGCACAGGGAAATCATTTATTTTTGATCTACGCTTTATTCCTTTTTGAGCTATCATCTACTTGCTACTACTAATTTGCCCTTCTACTGCTCTACTCAAAGTTCCATGATAAATCTCGTTAGCATTTTTTTCTAATGCATGCTAAAGATACTGTAGTAGAGTACAAAGAGGGCCGGAGAGAAAATATAGGCATCACCAGTGAACAATCAAACACCTCTCCTGTCTCCATCGATAACAATCATTTTCTTATTCAGAACTTGATCCTACTGAACAAGAGTCTGAGGGAGACCTGAGTAAAGAGGATGCCCTTGTCAAGCACCCTACTCCACCCCCCAAGGTGATTGCTCGCTCTTTTCATTGGCATTATTGTTGCATCTTCAATAACTGTGATGTATCTGTCCAACCCAGCCCAAGTTATAGCATTATCCTAGCCCTTTCCATCAGTTCGGACTTTTGGTTGCGTTGGCTAGTGCAAGAAGCTTGACATGGTATCAGAGCCCAGGGTCTCGAGTTCGAGTCCTGGTTCTCGCAATATTTACCCACCCCTATGTCCGCCGCGTATACGATCATTCATACGTGTGCTATCTCCGTTTTCCACGTGTTGGCCTCCTCTTCTCTTCTTCCGGTCACACGTGAGGAGGGGTGTTGAGATATATATTGTTGAGATATATAAGTGGATTGCCTAGCCCTTTCCATCAGTTCGGACTTTTGGTTTTGTTGCATCTTCAATAACTGTGATGTATCTGTCCAACCCAGCCCAAGTTATAGCATTATCATCTGCTCAGTTAACACATAATAATAACATATGTTTCATCATGTCTTGGCTTGCTGTTCTTATGTTCCATAATCGTATCAAGCATGTATATGATTTTGTTGATTGAAGTACCGTTTATCTCTGGCAGGCATCAGGGACTTCACGTAAGGACGTTTCAAATACCAACAAGGTGAAGAACATAGTTCAACAGGAAGATCAATATCTGACAGCTCACCTAAAAATAAAAAGGGTTCAAGCTGGTCATGTCAGATCACAAACAAATGCAGTGAACAGAGTAAAAACAAGGTCTCAGACTCAGAGTCACTCTAATCTAGTTGAAAATGATGACCAGGCAAAAAAATATTGTAATGCGAAACACCAACATAAAAAGCTTCGACCTAACCCCACATCGGTTGGTCTAAAAGCTGTAGACGGAGCAAATACCAAACCACATGTTCCCCAGCCACCTGTTGCCAATCCAGTTACCCAAGAACAATTCACAGCAGACCCAGTTTCAACAGCAGGTTCTCAACACCTAACTAATCACGATCGCCCGCTGACATTTAGTCCTGCCAGAGACAACTTCTTCCTTAAAGATGATGGTGGGGCCGAATTAGGTACGTGTTCCCTTACATGCTCCGTTACATAAATACCTTGATAGCTTGATGTAATGCTTAAATTTGCAGTTCCACCACGACCAAGAAAACGAAGGGGGCCAACGACTTTGAAATCACTTAAAAATAAGATTGCCCGAATGGGAACAAGATTTCCCATCACATCAGTTATAGCAGGTATCAGAAGGCCACTGGATCCACAAGAATCATCTAATATAGCATCGATCACAGGCGTTTTTGTCAGGACTCAAATTCCTATCTTTCCATCATGGAAACAACACGTAAACACCCCTTCTCATTTTGAAGGTTTACTGCACATGTTACATGTAAGTCATTTTCGTAAACAATACCATGTTGCTCGTTCACATTCCCTCTAGCTTTCTGTTGGCTAGCTATCTAACACATGAACGGTTCCCATTGTTGTAAACAGACATGTCTTGAGTTTGATGATGACATGAAGAATGTAATCACTGTTATCAGGAGCATATTCTCTTCAGCGTTGCGCCAGGAGCGCCATAGGCTAAAGATGAGATACTTTGCTGGGAGGACTCCTAGCGATATTCCAACAACCTCTCCTATACTACAGATGACTGATGATCAATGGTGTGATCTTGTTGAGTATTGGTCTGCTCAAAAGAATTTGGTATGTTCTGTGAAGACAGTGAGACAAGATCACATTACTGATTCCTTTTTAAGCATGTGTCTCACAAGTCTTCATTTGTAGTTCATCGCTCGAAGTAACATGCGTGCTCGTAATAATGTACGTTTACAACAGCGTACAGGATCTCGTAGCTTGATTGGACACCTCTACTGTATGGTAAGGAATGTTATCTGTACAACTATATTTAAATTAGTAAATCATTTAGAATTTATAGATGCACAATATACATCGTAAATTGATGTCTCTGTTTTATTTATATTTTTTTTGAAAACTTTCAATTGTCGCATGTCGGCATGTGACGTGGTTGTGAAACTAATTTATATTTTCTCTTGCGAAAATATCAGAAGGCAAGGCAAGCATACTGTGAGAGTACAGACAGAGAGATGAGTCTACTTGAGCAATTCAAGGTGTGCCAGACGAGCAGAAATGGTTTGACTGGACATTTTGCACAGAGTGTTATTGTAAGTATTCTCTACTAATGTCAGTTATGGTTTTCAATTGTATTCAGAAATATCTTGTCATATTTGTCAAGCTTCATGCACTAGCCAACACAACCAAATGTCTGAACTGGTGGAAAGGGCTAGTACAATTCACTTATATACTTCTCAGCAATATCATGCACATTACGAATTCTACACATGGATCCATGCATATTTTTATAGTCCTGCTATTACGTGTTAGCAATAGAAGACATGTCAATATGATGTAACATGCTCTTACTAAAATGTATATGCGGTAATCAGCCATGCCAGTTTGTAGGATTATTAGAGGTAGTTCATACACATGTCTTCACATTATAATCTCTTCTCTTACACATGTGTAACAACTGAAAACTCCTCAGTCTGACATGAAAGTGGAGCTGGCAAAACCAAAGAAAGATGGTATAGAAAAAACCCAGGAAGAATGTCTGAATTCATTTTCCAAGGTACTACAATGTCATGGTATAGCCAACAACACATTCCTGCGTAATGCTGGGTTCACAACTAATTTGTCGAGGTCCAAGTCCAAGTCAAAGCCCAAGCGCAGGTTGAGGTCCAAGTCATTGTCTTTTTATGTTCTCGAGGAACTACTCAAAGAGGAACGAGCAATAGTGGCTGCACAAAGAGTAGTCATCCACCGTATAACTGCAGGATTAGAAGCAAGTCAAGCCCACCTGGGCAACATCCTGAGAAAGTGTGGGAGATGCTGAATACCACAGTGAACACTGACAGTCAAAGGTGTCCCTTGGTTGTGTGAAAGGGTTTGTGATGCTGAACTATTTTGTTGGTGCTTCTATCTGCACTTGTTATGTACCTGGTGGTTGTTTCCTTGGTGATGTGGATTAAATGAAAACTGAATGGATTGGATGCACCAATATTTAATCAAGGTTTAATCTGATTTGTAGTATTTTTTATATTGCGCTGCATGGGAAAAGTATAACTATTAGTTGGCCCATTGGTGACCATTTTCATACATTATTTTAGTTGATTGGTCCTTGTCCTTGTATCCCTGAAAGGAGGCAGTACTACAGTAAGCTACCAATTTTTCTAGTACAGTATTTTTTTAGCGCCAGCTAAATTGAAAATATCTGTCAAGCGCTACAATCTCCCGCCAATAAAATCCAAAATATTTGTACATG